>JAVXUO010000985.1:0-340100 GCA_033065855.1 Escallonia rubra | reverse complement strand
TGCTCCGAGAATAAGTTGGTCTCGCATCGATCACATCATGAATGTCAGAAATTAACATGACATTTAAGAGTTTTAGTCATTGACCATCAATTCATTAATGTCAATTGTGAAGTAAACCGTCTCAGACATGATTTTACGTTTTCTATATCACGTGTGATAGTTTAACAAACTTTGAACTTCTTTGTATTAGAATTTTTCACGTGAACTCAAGTATAATCGGACCTACGTGACGCTCGTCATGGATGCTAAAACCATAAAGTGCCGGCCATGCAATTAACAACACAGACTCGCAATGAATGATGAAATCAAATACTCGTCGAGTTTGCCAAAACACGTGAATTAATTTCACAACCCCTTTAAATATCCTCCATGATTCTTCCATTGGCCATAGTTGTGCTCTTTTCCTTTTCAATTTCAATTTCAGTATCCTCGCTGTGGTTGTAGCCATGCCTAGAAAGAGCAAAGGTCGCCAAAAGATTGAGATGACGAGAATGTCGAAGGAAAGCAACCTTCTGGTTACCTTCTCCAAACGTCGTTCCGGTCTTTTCAAGAAGGCAAGCGAGCTTTGCACCCTATGTGGCGCTGACATCGCCATCATCGTCTTCTCTCCGGGCAAGAAGGTGTTCTCTTTCGGCCACCCCTGCGTCGAGTCTGTCGTGGATCGCTTCCTCACGCGCAACCCTCCATCGAGCTCGGGCACGCTGCAACTCGTTGAGGCTCATCGCAACGCCAGCGTTCGTGAACTCAACGTGCAGCTCACCGAACTTCTTAACCAACTGGAAGGAGAGAAAAAGCGCGGTGAAGAACTTGCCAAAATGAGGAAAGCGAGTCAAGATAGGTGCTGGTGGGAAGCTCCGATCGAAAAAATTGGACTGCAAGAGCTTGAGCAGTTGAAGGTGGCAATGGAGGAGCTCAAGAAGAACGTAGCCAAGCAGGCAGAAAAGGTGATGATGGAGGCACCAAAACCTTCATCTTATTTTGTGGGTTCGAGTTCTAGGGTTGGACAAGTTGGACAGATTGAGGCTAAGGAGTCTGGCCTCGGTCTTACCATGACACCTCATGGATATGCTTTAGGCTATGGCCACGGGTTTCAAGGCTAATGTTTTAGCCTTAACAATTATGCACTTAATATTTTTGTTCATTGCATGGTCCTTTATCAAAGTGGAAGAACTCTTGACTGATAAAAGTTTCTTACATTGCACAAATTTTAGTTCAAGAGGGAGACTTTGTTTATAGAGAAACGTAAAGTAATAAACCTAGAATTTTATTTTTTTGATGGTTAATTATACCACAAGAGAAGTTGGTTTAACTGACACGATTCTGCAAAAATTTTCTTATCATGGGATGCTACAACAAATTCGTTATGCATTATGGATGATAAACTATGTTATTTAGTCATAGTGAATTATCAAAATTTAAACGTGTCACATAAATTAAATTGAAAATACGATCCCCCTCCTATGTATTATGAACTCTAATGCAGACTTAAATTGCTTTGTCTACATCCATGAAACACACTTCTACACAAAATGGTTGGTACATTCTGTATTGGCTTCAGATTCTTGTACCTAAAAGACCTGTAGTATTTGTCGAATCTTTCAACTTTTGGTAGATAATAATATCTTCATCTCGATGTCATTAAGTTTGGATTCAGATCCTCACATGTTCTACGTTATAACGGGGTGAAGCTTGTGACTTGTGATAAGAAGTCCACTAATCGTCGCACTCAAAGTCGTACCGAAAACACAATTGCATCACAAAATGCAAGACGAAAACTTTGCTACCTCCTCGGTGTACCGAAAACAAATACAAAGGTCTTTCCTTCTAGGAAATACGTACTCGTAATGCTTGATGGCTTTAAACTAGGGCAAAAGGGCCAATCATGGGTCTCTCTCTCTCTCTCTCTCTCTCTCTCTGAGGATGCAAGGGCTACTCAATATTCAAGTTGCCCGCTCCCTCTCTTATCTGAAAAATTCTACTCATGAGACTCAAACTTATGACTTTGTATAAAAAAAGAGAGAAACCTTCGCTACTCAACTATCACATTGATATCTCCTTTTTTCTGTTCAAGGTTACATGTTCAAGTACCATCGTAGATCCATCAAGATGGACGTAATGTTTCTACTATGACATCCAAGGATGCACCAGGTGACAATTTCAAAGTTGCAAATAAATTTATCTCAAATTTGCAAAAATCATCTGTGAACGAAGCTTGGGCTTGAACTCTGCACGAAAGGTCAAGGCCCATCGAGCTGAGCCCAACTTGCATTTCAAATAAGCTGCCGCCAAAAGTCAATAAATTACTCCGTAGATTAAGAACTTGCACTGGCAATTTAATGAAGACATTGTCTAAATAAATTACTGATTACACGTATATCTTTTTAAATACTGCAAAGTCCACAAGTTGACATTCATTTTTTTTTTAAAATTTTTCATACACCTAACGAAGCCACAAACAAAAAGCATATTGATGACATATTAAGTTATTATTAATGTATCACTTTTCTAGTATTTTTGGGTGAGTGGAGTCAAAAGTGAGAGAATCTATCTATTACGGAGTACTAAGATGAATCATTTAGTACTCCATTGTACAACTAATATGTTACAAACACACATGCCCAACTATTTTTCCGTGATACATTGACACATTTCATGCTCAAAACTAGGATAAACTCAACAAGTAAGAAAAATATACCACATATTCCTTAGTCAACAGTTTCCGTAATGCTAACGACGATTCTTAAGTAAAATGCTTACTGATATAATTTAACGAAGGTAGATAAGAACGCTAGATGAGGTTCGAGTGTTCGACAATCGAAAAAAGTCGTCATTCAAGGCAATTTCATTTGATCTCACGGTTGGAAGGACTAAGCTCTAAGACCTACGGGTTTAGCTGATTTGATATAATTCTTGCGTTCAACCAAACAACATGTTAAGCACCCAAAAAAAAAAAGATAAGCCCAACAAATATGCCATTTTGTTCCTTCTTTTTCCTTTATGCATTGTCACACACAACAATGACAAGATATATTTTGGCTTGAAACTTTTATTTTTAAAAAACTAAAAAAAACTAGTATATATATATATTTTTTGGATAGGTGGCACGAATGGAGAGACGTGACAGCTGATTTAATTGCCAATTGCCAATCTAAATCACAAAAGATCCGTTGTGGTACACAAAATTATTCTACCAAACCAATCCAACAGCTATTGCTTTCCCCTTCTTTTTGGGTCGGGTCTGCATTTGCCGTAAGCATAGACCAATTGAAGAATAGTCTGGAAGCCTAGATGTGGTGGCATGTGGGACCCAGGCGCATGAAAGTTGGTTAAAGAGGTTCAAACTACAGTCCAGTTTGCTCCAACCTGGCGCAGATCTGGTTGTCTGCCAGCTGTTCACCAGTTGTTTTGTACCCTAAGCTAACCCAATCACACAACATTCCTACGACTAATCAAGAAAGAAAATTAAAAAAGAAAAGCATAAATCACCACCTACCTTCTTCAAGAAATAAAAAATAAAATAAAATTCATTCACCACCCAATATTTGTCCACACTCCACTTCTTTCTTACTTAAAATACGTAGGATAGCAATCACAAACCAAACTCGTTCGTCCCTCCAAATCCGTCAAATTAAAAGTTATTCAGGACTTTCCATTTATGTAACCGGGTATATATCAATTAAAACTTTTGCAACCTTTCCAATCCATTCGTTTACATGGGTTATAAATGGGTGTCTATTTACCCTTCAAAGTTTTTTTTGACGTATTAACTTTTCACGAAAATTGCTCTTAAAAGCCGGTTAACCCTAGTTTTTGATCCAGTTCTTCTCTTTCTTTCCCCATCAAACCACCTTGACGCCGTTGCTCGCGGTCGCTAACCCAACACCATCGTCGTCACCACCCACATATGACAAAACAAACCACCCGTCATCACTGTCGACCACATGTTCGTATTTTTAATGACATTATGAAAGGAGGTTTACAACCATATTTTACTTTTGAAAAATTAATATCTTTCACTTGTTACTAAAAGCTAGTATAACATCGTTTCAAGACATTAATAAGTACTTTTTAAAAACTCTTGACGATAACAACAGAGCGCAAAAATATGAAGCGATGGAAATTAACGATTTCTTTTCTTAGAAGTTTTTTTAAAGTTTTAAAAGAGATATGTATATATATATATATATATATATATATGATAAAAGCGGGAATAATCAGTGGTATTAAATTGCCAGTGATGCCAATGGCTGGCACCTCTGTTATGCGTACGTGCACACAGCTCATTCGCCTTATCAGCCGCATGGCTCATTCTTATAAGTTTTTTTAAAGTTATAAAAGATATATATATATATATATATATATATATGATAAAAGCGGGAATAATCAGTGGTATTAAATTGCCAGTGATGCCAATGGCTGGCACCTCTGTTATGCGTACGTGCACACAGCTCATTCGCCTTATCAGCCGCACGCATGGCCCCATCCCCATCCCCATGCAATTCCTATTCCTTCACATCCCCCAGCCTGTCAGCCTGTCCTCCTCTCTCTCTCTGTATCCATCTCTCTTTCCTTGTATATATATGTATTTCCCCAAATCACTTGTTAATCCCTCTGTTTGTGACAACGAAAACCAAGCAGTAGTCCTATTCGGGAGCTTTTTCTAATCTGGGTCAGGGCTCATGGATCCCTGCCCTTTCGTCCGGATCACTGTCGGTAACTTAGCCTTGAAGTTCCCGGTGGCATCGAAGCCGGCTTTTACCGGCGTTCACCCGTCATGCTCGCCGTGCTACTGCAAGATCAAGCTGAAGAACTTCCCCACCCAGTTGGCGACAATCCCTCTGGTTGCTCAAGAATCGGGGTACCAGTTCGAGGATCAAGTTCACGCTTGCTTCAACCTCAACAAGTCGGAGTTCGATAGAATTGTGGAGAAATCTTTAGCGGCGAAGAAGGGTTCTTGTCTGAAGGTTGAGATTTATACGGGTCGGATGGGGAGCAGTTGCGGGTTGGACTGTGGGAATCTTCTGGGGAGCGTATCGGTGCCGTTGAATTTTAAGGGGTTGGAGAGCCGGGGGGTTACGGCGCAAAACGGGTGGGTCGGGCTCGGGGATCGGGGCTCTAAAGGCTCCGCGGCGAAGTTGCACTTGAGAGTGAAGGCGGAGCCCGACCCGAGGTTCGTCTTTCAGTTTGATGGGGAGCCCGAGTGTAGCCCGCAAGTGTTTCAGGTGAATGGGAATGTCCGGCAGGCGGTGTTTACTTGCACGTTCAGCTTCAGAAACGCCGGCGAGCGGAATTTGAGATCCAGGTAATTAGTTAAGTTCAGTTTGGGTGTTTGTTGCTTGCACACCACATGTTTGTTAATTTCTTCTATGGCTTTTCGTGGTCATTGAGTAAGGGAAGTTGATCTACTTCGATTCTGCTAGCAGTAGAAATTTGAGTTCTTTTTTCTTTTTCTTTTGGAAATTTAGTCCTCGAACCCAAATTTCTTAATCTTCTATGAACTTTTATGGCTTTTCGTTCTCATTAAGGGAAGCTGATCTGGTTTGATTCTGCTAACAGTAGAAATTTCAATTTGTGCAAATCTTTTGCTTCTTCCGTTGATTTGTCTGGTGGTGCGTCTTTTCCAATTTGTTGCTTTTAAAGAGGTTAAATCTGGCATTTTTTGATATCTGATTGGTTTTGCAATTTCGTTATACAGTTCATTATCAGAGCCAAGTACTTCCGGAAGCTGGCTGAGTTCACTTAGACTTGATAAAGAGAAAACTCTGAAAGAGCGAAAGGGATGGTCAATTACCATCCACGACCTCTCAGGATCACCTGTAGCTGCTGCGTCAATGGTGACGCCATTTGTTCCTTCACCAGGCAGCAACCGGGTCAGCCAGTCCAATCCGGGTGCCTGGCTCATTCTTCGGCCCGGCCAAGGTACATGGACGCCATGGGGCCGCTTGGAGGCTTGGCGTGAACGCGGCAGTGGTGACCGCCTCGGTTACCGCTTTGAACTCCTCCCCAACGGCGGCATTGACAATGTCCCGCTAGCCAGTTCTAGTATCAGCACGAAAAATGGTGGCAAGTTTGTGATAGACATCAGCTCTGGTCCCTCACCAATGACCACTCCGAGCAGCAGTTTCGACTCCGGAACTGGGTCGGTGTCTAGTTCCGAACTGGGATACGGGTCGTGGGCGAGTCTCTTGTATCGAGGATTTGTGATGTCATCGACGGTGGCAGGAAGCGGCAAGTGTAGCAAGCCGGAAGTGGAGGTTGGGGTGCAGCACGTCACGTGCAAGGAGGATGCAGCTGCGTTTGTGGCATTGGCGGCAGCGATGGATCTGAGCATGGATGCCTGCAGGTTGTTCTCTCAGAAGCTGCGGAAGGAGTTGAGGCAGGACGGTCAGGAGCATCTTGTTTAATTCGGCTTCCATTGTCGTTTTAGTTGCAGTTAGGCATTACAAGACCAGCAGTTTTTTTAGGCTGGTTTTCAAGTATACAGTGATCGAGAACAACGGTTTATTATTTTTAGAGTTTTGGTTATTTGCGAATTGATTCATTTGTTAAAAGAGCAAAAATTTTCTGATTATATGAGGATATGAATTCTCAAGTTGAATGCTGGTGTTTGGTGTGACAGTTGAGGTATTAGAATGCTCCAAGTTTGATTTTCAGTTTTTTGGCTATCAGGCTATGGTAGTTGACAACAGGCATTTTGATGGGCTAGTTGTCAAATTCAGTTTTATGTTTTGTCTAAAGGATGCCTAAAACAACTCATTTTGTCTACTAATTATTGCATTCATTTAGAGTCCATAGGGATGTCTATAATTATAAGAATTCTGAGTTGGAATCCTATGTTTGTACTTGTTGTATGAAGTGTTATAGTACAAGTTTACAGCTTTCATTTGTTTGTTTCTTGAGAAGAATTGTGAATGGGAATCCAATGTTGGTGGTGCTTTCAATGTAGGTACATTTCTAGATCACCAAACACTAGGTGGCATGTGGTTTTTAGGTAGGCAATGAAGCCTATTCTACAGATTTTGCCAGTAGTTTAATCAGAAATAAACTTTATGTAAATAACAGGTTATAATCCCATACTTGTGGACAAAATATTAGCCCCCTTATCACTTTAACACAAATTTAGATATGAGCTTTGAAAAATTCACGACAACAAGTTGCTCAAACATTTTTGGAAATTTATGATAATAAGAATCGTCTCTGAAGTATAATATAGGCAGTTGTCGGCAAAAATATGCTATGTTCTAATTGTTATCAGAATAAGATTATCGCAGCACACGATTCTTTAGTTTTTGTACTGTATGAATCGAGCATTTGCCGGGCCATACTCGTCAAAGTCCAAAGCTACATAGCCTTGACCTCGCATCCTGATTACACAAACTAATCTCTCTGTTTCGCACGATAGATATAGTACTATGTTATCATTGACATTACTCATTGTTTCTATACTAACTTTACTTGTCAAATGATACTTATTTTATTCACAATTGCTATTTGGTTTTAAATCAATGTTTACGTGCACAAAATTCATTCTAATACTCCACCAAAGAAAACCACAATCTCGAATTCCCATCAAACGGAGAGAGCATAACAAACGACAGTTAAAATGCTGCTGTGACATTTTAAGGACCGCACCTCTGATCCTGATCTTGAATCTGAAAGACAATCCATTTTGGCTACGCGGTGAACTACACAGAAGAAAGAGGGTGGAAGCAGAGAATGACGGCATTGGGACGGTGGCTGATGGTAGCAGGCTCTTCTCCGCCTGGCCTCTATAAGGTTCGGTTCCTCCCACATCCGGGGTCTCCTGCTAGTACTCAATTCTCAATTCTTGTAATCATTGTCCGTAATCTAATGTCCGCAAATGTTGACAGACATTATGACAACATTCTAGAGATGAAAATGTGCACACAGGCTACGCTATAGTTTTGTTTGACGAGGAGGTCCTCCACAGATTGATTTCTAAGATGCAGGTAACAGCCATTGGCAACAGGTTTGTAGTTTTACCCAGAGGCATCTTCTGCAGTCAACTTCTAGCGTGGGAAAATATCACACCGATACAATAAATCTGCATCCTACGTGCATACGATCAACTACATTTAAATTCGCGGAGGAAGGCCATAAACTTGTAATACTTGCAAAACCAGACTAGACAATTCTCATTCCAAATAAGCAAGCCAGAAAAAAGTTGGAAAGGGTCGACCAGAAAAGATGAAGAAGAGAAGAAAGACATACAACTATATTATACAGATTAAAGCCTTCCCAAAATATGACTAGCCTACGTTTTGGCACCAAGTCGAAACCTAATCTCTAGACATTGACCAATATTTTACCTGATTGCGTGCAGACCCGCTCCAGAACTGCAACAAAATAAAACATTCTGATCTAAAGAGTGAATGCATAAGAGTTCGTCTTTATAGTATACATCATTCTGCTGCAGCATCTTCGCTGTTGCTTCCCTCAGTTCTGATATCTGGCAAAGTATCTAGATCTATGCTAACCTCTTTCTCCTCTAGGGCAACGGATATATCAGAGGAATCGATGGGGTCATGTTGAACTTCATCTGGATTCTCAGATTTGGAGGCTGAGCTGCCATCTGTTTCGTCTGTTTCCTTACTGGTTTCCAACTTCTCGGCCGGAATTGCATCACTGTTTGCCGCTGTTGTTGAAGAGTCGGAGCCATCTTCAGCTTCAGAAGATGCATTAGACCTTATGGTCTTTTCTGACGCAACATACTCTGCACTGGTAGAGGAGTTTGAGGACCCTCCGGCATTCTCAGTTTCAACGGAAACTGTTAAATTAGAACCTGATTCACGACTATCAGAAGCTGCAGTAGAGTTGTTCTGTTTCGAAACAGTGTCTTGCAAGTTGGAACCTTCTGCCGAGGTAGTACCTCCTTCGGAAGCATTTTGAGGCTGACTTGAGTCTGTTGTTGTCTCTGTTCCATTTTGCTTTAATAAGCTAGGAAATTCTGTACTCACTTCAGTTGACTTGTTGGTTAGTTCTGGTTGACTGGAATTTGTCGTTATTGAAGATTTTGAAACCAAGCTACCCTGGGAATCAGTCTCTGAACCCTTAACCTCATCAACTGTTCCAGTGGAAGAATTGCCATTACTGACTGCTTCATCATCTTCCACATTTACCCCTGAATTGTTTTGACCGACACTGATTTCCCCAATGTTGTTGACTTCACTTCCCTGTTCCGAGATATTCACTTCAGCATTCTCATCGGAGTTCTCCACGACTCCGTTTACGTCTTCAGTACTACTAACCTGCATATCATGGGTCACTGCACTAGAAGCATCATCCGCCTTATACTGTTCTTCACGTGCCTCATGAGTGTTCCTAGCACCTCCATCACGATCACGATCCTCCGAAGAGCTCTCTTTCTCTGTTTGGCCATCATTATCTTCAGCATCTCTTTCTTTACTTTCCTTCTCATCACCCTCTTCTCTCTCTTTCTCGTCATCTATGAAGTCCTCTTCATGATCAACATCCATGTCAGATTTCTCTTGTTCGTGTTCATCAATCTCATCATCTCCACCTCCTCCCCCGTCATCCTCTTTTTCCTCAGTTCTGTTCTCTTCATCTTGCTGTTCTTCTTCGTGTTTGTTGTTCTCTTCCTCTTCTCCTCCTGCTTCTTCTTCCACTTCTTCTTCGTCAAGCTTCCCAATTTTCTTCTCTCCCTCCTCCACAAGGGGATTGAGATCTTTCCTTCCAAATTTTATGACTTCGTCCCCACTCCGTGTATTTAGTGAGATCTTTGCATCATGTTCATTGAATTCTTTCTTCTTATCATGGGAATGCTTAACTTGGTAGATCAACCAAAAGCATACAGCAAGCAATAAACAAATTTGTAGAACGTGTTTGAGCTTGATTCCTTTGGATCTCTGGCCTCTACTAGGTGACTGCTTTAACATGTTGCAGTTTCCAGATATTACTAATCTAATCCTCTCCTGATATTGTAGCAAGTGAGAGAAACCTGCCTGGCGACATAGAGCGTGTTAAAAGTGGAGAAGTGTACAAAAGGATCAAAGCAATCACATCTGCAGCCTGAAGAAATACTTCTTATACTTACTAAGGAGTTAATGCCACTACAATTGTGCCTAGATACCACACAACCACAGTAAGAATTAACTAAAAGTGCAAATCAGGCACTATCACAAATTTCAAGCAAGTCAGTTCAATGGTTTCATGTTCTGCATTATACTCCTTCAACAAAACTCGAGTACAACTTTGCCAGGTTAAAGATCCAATTTAAATTCAGCTCGAAGGTTTTTAGAGATGTATAGAACTTTATGTTGCTATATACTTTGGGTCAAAATTTGAACTCTTCCAGTTACCCAGCTGAACCCACCTCAAAACCTAATGCAGTGCCAACTCAATTGAACTTTGGCTCAAGGCCCAAAAATTAATGTTATCACAGAATCCCAGCCAAACATTGCTTATGGAAGTATCATCATGAGCCTATGGTATTACTGACACTTCACCCTGTTGTCGACTTGATTGAAAAGAGGCACGACTAATATAATCTCAAAATACCATATACCTATTTTCCACTTCTTCTAATTGACCACACAAAAGATTATCAAAATCTGCAATCTGAGAATTAGTTTCAATTGTTGGTTTAGTTGACGAAACATCACCAGGATCCTTTTGTGGAAATTCTAGGGGAGTATTCTCTGGCAGCATAGTTGTGTCTACCATGTTCCCGGTTTTGTTTTGGTTAGAAATTTTTCTCCCCTAGCAGGGCTCATTGGTATTCATTGTCTAATTTGACCTAATGTACATGGGAGGTCTCCCTCTCTATATGCATTCTAATTAATCAAGGTTTAACCTCTCAAAACTGAAGTAACACAACCAAATCAGTCGTATTAATAGCATATGTAGAGAAAAACCAACATACAGCTTGTATAAACATAATGCCCCAAAAAAGATAAAAATAAATGCAATGTAACATATGCTATACAGGAAAAATTAAAAAGGCTATACATAGCTACTTGAATACCATGATCTCTTTATAACTACACATTGAAGTGAACTCTAACCAACATAACTAGTCTAGGGTTAAAGCCCCTATCTTCTTGCTTATGGAAAGAACTCCATGTTCTCCAAATGTAGGAAAACAATAAAAAATAAATCAAAGCCAACAAATGCACACTCGATAATCGCTCAACCAAGAACTTCCAAGTCAAAATATGATAACTTATACATAAGATAACCAAATCAATCGCTCTAAATGATAAGAATGTGTGTGTATGCTCATATTCATAAGGTAAATAAACAAGTAACAAATGTACAAGATTACTTCTCATATCGATCCAAGGGTACTGCTTAATAAAACATAATAGAAGAGAAGAACAGGTTGGCAAAAAACATAAAAAGCTACCATAGATACTAAATATGCCGTTCAACTCTGTTAATTTTGGCTACAACAATAAATTCGTAATTAACCAAAATATCCCAAGTTATAACCCTCTCTTCCTTCCTATTAAAGCAATCCATTTTCCCTAATTGAAAGAAGAACCCTAAATTAAGTTGAAGCAACAAACAACAATAAACCCTGGATCAATTATTACTAGTTAAGTAACGTCCAAAACGAAAAAGCAAAAACCCACAAAAGTAAGACCAGAATCGGACCTTCCCCAGAAAACCACACAAAACCCATCTTCAATCATAGCAGCTTAACAAATCAATCGGACACATACATACAAACTAACAAACATCAGCATTGCATTTCTGATCATATCCCATTACCCATGTCGAAAAAGTAGATTAATCGTAAGTTTGCCTCAAAGGTGGCCAAAATTTCACAGAAACAATGATGATTCAGATAAACTCATAGTTTGAATTACCTAAAACCACCGCAAGTACTAAAAAAAAGCTAAGGAAGAGCATACCCGGAGAAGGTTAGAGAGTAAAAGGAACACGAGAAAGTAGGAGGAGCGCGTTTGGGTTTCAACCTCAGATATCACAGAATCTATATATGTAGTAAGTCAATGGGTCTTCTCTTCACTAGGGAGTGAGGAGAGGAGAGATGACTTGTGGTATTGCGTAGGGATATTTAACACCTATCACTCTCGTGGATCCAAAACCAAAGACAAGGACAAAGGAGTTGGGACATCTAATAATGGGCTGGGTTTGGTCCGCCATGGCTTTTATGAGTCTTTGACTGTACCTGTGTGGGGGTGTTTATCAACCAACCCCCCCCCCACCACCCCCCTCGTCGACAACAACGCCAAGATTTACAAGAGACGCCGCATCGTAAAAACCAAACTTTTGTTGAGTTTAGAGTAGCATCATACCAAAACCCCAAAATAAATAAATAAATAAACTTGGGAACGATTCTCGCATCTACAGGATAGATGAATGGAGCCTTCGAGAGATGCCAGAAGAAAATGATACCTCAAAGTTTTTTGTTTCGCTACAAATGAAGACATTCGAAGTTAGTTACCAATTCCAGTGTGTTTTAGTTGCTTAAAATTGACATAATTTACTTTTACGGAAAAGTACAAAGTAATGCACTTAAAAAAGACGACTTGATTCTTAACTCGAGCTCTTGACATAGCTACTATTTATCAAATAATACTGTTTATGGTTCCGTGAGCAATTAGAAGGCAATATAGTAATTGAAAGAAAGGAGATAAATCCAGTCCCTATATAACATAAGAAAGTAGCACCGCACCCAAATTTTTAACCGAGATGAGACTAACCTCACACTCTTTTTTATTAAATTCACACTCTTTTAACAACATTTTTTTTGTCACTAAAGGGTTAAAACGTGCCATCACATCACTTAGTTCTCATATAATGATGTTTACCATAGTCCATAGCAACTTGAAGCCAGGTCCCAACAGCTTAGAGTACCGGGTTAAAATTAGTCAGGGGCAATGTGCAACATCACTTAGTTCTCATATAATGATGTTTACCATGGGTTATTGACTTTAATCACTTTTCCAGTTACCCTGGAAAAAGAAAAAGGAATAGGATAAGAAATGGGCCTAAAATGACGTTGCCCATTTCTACTCTATGAAGGGGTGGCTCTTAGTTGGCCAACGGGCCCGAGAGGAGCAGCCTTTTCCTAGGGAGTATACGAAAGCCCAAGCCCAGCTGCATAAAAGTTACTGGGCAACCTGGGCAGATAATGATACGGGGCAAACCTTTTCCTGGGAAATGTACGAAGCCCAAGCCCAGTTGCATAAAAGTTACTGGGCAACCTGGGCAGATAATGATATGAAGTTTGATTAAAGCTACAGTTAGCTTCCAATATCATTGCTAATTATCTAAAAACAGAAGTATCCCAGGCTAATCATATCGTACGTTTTCCTAAAGAGATTTTAGATAATCTAATGCCTGCTTCCTCACAAAGATACTTAGTTAGCTATCACAACGCAACAGTAGCTATAATTCAAGCCAAATAACGTACAATCTTCAAATCATAACGTATGACAACGCGGTACATTTTATGCTTAGAGAGCTGCCTTTTTTTTTCATTGGCATTTTGATCTCCCCCCCGCAAGGTTTCCGAGAATTCTAGTTAGACATAAATCATGTTTAGAGTAGACATAAATCGTGGTCTCTGGACTTATCATGCATTCATGTACCTGAAGTGTTGGGGGTTCTTTGTCGCCGAAAAGAAGAACAAATCAATGCAGTTCCAGTCTGCAAGTCCAAGAAAAGAAGCAAAAAAAGGAAAAGAGTAATGGGAGATTTTCAAGGTATTTTGTGAGAAAGAAAATTGAAAGATCAAGTTATTCTGAAAAGAAAGCAGAAGGAAAAGGAACTCCCTTGTCAGTTATCACCTTTCTCAGTTTTCTGCCAATTTTCTCCCAAAGAGATACAAGAAAGGCCTCTTCCAGATAAAGCCTAGGGGTTTAGTGTATGCATAAAGCTTGGAATATAAATGGCCCTGCCAGACAATGTTTGTGCCTCCAAGCATCAAAACTTAGTACATGTTTAGTCAAATCAGCAGCTGAATAAGCCTAAATCTATGACTTCAGATTGAGTGTTTGACAATTTTTACATCTGATCCCATCGAAAATGGGGACCCTAATTAACTCATAAAAACAAAAGAACGAAGATCCTAACAACCAAGCATTCCTTTGCTTCCTTCTAAAGATATTCTTGCTTGACAAACGTCCTATGTTCTCCTCATACATAATTCCACCATCCTACCTAGCAGAATCTATATATAGTCATCTTCCTTGTTCGTGTTTCAAAAGGTATATAATATAATTAACAATGGAGAACAACTTCAGAGTTTTTCTCGTAATTGGGATCTTAATCGCGAATTTGATTTGTATTTCACGAGCGTCTGTCGTTTCAACAGGAGATTTCAACAAGGACTTTTTTCTTACTTGGTCTCCTAGCCATGTGAATACTTCTATCGATGGTACAGCAAGAAGCTTGAAGCTCGACAACAACTCAGGTTTGTTTCCTTCCACAGATTATGAAGCATAATTGTGGCTTTGTTATTCTATGCAGTCAGTCAACCTTTTCTTCGTGAAACATCTGCAGGTTCTGGTTTTGCATCAAACGACATGTTCTTATTTGGGCAAATCGACATGCCCATTAAACTAATACCGGGCTATTCTGCAGGAACAGTCATGGCCTTTTATGTAAGAAAAATCTTCCTCCCTCTTCAAAGTGTATTTTTGCGCGTAATGCTTTATTAGATATTGTTGTTTGTCAATGCAGCTAACATCTGATCAACCAAACCGTGACGAGATAGACTTTGAGTTTCTTGGCACTGTGCCTGGCGAGCCTTATATTCTTCAGACAAATGTTTTTGTTGATGGTTTTGATGATAGAGAAGAGAGGATATCTTTATGGTTTGATCCAACAAAGGATTTCCATACCTATTCGATACTATGGAACCTTTACCAGCTTGTGTAAGCCATCTTCAAACAATTTTTTTATGTTTCGGTTAATTTTTCAAACAAATTGATATGTGGATTTTAAAGACACACACACACACACTCACTCGCACACGCACACACCCATGCTCACAGACACACTTGTATATGTTTACGGTTTACCTATAGACAGAATGCAATGTTTATTACGCATTGATTTTTTGTACGAATGAATGTATGACTTGCTTCGAAATGATTAATTCTTTTAAAAGTTTTCTTTATTTCTTGAACTTATGTATAGAACTCTTAAAGAATGGAGACTTACGTGAAAAAAATTTCTGTTGCAGATTCATGGTGGATTGGATTCCCATAAGGACATACAGAAATCATGCAGACAAAGGAGTGGCATTTCCTAGGTGGCAGCCAATGAGCATCAAAATCAGCATATGGAACGGCGAAAGTTGGGCGACACATGGTGGTAAAGACAAGATTGACTGGTCCAGAGGGCCTTTCATAGCTTCATTCATGAACTACAAGATTGATGCCTGTGTTTGGAAAGGAAATGCAAGACTTTGTAGGGCAGGTAGCGAGTCCAATTGGTGGAACAAGGACAGATATAACTCGTTAACATGGACGCAGAGAAGGTGGTTCAAATGGGCTAGGAAGTATCACATGATATATGACTATTGCCAAGATAACAACAGGTTTCAGAACAACCTTCCAAAGGAGTGCTCTCTTCCCAAGTACTGAAAAAATTTGGAATGGCATATACTTTCTCCCTTTGGAAGATTTCTACTTGTTACTCTGATTGTGGACCAAATCAAAGGCTTTCGAAACTAATTTGGTCAAGCATTTGCCTCCTTAGAAGCAAAGCATATCTATCTTTTTTAATATGTAATTATAAGCAAAATGGCCGCCGTATCATGTCAAGTAAAATTATGTAACTTTTATGGTCAGTCACATGGTTTATCTAAAAATTTCTTCAACAGCAAAAGCAATGCGGTTAAGCTGAGCTGGGCTTGGTACTAAAGGGCTTGTGATGTTAGAGCTTTGATAAGTTAATTTCGGAACAAATGGTGATTTAGTGCAAATTAATGTCGTGGGCAATATCCGTCTGAGAGGGAGTTCAACCAAACATCAAGTTCAATTTGAAGGTGTTTGGTAATGTTTTAGTGTGGTAAAGTAGATAGAAAGCATGTGACCCTGCAAAAGTGAAGTAGCTATACCTGCAGTTCTCTCCTTCTACGCGGGTAGATTATGGTTCTTAACCGATGAACCTATATCAAGGGGTAATCACATTTCAACCCCTCAACTATCTTGTTTCACCAATCTGAAATTTGCTATTATCTCAGGCTCTAGCCTCATTTCAAGGGACAAGTACTATTCGGTCAGTTTGATATGGAAATCAAGCTAGTGCCGCATAACTCGGCTAGCTGGCATAGTCGCCACATTTTACGTTAGCACCATTTTTTCCCGAATAAACTTTGGCTGCTATCCCGGTTGTAGGAATCTTCCTCCAACCCCATATATAGTGATAATTAATAGTCACTAAATGTCTCTAGTGACTTTTCTGTTAACACTTTTAACGACAACTCTTAACAACACTTTTTTAGCGTCACTAAATAAAAGTCACTAGAAAGATTTAACAACCATTAATCGTCACTATACATGAGGGGTAGGAGGAAGATTCCTTCAACCCCGGTAGCAGCCAATTTTTTTCCTTTTTTCCCTGCCTGATTGTTGAGTTGCATTTCTGAGTTAGGGGTTGTTTGACAATTAAGAAGGCGATTTTCCAGCAAATCTGTGAGGGTATAAAGTAGCTGCTAAAACTTATTCAACTGTTAACACAAGTTAATAATAGACGTGACGGCCTAACACCTTGATGTATTGCTTTACACCTATGTAGTGGACTAAAGATCAACCCTTGCTCTTCTCAGGTGTACATGCTAAAAGCAACTCTCTGTGTGATATTGCAACTTCAATCCAATCAACCAAACCACGATGAGATCGACTTTGAAGTCCTTGGCAATATGACTGGCAACCTTATGCTAATCAGACCAACGTTCATGTAGATGGATATGATGCGAGAGAGGAGAGAATCAGCTTGTGGTTCTATCTGATTGAGGATTCACGTACGTACTCCGTGCTCTAGAACATCTACCACAACGTGTAGGCAACCCCCTAATTACAGGTCTTCTTTCTTAATTATCGAAACAAAACCAAAAAAGGCCTCAAAGGATTTAAACAAAACCACAAAAGGCCTCAACCCACCGCCAGTTTCAGTCATGTGTGTGATAGAAATATAGAACTGCGATTTTTCTTGAAAAACAAAAAAAGTCGATATATGGTCGTTGGGACCATGTCTTAATTTGTCCTTGAAAGCGTGTTTAGACAAAACTAATTACATGTCTTCTTTCTCTCATCCGCTTGATCCTAATCGGAACCAGTTCACTTTTGGTTTTCTTTACTTCTGAGAAAATATAAAGTTGAACAAAAGGAGAAGGGAATGTTTTTGGGTTCATGTAAGTAGTCCTCATTGTACTGCATCCAAACACACTCTTCCCTCTACTTGTAGATTCACTGAAGTTCAAGGGGACAAGCATGTCGTGATGTCGGAAAACAATCACTTGTACAAGGGGAAAAACTAATTCCTCCTGTTGATCAAATTGATAACGCAATTAAATTAAGTATTTAAAATTTAAAATTTTCAATGATTTTTAATTAAGTGTGTTTGATAACGCTAAACCTTATATCCCTTTAAAAAAAATTAATTCTTACAAAAAATAAACTAAAATTTTAAGTAGAAGTGGACGTATTTAATGCTGATCACTTAATTCTAAGTGAGATAGTTAAAAATTATTTAACATATTTTTACTTAAAAAAAAAATTACCACCATGATGCCACCTCAGTTAATTTGCTGACAACACCGCCTTCGCCACAATACAACCACCACCACAATCATTATTTCATTTTGCTACCACCACCACAATAACCACGACCTAACCACTAACACCACCGCCACCAACACCACCACAAGGACACCGCCACCTCCACCATATTGTCGTTGTTGTCACCACCTCCATTTCCGTCAAAATCATCTAAAGATCCACCATACTACAACCACTGTAATGACCACCATGTCGCCGCTTATCGCTATCATCACAATTACCAACACCATGTCTTCATGCACCATTACCGTCGCCATTGACACCTTTTTGCTGCCGCCACCACTGACACCTTTTTGCTGCCGCCACTACCACCATTACTTCATCACTGCCACCACTACCACCAACACGATTTTAGCATCCCCTAAAAAAAGTTATAAAGTACATAAACAAATGCATAATTTTAGTAAAATGGATAAATTTGTAAATAAATAATTTTCAGATATATGCTTTTGGTTTACCAAACAAGTTAATTTATTTTTCAGTAGAAATTCAGTCGCTTAAAATTTTCAGTTTTACGAATTCAGTGCTTGACTTTTTCAACACTTAAATTTTAGTTTATCAAACGACCCCTTAGAAAAGGCATTGAAAGGCGGTATTGGTTCACAGTATTGATATAAACTGAATCAGATGAAAGAAAGATATATCGAGGAAAGGACCAGCTTTCTTAATGGAATTTTAGGGATTAGTAAGCTGTAAAGACCCAGTTAGTGTTCGTTAAAGCTCTCCAATTAATTTTTCTTCTTTTGGTACAAAAAACTCTGCAAGATCTATTGCTAGCTAGGTGTTGATAGCTCATTTCTAGTGCAAAGCAATCAACGATTATTGTTTTCTTTTGTTTATATCCAACTTCTTGAAATAGACATGATAAAGACGTTTAGCTACAAGAGCAGGGCTCAAAGGACCACCCTAATTTTTTGATTGGTGTAAAGCTCTCCAATTGCTTTTTTCTTCTTTCGGTACAAAAAAATTTGCAACCGATGTTTCTTCTGCTTGACTGTGTTTTGGTTGTGCATGGCGAAATGTTCATGTAGATACGAGAGAGAGAGAGAGAGAGCGAGAGAGAGGTGGGAAACTTCCCATATTATTAAAGAGGAGATATTAAAGTTCATGCAAGTCCAGGATAGATTACTTTTAAGTGCCAAAACTTTAGTAGAGAGATCTGACTTATTTCTCCATCTACCCTTTGCTCTTATTTACTACAAGTTGCTTCACACTAGTAAGGTCGCTGCCCAACATAATTGCCAGGAGGATCGTAGCTGCAGATGACGAACCACCAACCATTGTTGCACTGGACCCTAGCGCACCCGAGACGAACCGAGTTTTGCCAAACCACCTGAGTGTAGTGCCCACAAACATGCCCAGATGCGCAAGAATTTGCGGTATAGTTGTAATAAGGCTTTTCTGCGACCCACAGATTTACTGCAGCTGTACCTGTGAAAGTACCACTGCCCTTGGCCAGGTTCTCGCCGTAGGGCCCTCCAGAATGCACCAGGTTGCAGTCACCGATTCTCTGATTCGCGTAGTTCTGCGCGTAAGCTGCCACGGTGTTGTCCCATGTCATTGCTCCAACACCAACGTTGGCACGAGCCGAGTTGTGTGCATCGAGGTAATCTTGGGGCGAGTTTTGGGCGTGGGAGAGATGGAGAAATGCTAGGCTAATGCAACAGACAACAGCTGCTGAGAGTTTCATTTTCAGTTTGATAACTACATGGCATGGCTATCAGGACATTTATAAGAACGTAAAGATTTGGTTGGCATGTGCAAAGTGCACATTGACCAATTTAAGTAACCCTTAGTCATCAAAACATCCCCCTTAATGTGAAGCCTTTGCGTTCAACTGCGTGCAACTTCACAGCTGAAAAAATAAATCACTGGGAGCTTGGACCAAGATAACGTTTCTGAAAGAAGAAATTACCTATGCTTAAGGATCAAGCATTCTATTCTTCCTGGCTAGTCCATTTTTCCATTTTCGGCATATGAATGATGATTAACTTCTGGTTGGACTTAATTTGTAACATTTGTGCGAAGAATATTTAAACAAAAACTTGAGAAGGAGGAAATGTCATCAGATTACTCTATAGAAATGCATGGAATACACATATTCAATGGTATATCAGCACATTTATGCTTGAATATGGGTATGCTAGAATTCGTCGCCGCTATACGTACCTATGCTTGGAAGCCATTTGATTAAGTTTGCTAATTAAGTGGACTGAAGTGAGAAGATCAACATAATGGTAGCAGAGTTGAGATCATGCAAGCATGTTTGCCTGGAAAGTTGGGCTTAGCTAGTGAGGCATGCCAAATGCAGTCTGCGCTTGGTGGCTGGTGCTTCAATCTCAGAACCCTCCTACATGTGACCAAGAAATGATGGGAGCGAGTTCTGATTTTAATTTTCTCAGCTATACTATCTTTTCATGGTCCATATATCCTAATCACCGTCAACCAAAAGGATGTAAAAATAAGGTCCATCTGTTCAAGGTTGTAGAATTTGTAGCTATCAATGTGAATATTTTGTCCTAATTTTAATCGTAAAAGTATATAACATATTAAAGTTAAGTTTTAGTGACTTAAAGACTGTTTTGGTGGCCACACGATATATTGCGGCAAAGGCACGTGCCTACAATAAAATATTTGCTACTTGGATGTGTCAACAAGACATATTTTATAACTTTTCGAGTATACAGCTTAATATTGCTAGGAAAAACAATTCAAATACATATAATTAGGTGACAAAACATTACACACCATACAGGAAAAGTTAATGCAGAAGTATAATATAGCAAACAAGGTAACTTAACCCCGCCTTCTTTATAAAACACCATTTGTTGAACTCTTTTCACTTTGTAGATTTTAAGTAAAATTTGGTCGCGAGATGGCTGAGTTTGTATTACTTCATATGATTAATAACTTTAGAAATGAATACAGCAACTAAGAAGTGCACATAAATATCAGAATTTAAGGATAAAACTGTGTGTATATATAGACGATTATATAAGAGTGGTGCTACTACAATGTCGGAAATGCATAAAAGATATGCATATATTCTGACAGAAAGTCATTTTGTTCGCTAACCCATATGCTACAAATCTTCGAGTAATCATTTGTCTCTAAAATTTTAGTTGATTATGCATAAGGATTTTCAGAAAACGGCAGGAGAATAAAACTTTTTTTCGATTTCGATATAATTGTAAAGCGTTACTTGGATTAAAATGCATATCATAAGCTGTTCTTTTCTCAATTTTGAACAGATAATCATTAATTAAAACGTCATATTATCTATCTTTTAATGTATTTCTCCTTAACATAATGAGAAACAAACATCTAATGTTAAAAAGTATTTTTATCAATTTTCTTAAGAGTTTGATATATGGAGTGTTTGACTAAATCCACACCCTCTTTTTCCACACCCACTTGTTACTAAGGAATTAACAAGTGTTACTAAAGCAACTTTTATTGAATTCACAGCCTTTGCTCGTCTAAAAAGATACTTCAGTAACACTTTTAATTCCTTATAATAATGGATGCGAATTTAGCCAAAAAACTTATCAAAGTGTTAAATGTAACCCCACCCAAGAATACTATTCTATAATAGTATTGTTAAACAAACATACTGTATTGAATTGTTTATTGGTATTCAGAAGCACATACACAAATCAAAGTAAACATAAAATACAACAACAAAAAAAGTAAACTTAGGGTTCAAATAAAGCGTCTTTACGATCAACGATACGTGTCTTATCATTCTTCATCAACAAAAATTTTGGTAATTTATGGTCATCTGTTAACTGCCCGAGCAAAATTCGGGTAGTAGTCATACATAGATGGATTGCCTAATGCTGAAGAATTCGATGATAAATAGGGATTATCGCAATGCAATAACTTGCATATTGTTGAAATATTTTAATAAAATAAAATGTACATTATGGCATTATAATTATATTGCAATTTATGGCTCTATGGTATTTACTTACATGTAAATTATGGATGAGTTACAAATGCAATCATAAGTATTATTAACTCAAATGTGTTTATGGTGTATATAATATACTTTATTATTTGGTATTATTGGGAATGGTTATGATTATTCCATGAGTTACAAAAGCTTTTATAAGCTTACTTATGTGGTCAATAGATGGATTATGATAGGCCAAGTATATAAGGCCATGGGGTGTGACATAGAAGACTAGAAGCTACCATGCTTCCAAAGTTAGTGTTTTCTACTATTATCACAATTTTTTTTCTTTTGTATCTATTTTATACTTGGGTAACGTGATCGTGGACTGGTTCATACCGTTTTCATGTGGACGTGCACATGGAGGAGACATAGCTGCGTCAATGGGTTTTATCTTGGAAATTTTATCTGCCGTCAACACCTGCACGTAGGGAGGTGATAACGTCTTTACAGTGACTCTGTCACGACTTCACAGACGAGCTATTTTATATCCTTTTATTAACCTAGATTATGCAATTTTTTCAAGAGCTCATATAGAATTACTTTTAATTATTTATTATTATTTTGCTATGTTTAATTACCTAATGTTGCTAATATTTTGTTGTAGAAAATACAAATCAAAGCCTATATTTTCCAACACATATTTCCTGTAACTGGGAAGGAGAGATTACTCTAATGGTTACGCACAGATTTCATTGCTTTAAGGCAGAACAGTGTCCTTGTGTGAGAATTTCTGGTAGTAATAAAGCAGGTTCTTGACTACAAAACTTAACTAGAAAAGAGAAACTAAAGTACGAATACTACAACAACTTGGTACTACTTGACTTAGGGGCATGAACATGGAAGCAGCTGGTCCAAGAGAGAATGAGCTTCCCACTGAAGTCTTAGAAATAAAAAGTCGATGTCATCTTTGAGCTCGATTATGTCTTCAAAGTTCTCGATATCCTTCCTGGCAGAGCCAACCTCTACGTCCAGAGTCTCTACGTTCAGATCATCCCCCTCCAACAATGGGCCGAGTTTTTCACCCAATCTGGGACGATGTTTCAACAAGCAAAGCACAGCATTCTTCAGTGCCAACTTCTCCCCATGTTGATGCTTCGAGCGCTTGTAAAAGTAGTGCAATGGTTTCTCGTCACGAATCTCGTCCTTTAAGAGTTGCTGGAGCGTTGTCGTCAGCTTCCGAATCACGGGATCTCCCTCCTCCTCCTCCTCCTCCTCAGCTCCTTCTTCTTCTTGGGAATCCTCCATGTCGTACTCCAAGAGCTGCTCGGCGTACAACAAGTCGCGGAGGTTCAGCACAGCTTGTAAGGCATCCCGGAATTCCCAGACCTCCTCGGACTTACCACTGTAGGCACCGCGGCCTCTGGGGAAGATGATGTTACATCCATCGTAGTCGAATACACGGCACTTGGGAAGCATGTTGTTACACCCCCTACAACGATACTCCACGGCCAGCTTTCCGATGAGATAATCGAAAGCTTTGAAAGCATTACCGATTGCATTCTTCACGTCCTCGAAAGCTTCCTCCCTCCTCTTTCTGAACTTCTCCAGTGGATCCGTAGTCGTGTTACCGACGTGACCACCGCCAACAGGCACCGCGCGCTCCTTACCTTGTCCGGCAGAAAGATTAGCCATGTTAGGGTCTGCTAGTCTCTCTCTTTTACAATGGGTTATAACCAAGCTTTGGCTACATATATATAGAGTTGGGTGGGAGGAATCCTTTTCCATTATGAATTGTGGGTAGTAATCAATCTCAAACTATAATCGAATTTGGATTGCTCGTTCTTTTTTCTTTTGCTTCTTTGAAATTTGTACGTAGTAGGAGTAGGATTACTCTCCTGCTAATCCTATTAGATTTAGGAACTAACATGTTGTTATGCCTTTCCAGAATCTTCCGTGACTTTTGCTTCAAAACTGCGCTACTTAAATCAACTTTTGGAGCCATGCAGCGACAAAAGTACCATTAATAATTTTCTAAAATGACAAAACTTCCCCTTTAAATTAGAAACATTAATTTCCTTCTTTCAAATTTTTTTTTTAAAAAATAATTCATTATAAAGTATATATCTTAATCAGAATGGTTGCAAGTTTCTAAAAAGAAAAAGGGCCTGAAGAGGAAATAAATCCAGATTAGCGAACGATCCTGTAGTTCAAAGATATGGAATTGCAACAAGCCCTTTAGTACTTAAATCTGTATTTGGTCCAAACGAATTAGCTCTTAAATGCAATGCAAAACTAATTTTTTCTAATTTTTTGTTAATAGTAGATATATTTCATGAATTCAAGATCGCGTTTTTTATAATAGCTGTCTCAGCCATAAAACTGAATTTAATTTATATAGATGTAGATAACACTATCTACATTGACACGCAGATCTTACTTTGTATGTAAAAGTGGCCAAAGAAATTACTTTAGCCAGTCATATGTTGCTTTCTAAATGTTTGCACAAATTGGAAGACATACTTGTATGTAAAAATATCAAATAATATCGGGTCGCCTACTGCACATCTCCATCTTTTAGAGTGATGAATACGATCAAATTTTGAACTTGATTAAATATGGTTGAATCCAAGGTTACGTTGTTGAGTTTTGAGCTTATCATTGCCTTTAATCATCAATTAACATCCGCCTTCCCTGGCCAAATACCTGTTTCGAATACCATGCATGACGGAGATCATATGTTGCTTTCTAAATGTTTAGCATAACGGAGATCTCAAAATTCTCGGCGCATAATAAAGGGGGAACCGAAATCTATTATCGATTTTCCTTGTTCTTTCATATGGTGATATTAAAACTTGCATCGACTAATATAAAACTTGTCTACTCTCCTATATGCCGACGGGAAATTAAGTTTAGATTTGTGAAACTTCCAAAAGGAATAATGGTGATTTCATTTGGATAGAACTTTTTTATCTAAGTTTTTAGAGGCTAGTTGTACTCATTATAAGTGATGATGAAGTTACAATCAACTACTAAGTGAGAGGAGGCTCTGCGAACAGAGTGTAAAAATACTCAATTTTTGGGCGAACTTCTCCTTTAAGCTTGGCTCGGACATGTATATAAATGAAACAGAATACTAATTTGGTCTCTCTTCCCCACGCGCACACAATGTTGTTGTCCACCAGATGATTTTGACCAAAATTCACCTGGCAGTAAATAGTGATTTGACGCTGGGTATGAATATTAAAAGAGGAGAGGGGATCATAGAGAATTTGGCTTGGGGGTGAATTATGAACTTCTTTAATAAGGACGCTGCCCAGATCGTAGAGGATCATATAGTTGTAAGCGGTGGCGGAGTCAGAAATCTTGTATAAAGTAGACACTAAGGTTTTAAATGTATCTTCCCGTGTTCTGTTCAAAATAAATAAAGATGAAACTTACAATTATGTTTTGAGAAATAAAATTAGCATTCTATTTCTTGTACTTGCACTATGCTAATGAATTAAAATCAATAAAGTATTCTTAAAAGGATTAGACGTATTACAATAGATCTATAGCGATAGAAGTGAAATTAAATTCAAGTGTTAGAATTTCTTGATTGTTAAAAAAGAACAATGACTTCAAAAAAGTTCTTGAAATTTTTAAATTTTCGTAGGGGCATCAAAGTAATAAAATCATTAATATAAAACTCATAGTAAAAAACTTACCTCATGCCAAAGAGTGGAGGTGGGAACGTGCCCACTATGCCACCCCCTTCCCTCCGCCACTGGTTGCAAGTGGTGAACCACAGCCCACCGTTGCACTAACCCTAGCACACCCAAGCCGAAACGAGTTGCACCGCACTACCTGAGTATAATGCCCACACATCTCCCCAGCTCGCAGGAGTTGGAATCCTAATCATAGTATGGCTTCTTTCCTACCCACAGGTCCGCGGCCGCCTTGGCCGTGAAGTCACCGCTACCAATTGCAATATTCTCACAGTAGGGGCCTCACTTCGAGTGCACAAGCATTCATTCCGCCATCCTCAGTCCGATTAGCATACTTATGCGCTAGGCTGCCACCTTGTTGTCCCATGTCATAGGAGAGAGGGCCATCTCAGCACGGGTGGCGTTGTGTGCAGTGAGGTAGTCCTGCTGTGAGAGTAGTGCACCATTGACGGTTACAGTTACAGTGGTGCACCAGGATACATACAAGAGTTACCGAAATGTTACAGTTACACCACCTCATTTTGTTCAAGGAAAAACCCTTCCTCTTAGAGCGTACATTGCATTCCTATGATTTAATACCCATCATTATGCACGTAACTAGTACTTAATTAAGAACCCAAGTCCCAAAAACTTGTCTTTTTAGAGATTAGAACTATATCCAAGCAATGGATCTCTTTGACAAAATAAACGTACTTGTAGGTTAGCTTTGTTGATGGTTCTTCTTCTTAGCAAGTAAGAAGAACCAACAACAAAGCATTTACTCTGCATGGTTTTATTGCGAATTGTTATGTTACAACACTTAAATTTTCATTAAAAGCCTTTAACTGTTCAAGATTCAAATATCACAGCACCCTCTTCTTTTCTATGTCATTTGCAAACTCCTTTTAGAACCTCTTCTTTTGGTCATCAATGTACTATATGTATGCTATTTTTGCAGTTCCACACACGTAAAATGTACTACTGGTTCTGCACCAGTGGCTCTTACGCGGCCTCATTTTTGTGTCTATATGCACTTAAGATGCCAAAGTGTTTTTTTTTTCTTTTTCTTTTCATTGAGCATGAAGCATGTTGATAATGTTACAGAACATTTGATGAATATATCGATTAACGCTAGGCACCA
This sequence comes from Escallonia rubra, assembly GCA_033065855.1. Taxonomy (NCBI): domain Eukaryota; kingdom Viridiplantae; phylum Streptophyta; class Magnoliopsida; order Escalloniales; family Escalloniaceae; genus Escallonia; species Escallonia rubra. The sequence continues at coordinate 313,577 of JAVXUO010000985.1, read as the reverse complement.
TATGCCGAAGGGGTCTACAAGATTTGACGACACAAGGCACCACATATAAGAGGGTATACAGGGGTGTTGAGGTTCAAGTATGAAGTTATGTTGGTCTCATATCGAATCAGTCAACTTGGTGTGAAAAATAAGTTTTGGGCGTGTGTGTGTCCATATATATATAGGATGGAGAAAAGTTCTACAGGCTTAAGCTTTTAGGGGCATCTTGGTGGACATCGGGGTTCAGTTTACACATGCATGGATGGAACCAAGTCTTGTTGGCGTAAGTCAACCTATATATGTGGGCAATGGACTCGCCTTATTCTTACCTCTATCAAGGGGGAGTAGGGGCATATACATATAGATGAATGCAATGGAACATTATGAGAGGTTATACAGCTCATTGATGAAATCAAAGGCCGTTTTGACTCAGATCTGGTCTCCCTAGTAGTTACTACATGCAATTAAAGTGGCTTACTGACTATCCATGGTTGTCACCATTGTAATGTTGTTCAGCGTCATGCTGCGCGTCTTAAAAGTTAGAGCAAGGTAATTCTAGTAGAAGTCCAAAATTCTCACAAATAATTGCACCGAATAAATGAAAGATATACTGCATTTCTAACACACTTGTATTATTTTCTGGAAAATCAAGAGAGGGAAATCAAAGGCCAAACACACAATACATAGCCACAGCACATCTTCTAGTTGTGCTTTTTAGCTATTTATTCTTCTTGATGAGGTATGGTTTCAATAAGGACGCTCGCCATCATAGTTTCCAGGAGGATCATAGTTGCAAGTGATGAACCACGAACCATTGTTGCACTGAACCCTAGCGCACCCGACACGGGCCGAGTTGCGCCAAACCACCTGAGTGTAATGCCCGCACACCTGCCCGGATGCGCAAGAATTAGAATTGTAGTCATAGTATTGCTTCTCTGCAACCCATAAATCCACAGCCGCCTTGCCGGTGAAGTCACCGCTGCCAATCGCGAGGTTCTCACCATACGGTCCACCCTGCGAGTGCATAAGCGCGCAGTCTCCAATCCTCTGATTAGCGTAGTTCTGAGCATAGCCTACCACGGCGTTGTCCCATGTGAGAGGCCCAACGCCCACCGCAGCACGAGCCGCATTGTGCGCGTCGAGGTAGTCTTGTTGGGAATTCTGGGCATGGGTGGAATGAACCATTATTAACCCTAGGACACCAAGAAATGCTACTGAGATATTACACCGCCCCATTTTAGTTTTAGAAGAAGTTGTGGAAAATTAGGCTTGTAGCATAAGGGGTATTTATAGGTGCAAGAGTGTTGAAAGTTCTCAGTTTTTAGTAGAGTTTGGCTTACGTTATTGTCAATACGCAAGAGGACCAAAATAGACTAGCATGGTCTTCCCCGTGGATCTTAGATTGGCATTAAACTCGGTAGAAAGTTAAAAGCTGATTAGATAAGGATCGTGTTTCATGCTTTCCTCAATAATGTAACTCTTCTAATCTTTTCTATAAGAAAGAAGATATCATATCTAGCTCAATCCAAAATACAAAAATAGAAAAACCCGAGGATCTTTATCTAGTAAAGATTCTTAATGGCCATTTGACGGGTGCAATTGGATACAAAAGTATTCCCTACAATGGAGATAGATGCGGCGTAATACCAAATGCAAAACCTCAACTACTTATTATCGGGCACGTCATTTTCTTGATTTTGGAAAATCGTGATAAACAACTCTAGTATTTTAGCCTAAATGTGAGTAATGTACTTTGCAGCGATTTATAAATCCTATTGGACTACCTAAATCTCATCTTCTTCGTGCTTTAATAAGGTACTTGAAAGAGTGTATAAATAGCCTCGGCTAGAGTGGTCATACGTTTGGATATATTAGTTTAAAGAAATCGGTTAATTAAGTTGAGGAGCAACCCCACCTAAAAAGAAACGGAAGAAAAATAAAAAATTCCAGAAGAATACTACTAGTCGTTTGTATAAAGATAAGAAGATTAGTTCTCTAGATTTAGAAAATGTTAGCTTCATTGGCACTCCTTAAACGACTATCGACATACCTTGCTTGCATCGCGTGATTGTACTTTTCCTAGTTACTTGCACAGTTATTGAAATGTCATTAATTGTTTAGAAAATGCTAATAAGACTGTTCAAATAGTAAATATACTGTTCTTGGGCTGATAATATACAGTGGTCTTAAGTGGACTAAGTTCATAGACTTCCAAAACAATTGGCCTAACCAGAAGATGCCATACATGTCAGTACTTCGATGTAATGTTTGGATTGCAGGTACCAAATTTTCAAGAAACTCTTAAAAATTCTCCATTGAACGTCTACTACACGGTAGAAATTTCCATGCGAGAAACTTCAAAAATCTATAATGAACGTATACTACACGATAGGAATTTCCATGCGACATATTTAGTGGTGGAGGAAGTAGGCGGCATCTGTGGACTCATGGCTACCTGCTGCTCCCGTTTTTCTATCGTGTAGACTTGGCTAAGCTATATCGAAGAAAATGTATACCTAAACATTCTGAATTGCTGAAACAAGAATGTCTTTTTTGAGTCATTTTGCATAGTTCATATATACAAATAAGGATGAGTGACATATATTTCAACTTCACTTCTCACTATTTGAGTTATACTTTCAACAGTAAAGCCTCTAAAGTGCTATCATACAATCACTTTAAGATAAAAGTATAGTTCAAATCAGCCCACTTTAAAGACCTTAGAAGTGTCTTTATATAACTACTTTAAGAATAAAAGTATAATTCAACTAATTAAAATAGAACTCAATTACCAATTTTAAAATTGTATCTGCCCAGCTTAAACATAATTTCTAACTTGGCCATTGAATATAAGAACGATATGATTTCACCTCTGGTCTAGACGTTGCTCCAAATTATGGTTCCATGTGTTTTACGTTCCATAACGTTTCAAGTTGCAAAGTTGGACCGTATTTGTTGTTTGGGGCCAGAGACTTTGCTCCTCCTAGGAATTCCCACAATACAATCGTCAAACTTGTCCTGGCCTTCATACCCTGAACATGAAGGCAACGCCATCAGTGGTCATGATTTATGGAAGACAGACTAACCGTGAATCCAGGTAAAAGCTCTACGGTTTTTTTTTTTTTTTTCCGTCCGACTCTTCGATTGGATTTTATTTGAGGATTAGGAGTCGAGATAATTAAGTTATGAGTCGTTATTGCTGTCTTTAGGTTTGGATTTCAAATAAAATTATACTTTTTTGTATTATATACTCTCTTTCAATAATGAAAATTTTAAACCGTTAAAAAGAGTAATAACACAATATGTATATGGTAAATTTTTGGACAAGCATATTGCCTGGCCTGTAGAGGATTGTCCGATCAGGTTTATGATTTTTGTAAGTTCCATAAAAGAGAAAAGGCAAATAGGCAGTCCTAGGCACAAACAAAGAAAATTTTGTAATTGAAAGAAGGCTAATGATCATCTAAGAAAGAGAGTAGGAGCAGAAAAATAAACAAAATCCACCAATATATATCAACAAAAATAGATTAGACGCATCATTAAGAGACAAAATATGTGTATGCTTATATGTTTTTTTTAAGTTACAAATTAATTAAGAACTTCATCAAGTGAATATATATATATATATATATATATATATATATATATATATATATATATAGGAGCTGATCCGTTGAGAGCGTGGGCAAAATAGTTTAGCCGAGGCTTCCTTCTGCTTGACTGTCCGCTATATAGTTTAGCGGACGTACATAGGGCCGAAAAAAAACTAAGTGTTGGGGAGGCTTCCTTCTCCTTGACTGTCCGCCATATAGTATAGCGGACGTAAATAGGGTCGAAAAAAAAAAATTTTAAGTGTTGGGGCAAAAAGGTGTCAGCCTAAGGACAGGTGTCAGCCTAGGGGACGTCCGCCATACAGTATCGCGGACGTCTTTTGGCTGTCTCCCATCAGGAATTTAATGTCCTCCGCCATACAGTTTAGCGGACAGGCGCAAAGGGGCAATTTGGTAAAAAAACCCGTCCGCCATACTGTATGGCGGACGACTGACAGCTTTCGAAAAAGGCGCGATCTGGCACGTCCATCTTTCGGGATGGACGGTCAGATCGCGCTTGCAACTTCTCCTATTTTGCCCACGCTCTCAACGGATCAGCTCCCTATATATATATATATATATATATATATATATACTAACATGTTGTTATGGCTTTGCAAAATCTTCTGCGAGTTTCGCTTCAAAACTGTGCTACTTAAATCGATCAATTTTTTTGCAACGACAAAAGTACCAGTAATAATTTTCTAAAACGACAAAAATAATAAAGTCTAAACCGCCATTGAGTTCCCCTTCAAATTAGAAACATTACTTTCTTTCTTTCAAAATTATAAAACCCAAATAATTAGTTATAAAATGTATAACGCAATTAAGAAGGTTTGTAAATTTCTAAAAAGAAAAAAGGACCGGAAGAGGCTAAAAAAATCCACATTAACAAAGCAAACTTTACGATCTTTTAATTCGAAGATACGGAATTGCAACAAGCCCTTAGTTAAAAGTATTTGGTCCAAATTAATTAGCTCTTAAATGCAATGCAAAAATAAATTTTTTTTTTGGGGGTTAATAGTAGAGATATTTCATAAGTTTAAGAGTTTTATAGATTATAGCCATCTCAGCCATAAAGTCTACTGTGCTTTAGAAAACTGGAGTTAACACTCTCTACGTTCACAAAGCTAGAAGCCTAGATCTCTATATTTATTTATTCCTGACAACTCCGGTCATTAGAAACGCTCATCGTAGTTTGGATGTGAAATTGACCAGCGAAATTACTTTACTCAATCATTTTTTGCTTTCTAATATTTGCAAGAACTGAAAAGGTATACTTGAATAAAAATCTCATTGTAACATTGGGTCGCCGCCAACTGCGCATCTCCGTCTTGTAGAACAATAATGAGTAAAATCAAGATATTGAAGTTGAATAAATATGGTCATATATCCAAGGTTTAGGTTGTTGGCTTTTGATCTTATCATTGCCTTTAATCATCTATTGATATCCACCTTCCCCGGCAATGTCAAAAGTGTTGGCGCTTATGCTAAAAAACGGGAATCGAAATATACTTTCGTTGGTAATGCGGAAGGCTTCATGGTGATATAAACTTGCATCCACTAATATAAAAATTGTCTAATCTCCTGTGTATTGGCGAAAAATTAAGTTTAGATTGTGAAACTTCTCAATGGATAACGGCCCTTTTGTTTAGACACAACTTTTTTATTTAAATTTTTGGAGGCTAGTTAATATGGATTCTCGTTGTAAGTGATGACTAAGTTATAATCCTTGAGACGGGGCTTTGTGAAGAAGTGGATATATACCCAATTTTTGTGCAAACTTCTCTTTCAAGCTCGGCTCAAACATGTAGATAGCTAAAGCAGAATACCAATTTGGTCTCTCTCTCTCTCTCTCTCACACACACACACACACACACAAAATGTTAGTTTTGTCCAAAGCTAGAATACACCAGACGAGTTTGACCAAAATTCTCCTGGCAGTAAATATTGATTTGTTGCTATCAGCATGAAAAGAGGAGAGGGGTCTACAGGGTGTTGAGGTTCAAGTGTGATTTTGTATTAGTCTCGTATCGAATTGGTCAACTTAGTGTGAAAAACAAGTTTTGCACATATGTAGACGGATGGAGACAAAGTTCTACGGGTATAAGCTTTTAGGTCAAGTTGGAGATTATTCTACATATATGGGGCATCTTGATGGGCATTGGGCTTCATGTTATGTCAGAGCCCATGGTTGGCTAACCACGCCTTCCACTAGTGTCCGTAGCTCTTGGAAGAATGGTGGTTCTTGGCATGACTCGAGGGGGAACTTCGAAGGCTGGTGGACTAGCTCACATGTGAGGCAGAAATTATTGAGTTTCACATGCGGAGTTGTGTTAGCCCCACATCGAGTAAGTGTGAAAGATAAGTTTACACATGCATGGATGGAACCAAGTCTTGTTGGCGTAAGTCAACCTATATATGTGGGTAATGGACTCCTTATTCTTACCTCTACCAAGGGGGAGTAGGGGAAAATACATATCGATGAATGCAATGGAACATTATGAGAGGTTATACAGTTCATTGAGGAAAGTTAAGGCCACTTTGACTCAGATAGCCATCGCAATGTTGTTCAGCGTCATTGCATGTCTTAAAAATTTAGAGCAAGGTAATTCTAGTAGAAGTACAAAATTCTCACAAATAATTGCACCGAATAAACGAAAGATATACTGCATATCTAACACATTTGTATTATTTTCTGGAAAATCAAGAGAGGGAAACCAAAGGCCAAACACACAATACATAGCCCCCGCACAGCTTCTAGCTAGTTGTGCTTTTTATTCTTTATTTTTCTAGTTAATGTATAGTTTCAGTAAGGACGCTGGCCAACATAGTTTCCAGGAGGATCATAGTTGCAAGTGATGAACCACCAACCATTGTTGCACCGAACCCTAGCGCACCCGACACGGGCCGATTTGCGCCAAACCACCTGAGTGTAATGCCCGCACACCTTCCCGGATGCGCAAGAATTAGAATTGTAGTCATAGTATTGCTTCTCTCCAACCCATAAATCCACAGCCGCCTTGCCGGTGAAGTCACCGCTGCCTTTCGCGAGGTTCTCACCGTACGGGAATTCTGGGCATGGGTGGAATGAACCATTATTAACCCTAGGACACCAAGAAATGCTACTGACATGTTACACCACCCCATTGTGGATTTAGATGTTGTTGTGGAAAATTAGGCTTGTAGTATAAGGGGTATTTATAGGTGCAAGAGTACTCTTGAAAGTTCTCAGTTTTTTTTTTTTTTTTGTGTAAATTTTGGCTTACGCTATTGTCAATACGCAGAAGGACCAAAGTAGACTAGCAAGGTCTTCCCCATGGATCTAGATTGGCGATCGTGTTTCAAGTTTAGTTCAATAATGTAACTCTTCTAATCTTTTCTAATTTAAGATAATATCATATCTAACTCAATCGAAAACACAAAAATAATGCAACTCGATCTTCTAATCTTTTCTAATTTAAGAAAATATCATATCTTAACACAACCACGTACAAATACAAAAGCTGGAAAACAAAGGATCTTTATTATTTATTAACGATTCTTAATGGTCATTTGAAGGGTGCAATTGGACACAAAAATATTCGCTATATAATAGACGTGATGTGATATAACCGAGTGCTAAACCTTGACTACCTATAGTCGGGCACGTCATTTTCTTGGTTTGAGAACATTGTGATAACCCGTTTATTAAGGAGAACTCTATTCGTTTAGGCTAAATGTCAATGATAAATACACTTTGCAGCTAATTTATGAATCCCTGGACTACGTAAATCTCATTTCCTTTGTGCTTTAATAAGGTACTTGAAGGAGTGTGTAAAAACAATTGTGTGCTGGTAGCCTCGGCTAGAATGGTCATATGTTTGGATACATTAGTTTAAAGAAATCACTTAATTAAGTTGAAGAGCACCCCCACCTAAAAAGGAAACGGAAGAAAAAGAAAAAACCAGAAGAATATACTACTAATCGTTTCTATAAAGATCAGAAGACTAGTTACCTTGACTTAACAAGGTTAGTTTTCATTGGCCCTCCAAAAAGACTATTGGCACACCCTGCTTGCATCTTGTGATTGTACCTTTGCTAGTTACTCGCATAAAATCATAGCCAGTAAATGTCATCAATTGTTTAGAAAATGCTAATAAGACTATTCAAATAGTAAATATAACATGCATGGGACGGATCATATATAGACCTCTTAAGTGGATTAAGGAATGACCTCGAGGTCCCGAGTTCCATTCCCTATACCGACGGGTCATATGTAATTACAGTTTTAAGCATAAAAAAAAAAGTGGACTAAATTTATAGACTTCCAAAACAATTGGCCTAACCAGGAGATGCCATAGATGTCAATACTTCGATGTGATGTTTGGTGTGCAGGTACCAAATTTCCAAGAAACTCTATCGTGAACATAATAATTACACGATGGTTAATTTCCACGCGACATACTTCAAAGATCTATAAAGAACGTATACTACACGATATGAATTTTCATGCGACATTTAGTGGTGGAGGCAGCAAGTGTCATCGGTGGGCACATGACCACCTGCTTTCCTGTGTATTAGGCATTTTAGACTATATCGAAGAAAACGCCCACCTAAAAATTCTAAATTTCTGAGAAGAGAATGTCATTTTTAAGTCATTTTGCATAGCTCACAAAAAATAAGGAAAAGTGATATCTGAATTTCACTTTCAACGCTAAAGACTTTAAAATATTGTCGTATAACCACTTTAGCGTTGAACTCTAAAGACCTTAAAAGTGTCTCTATATAATTATTTTAGTAATAAAAGTATAGTTCAAATAATTTAAATAAAGCTCAAATATCAATTTTACAGTTTTTATCCTTTCTATTCAATGCCCAACTTGGCCATGGAATATAAGCACGATATCATTTCACCTCCGGTCTAGACCTGTATGCTCCAAATTATGGTTCCATGTGTTTTACGTTCCTTAACGTTTCAAGTTGCAAAGTTGTGACCCTATTAATTTGTTGTTTGGGGCCAGAGACTTCGCTCCTCCTAGGAATTCCCACAATACAATCCTCAAACTTATCCTTAATACCCTGAACATGAAGGTAACGCCATGAGTGGTCATGATTCATGGAAGACAGACTAACCGTGAATTCAGGCAAAAGCTCTACGGCTTTTTTCAATTTTTTCCTGTCGACTCTTCGACAGGATTCCATTTGAGGATCAGGGGAGGAGATAATTAAGTTATACATTGTTTTTGTTATCTGTAGCTCTTTAGTTTAAATGAAGTTATATGTTCTTGTATTATGTATTATATTTTTAACAAACTTTGGCTGCTACCCTCGTTGTAGGAATCTTCCTTCAACCTCATATATAGTGACAATTAATAGTCGTTAAATATCTCTAGTGACAATTTACTCCTGGACAACTCCGGTCATCAGATGCACTCATCGTACTTTGCATGTAAAAGTGGCCAGATAAATTACTTTAGTTAGTTATTTTTTGCTTTCTAATATTTGCAAGAATTGAAAGATGTATAAAAATGTCATATAACATTGGGTCGCTACGCATCTCCATCTTTTAGAATAATAATGAGTAAAATCAAGAATTGAAGTTGAATAAATATGGTCATATAGTATCAAGGTTTAGGTTGTTCGCTTTTGATCTTATCATTACATTGATCACCTATTAATATCCACCTTCCTTGGCCAAATAAATCTTTCGAATTACCATAAATACTACTTACTATGCATGAATCTTTAGCATTACATCGATCTCAAAATTGTTGGCGCTTTTGCTAAAAACGGGAATCGAAATATATCATAGATCTCTTTGGTAATGCGAAAGCCTTCATGGTGTAATACTTTTTTCAGATTTCAGATGGTTATGTTAAAACTTGCATCCAGTACTATAAAAATTGTCTAATCTCATGTATATCGACGAAAAATTACATTGCGAAACTTCTCAATGAATACGGCCCTTTCGTTTAGACACAACTTTTTTATTTAAGTTCTCAGAGGCTATTTAATATGGATACTCGTTGTAAGTGATGACTATATGTTATAATCCACGATTAATTGAGACGAGGCTTTGTGAAAAAGTGGACATATACCCAATTTTTGTGCAAACCTCTATTTTAAGCTCGGCTCAAACATGTAGATAGATAAGAACAGAATACCAATTTGGTCTCACGCTCTCTCACACACACAATGTAGTTTTGTTCAAAGCTAGAACACCAGATTATTTTGACCAAAAATTCACCTGACAGTATATATTGATTTGTTGCTGGGTATCAGTAGGAAAAGAGGAGAGGGGAATACAGAGAATTTGGATTGGAGGTGAATATATAACGAGCTTCTTTAATAAGAACGCTGCGCAATATAGTTGCCCGGAGGATCATAGTTGCAAGTGATGAACCATCACCCACTACTGTTGCACTGAACCCTAGCACACCCAAGCCGAACCGAGTTGCGCCACACTACCTGAGTATAGTGCCCACACATTTCCCCCCAGCTCGCAGGAGTTGGAATCCTAATCATAGCATGGCCTTCTCTCCTACCCACAGGTCCACGGCCTCCTTGCCCATCAAGTCACCGCTACCAATCGTAACATTCTCACCATAGGGGTCCCCCTGCGAGTGCACAAGCATTCAATCCGCCATCCTCCGGTTAGCATACTTCCGCGCTACGGTGCCACCTTGTTATCCCATGTCGTCATAGGCGTGAGGCCCATACCAGCACGAGCGGCATTTTGTGCAGTGAGGTAGTCTTGCTGTGAGTTTTGGGCTAGAGTATAACGCACCATTGATAGCCCCAAGACGCATACCAGAGTTGCTGAAATGTTACAGTTACACCACCTCATTTTGTTTAAGGAAAAACCCTTCCTCTTAGAGGGTTCATTGCATTCCTCATTATGCACGTAACTAATACTTAATTAAGAACCTAAGTCCCAAAAACTTGACTTTTTAGAGATTATAACTATATCCAAGCATTGGCTATCTTTAATAAAATAAACGCACTTGTAGGTTAGCTTTGTTGTTGGTTCTTCGTAGCAACTAAGATTAATTTCTCTTAGAATTTACTCTGCACGGTTTTATTGCAAATTGTTATATATGTTAACACTTCAATTTTCATTAAAAGCCTTTAACTGTTCAAGATTCAAATATCACAGTACCTTTCCTACATATGTCATTTGCAAACTCCTTTTAGAACCTCTTCTTTTGGTCATCAATGTGCTATATGTGTGCTATTCTTGCAGTTCCACATATGTAAAATGTACTACTGGTTCTGCACCAGTGGCTCTTAATTACGCGGCCCCATTTTTGTGTCTATATAGATGCCATCGTATTTTTTAATTTTTTTCTTTTCAATGAGCATGAAACATGTTGACAATGTTATAGAACAGATGATGAATATATCGATTAACGCTAGGCACCATATGCCGAGGGTAAAGGGGTCTACAAGTTTTGACGACACGATTCACCACATATAAGAGGGTATACAGGGGTGTTGAGGTTCAAGTATGAAGTTGTGTTGGTATCATATCGAATCAGTCAACTTGGTGTGAAAAATAAGTTTTGGATGTATATACTTATGGACGGAGACAAAGTTCTACAGGCTTAAGCTGTTAGGTTAAGTTGGAGATTATCCTATATATATGGGGCATCTTGGTGGACAATATTGGGCTCCGAGTTATGTCCCCTAACATGAAATCAGATCCCATGGTTGGGTACCCACGGCTTCCACTCGTGTCCAAACTCTTGGAATAATGGTGGTTCTTGGCAGAACTCAGGGGGGAACTTTGATGGCCGGTGGATTCACACGTACCACGAAAATTATTGAGGTTCACGTGTGGAGTTGTGTTAGCCCCACATCAAGTAAGTGCGAAAGATAAATTTACACGTGCATGGATCGAACCAAGTCTTGTCAGCATAAGTCAACCTATATATGTGGGCAATGGACTCCTTATTCTTACCTCTACCAAGGGGGAGTAGGGGCATATACATATTGATGAAAGCAACGGAACATTATGAGAGGTTATACTGTTCATTGATGAAATTTAAGGCCACTTTGACTCAGATCTGGTCTCGCTGATAGTTACTAAATGCTATTAAAGTGGCTTACTGAGTACCATCAATGGGTATCACCATCGCAATGTTGTTCAGCGTCATGTTGCATGTCTTAAAATTTAGAGCAAGGAGATTCAAGTAGAAGAAAAACATTCATCACAAATGACTGCATCGAATAAATGAAAGATATACTGAACACACTTGTTTTATTTTCTCGTAAATCAGGGAAGGGAGACCAAAGGCCAAAGTCCAAACACACAATACATAGGCCCAGCACATCTTCTAGTTGTGCTTTTTAGCTATTTATTCTTCTTGTTGATGTATAGTTTCAGTAAGGACGCTCGCCAACATAGTTTCCAGGAGGATCATAGTTGCAAGTGATGAACCACCAACCATTGTTGCACTGAACCCTAGCGCACCCGACACGGGCGGAGTTGCGCCAAACCACCTGAGTGTAATGCCCGCACATCTGCCCAGATGCGCAAGAGTTAGAATTGTAGTCATAGTATTGCTTCTCTCCTACCCACAAATCCACGGCCGCCTTGCCGCTCAAGTCACCGCTGCCAATCGCAAGGTTCTCACCATACGGTCCGTTCTGCGAGTGCATAAGGGCGCAGTCTCCGATTCTCTGATTAGCGTAGTTCTGAGCGTAGGCTGCCACGGCGTCGTCCCATGTGAGAGGCCCAACGCCCACCTCGCCACGAGCCGCATTGTGCGCGTCGAGGTAGTCTTGTTGGGAATTCTGGGCTTGGGTGGAATGAACCATTATTAACCCTAGGACACCAAGGAATGCTACTGACATGTTACACCACCCCATTTTTTTATTTGATGGTTGATGGAAAATTAGGCTTGCTGTGTAAGGGGTATTTATAGGTGCAAGAATACTGTTGAAAGTTCTCAGTCCTTTCTACATTTTTGTTTACGTTATTGTCAATACACAAGAGGACCAAAGTAGACTAGCATGGTCTTCCCCATGGATCTTAGATTGGCGTTAACCTCGGGAGAAAGTTAAAAGATGATAAGGTTCGTGTTTCATGTTTTGTTCAATAATGCAACTCGATCTTCTAATCTTTTCTAATTTAAGAAAATATCATATCTAACACAATCCTCAAATACAAAAGCAGGAACAAAAAGAATCTTTATTTATCAACGATTCGTAATGGCCATTTGACGGGTGCAATTGGACACAAAAATATTCGCTACAATGGAGATAGATGTGACGTAATATAATCGAATGCAAAACCTTGACTACCTATTGTCGGGCACGTCATTTTCTTGGTTTGGGAACATCGTGATAACCCGTTTATTAAAGGGAACTCTATTCTTTTAGGCTAAATGTCGATGATAAATACACTTTGCAGCAATCTATGAATCCCTGGACTACGTAAATCTCATATCCTTTGTGCTTTAATAAGGTACAATTGAAAGAGTGTGTAAAAACAATTGTATGCGGGTAGTCTCGGCTAGAATGGTCATATGTTTGGATACGTTAGTTTAAAGAAATCAGTTAAAAAAGTTGAAGAGCACCCCCAACTAAAAGGGAAACGGAAGAAAAAGAAAAACCAGAAGAATATACTACTAATCGTTTCTATAAAGATCAGAAGACTAGTTACTCGCATAAAATCATAGCCAGTAAATGTCATCAATTGTTTAGAAAATGCTAATAAGACTATTCAAATAGTAAATATAACGTGCATGGGACGGATCATATATAGACTCAAAAAACAATTGGCCTAACCAGAAGATGCCATAGATGTCAATACTTCGATGTAATGTTTGGACCGCGGGTACTAAATAAATTTCGAAGAAACTCTTCAAAAATCTATAGTGAACGTATATTACACGGTAGTTAATTTCCACGCGACATACTTCCAAGATCTATAGTGAACATATACTACGCGATAGGAATTTTCATGCGACATTTAGTGGTGGAGGCAGCAAGCGGCATCGGTGGGCACATGACCATGTGTTGCTCGCATTTTTCTTTCCTGGGTATTAGGCATTCTAGACTATATTGAAGAAAATGCCCACCTAAAAAGTACGAATTTCTGAGAAGAGAATGTCCCTTTTAAGTCATTTTGCATAACTCACAAAAATAAGGAGAAGTGATATTTGAGCTTCACTTTTAACGCTGAAGGCCTTAACAGTGCTGTCATATAGCCACTTTAGCGATAAACTATAAACAGCTTAAAAATGTCTCTATGTAACTACTTTAAGAACAAAAGTATAATTCAAACAATTAAAATAGAGCTCAAATATAATTTTGCAGGTTTATCCTTTATATTTCAATGCCCAGCTTAAACATAATTTCTAACTTGGCCATTGAATATAAGCACGACGTCATTTCACCTCCGGTCTAGATGTTGCTCCAAATTATGGTTCCATGTGTTTTACGTTCCTCAACGTTTCAAGTTGCAAAGTTGGACCCTATTAATTTGTTGTTTGGGGCCAGAGACTTTGCTCCTCCTAGGAATTCCCACAATACAATCGTCAAACTTGTCCTGGCCTTCATACCCTGAACATGAAGGCAACGCCATCAGTGGTCATGATTTATGGGAAGACAGACTAACCGTGAATCCAGGTAAAAGCCCTACGGCTTTATTCTTTTTTTCAGTCGACTCTTCGATAGGATCCCATTTGAGGATTAGGGGTGGAGATAATTAAGTTATACACTGTTTTGTTATCTTTAGCTCTTTAATTTAAATAAAGTTATATTTTCTTGTAGTATGTATTTTGTTTATTAATAAAGTTCTTAGGTAATTTATCACAAAAAAAAGGATTAATGACAGGGTTTGTTTATAGTTAATTTATGCACAAGCATAGACCGTGTATAGGATTGACCCATTAGGTTTGTGATTTATACAAGTTCAATAAGAGAAAAAGGGAAAACAGGCAGCCCTAGTTAGGCACATATATATAAAGAAGAATTTCTAATTTATTGAATGAAGGCTAATCATCTAAGAAAAGAGAGTGGGAACAGAAAAATAAGCACAATTTTACTAGTACATATCAACAAAAAAGGTTATAGACGGATTTTTAAGAGACAAAATATGTATGTATATACATAGATTTGTTTTTTTAGTAAAACTTAAGAACTTCATCAAGTAATTAAGATGGATTACAATGTCATATATGCATATATGTGTGTGTATACATGATGTAATAGCCCCTATTGTAATGAAGTTAGAGAGAAACTCACGATACGAATGATTGAGGCTAAAATCAGAGAGCTACGTAGCAGGTTGGCTTGTTCACGATTTCTCCAAATTTCGATGGGTTCATTGCGTACCCCTCAAATGCAAATCTTCGCCGAAACAAATTCCTTAAACTGCTATATGAAAGGAGTACGCAAAGAAACCATCAAGAAGCATTAACATAATCAGCATCTTCAAGCCCAAATCTCCTTGGCTATAACTGAGACGTAGAAACCAAACCAACCGTTCTATTTTCTTCTTCTTTTTTTGGACATCAAGTCAACCATTGTCCAATGGAAAGAGACACCAACTCTCAGATACAAGGGATAGACCTCGACCACCAAACTATAACGAACTAAAGCTATCGAAGAACGCCAGATCCACAATCGCAAGGGGGTGCATTACCGTAGGAAACCAATTAGATCCAGATGTTAGTTTCGTTGCATATGAATTTGGTCACCGTATTTTCACTGTATTTACTCAAAACTCACAAAACTTTTCCAAATTACAAAAACAAAATATGGGTAGCAAACATGCCTATTTATGTAAGGCTGGCAATACAGACTCTTTCAGTAAGGCCGCTGCTTGCCGTCTAACTTGGCCGGAGGATCATAGCTGCAAGCAACTGGAAATTGCCCTTGCTGGACTCCGTCCTCTCACTGAGCAGGCAGTCTCTCGTCCTCTCACTGGCGTAGCTCTGCGCGTGGGCCGCCAAGGCGTTGTCCCACCTCAGGTTCCCGACGCCCACCTCACCACGGGCTGTGGCGAGTTTTGTGCTTGAGATGAATGCAGCATTAACCCTAACCCTAGCAGCACACAGATCAGACCTGCCATACTGTTAC
This sequence comes from Escallonia rubra, assembly GCA_033065855.1. Lineage (NCBI taxonomy): Eukaryota > Viridiplantae > Streptophyta > Magnoliopsida > Escalloniales > Escalloniaceae > Escallonia > Escallonia rubra. The sequence continues at coordinate 297,936 of JAVXUO010000985.1, read as the reverse complement.
AGTCGGACCACCCCATCTTGGTTTTTCTCTCTATTGGGGTGAACTTCTTAGAGGTACTTATAAGTTTTGTTGAAGGAAGATTCCTATAACGCCCAAGATTTGTTTTTGTGACAGTATTAATGTGGATGAGTTGAGAGGTTTTGGATTATTTGACGTTTATTCTTTAAGAACCTCAGACGAGAAAAGAGGATTTTACATACTTGACCCCTTATTTTCTCGAATGGTAACAAGTTGTTCATATATGCCCATTTTACTGGAGTTTTATCGCTAGAATGAGGTGCCTATTTATTTTCCTATCTCTAATAATGATGAGCTTTTTAATAAAAACTCTTTTTGTTTTCGGTCAACAACCGTTTACATGTAAATTTTATTCAGAGCCTTTTCACTTTCTTTTTCAGGCCAAACAAGAAAAGCCTTAAGGACCCTCTCATATTTTTCAGGTTATTTCCATCTATAGATACAAATTTTATTAGCATAACAAAGGTCAATATCATATGGATCAATTGGTAATTACTTTTGGTGGAGTGACCGGGTAGCTTTAAAATAATTCTGTAAGTCGCTAAAGTACTCCCGGTAGTTATAGCAATTTCGCACAGTACATAATCTGCATCTTCAAAACTATATTTCGTAATTCCACATCTGCCTAGCCTTTTATAAGTGGCTAAACTCCTTATACATAAGCTTAATTTCATGTTTGCTTGGATGGTTAACATTTAGCTGATGCCGTTCCAGAATGTAGCAGCTTCAGTTTTCTTACAAGTAGCTAGCCTATGGAGTAGATTATTCTAAAACTGGATTACATGAACATCCAGATGCTCATATTAGTAAGGGCGTTGACCCTCGTAATTTCCAGGGGGATCATAGCTGCAAATAACGAACACCCAACCATTGCGACAAGGAACTCTAGCACAGCCAAGATGAACGGAGTCGCGCCAAACAACCTGAGTGTAGTGCAAGCACTCGTCACCAACGCAAGAATTCGAATGATAGTCGTAGTTCTGCTTTTCCCCTACCCACATGCTCACGGCGTCGGCCGCTTTAAGCTCGCCGTAGCCTTCCGCTAGGTTTTCACCATAGGGTCCTCCCGAATGCTCCAAGTTGCAGTCAGCAAACCTTTGGATTGCATAGTGTTGAGCATAGGCTGCTATGGTGTAGTTCCATGTGAGAGGTTGGACCCCAACTTGTGCACGAGCCTTATTGTGGGGATAAAGGAAGTCTTCTGGAGAGCTTTGAGCTACGGAGTGACCACACATGGTTATGGACATTATGTAAACTATGGCTAGGGAAATCTTAGGCAGCCACATCTCGTTTTGCAGATGGGCTAATGGAGTAGTGTGATAAGAGGTAGTCTTAGGCAGGGTACTTATAGTCGAACACAAGTTGCATAATTGCTACCCAACATAAAGAAGAATGTATATATCTATCTTGGAACAACAGAGTGAAATTTTCTTGCAATATAATTTATCTAAGAAAAAGTTCACATGCCTGATATGTTTGATGCGTGACTAGCAAATTCTTCGAGGATAATATTAAGTTAAGAATTGGACATGAAAATGACGGAGGTTCACATGCCGGATATGTGAGAGAAGGTTACGAATTGTCAAAGAATACATCGAACTTTGTCGCCAGCAAAGGGATGGATTGGAGTCGTGACAGGAACCCCACAGTGCCACTCCATGTGCAAAAGGTGAGAGCGATGTCTTTGGACAATGGCCTACCATGTTAATCCAATTTCACAACACCACAAGCCCAGTTTTATGAACTGAAATTTCAAAAGCTACGTGTAGAAATTAGAGGATTCCCACTTGCTGCCCCATACGCACGGGTTCTCCTTTAGCACAAGCAAGATTCTGCTCCTCCCAGTGAACTGGTCATCTCTGTAGTGATATGGCTTTCATATCGTTGAGTCACCACCCTAAACATTAGGTGTCCATTGCAATGGAAGGATCAGGTTTTCCTTTATGACTCAACACTATGAAAGGTGTCCGGTGCAATGGGAGGATCACTTCCCTTTATGACTCACCGAGTCACGGGTCCTAACTCTTGACATAAACGGGGTTTATAACGGGGAGAACCATTCCGATTCTATACATTATCTGCTGGAGCATCATCCATAATTTGTTACCTTTGCGCACTATCGCTTCCAGTAAAATATGTATATTCCTTTGTAATACTTTGTATCAGGACCCAGCTACTCTGAATCCTCCTTGATACATGCCATTGATGGTGATAAGGAAGGTCACGCAATCAACGGAATAATATCAGCAGAAGTATATGATTACTTATTAGCAGTTGACAAAAGTAGAAACAGAATCGTGATGTTGCATGGACAACACTGTAAATTATGAAAGTGGTTTTTGACTGGGTGATCGTCATGTCGGCTAAAAGTTTCTGAGAAAAAAATTTCATCGTCAATTTTGTATCGAGACATTTTTGCAAAATTTGCAACTCTTTCGTCGCTAAAAGGTTGTGTAATGGCGCATTTTAACGTCTATTCCTCAAGTGAAATAGGAACATCGACTTAGTATGAAATGCGTAAATTTGGCCGTACCCTAGATTTCAGAAATTAACAGGGGAAAGATTATCATATTGCACCAGGCAGTCTGGCTTGTTTCTGTTCTTGTAGCGTAGGGTTGAATTTATGGATATCAACTGCCTTCCCAACAGGGCGTTTCTCCTGTAATGACCTGCGTTGGATGCCCCAATTTCAAGAAAAATGCAGAAAGTCGTTATAATGGCCCCATTCCACGGTAGAGAAATTGATGATTCGGTATATAACTTTAATTTGAGATGGTAAAGTGAAAGCTTAAGGATGAAAAGAATGAAGGGAAAGTGAAAGAACGAAAAGCATGCAATGGTAATTTTGGTAAAACGAGGGCAGGAAATGAATGTAGCTAACTTTTCTGACTTTTTAATCTCATTAAACGTCTATCTTTTTCTTCTTGGGAAAACATAGAGATTTTATTATTTACTTAGACAAGAGTTTGAGGCACAACGTGGTGTGACCCTCCCACAATTATCTAAATATAGGAGGCTGTGCAAAAAAAATAAAAATGGTACTTGATCCCAAAGTTGGTATCATTGTGGCTGATTTTTCCGTCTGTTTTGTCATAAAGTTCGTGCAAAAAGTTTGTCTCTCGCACATATGACTAATAGAAATCTGTCACGAACGCCCTAGGCAAATTTGTCAAGATCTTCTCTTTCCCTCTTCTTTTTTTCTTCCTATTCAACCAAACAACGCAAGGAAAAGACAAGCCCCCTTGCAATGGAATAAATTTTTTCATCCTTTTAGTATTTTATTATCTGCTCTACCAAACAAGCCCTGCAAAGATTGTCCCACGTTCAGAATACTGAGCTGGAATAAAGTGCAAAACTCTCCAACCAACCAACAATTATGTCAGAATTGGAAGCTGCCTCCCACAGTTTTGCAACATTGAGAATTTTGTTGTTATTTTTAAATTTTGCATATAAAGAAGACATGTAAGAAGAATGTTTTGAGCTGAATGAGAATAAAGGACATTTTACCAACAAAAAAAAAAAGATTGCCCCACGTACATGAGGCGGAATGGTGTATCCACAATCCCGACCGTTCGACATGGCCATAGTCTCACTAATGCAAGAGGCGTTAGGGGAGGAGGCGTTCTTTCCTATCAATGTTGTGAAGTATAGATGACAAGGAACACTCCAAAATGAATTGTTTTTCCCAAGATCTTGCAATTTTCAGGACGAAGCAGAAAGAAAGTACCTTTATCTAGAGCAAACCATTTGGTGACGAGTTTGATCTTGCGACCTGCGGCAGTTGTTAGTTGCAAAGGGGGCTGGTGCCAGTAATTTTGTAACCCTTTTCAGCAAAAAGAACAGATGATCCGACAACATGGAGGTTCGAGTCAACTACCTTTAGAAAATGGAGCTTCGCGCAACGCTCTCCCTTTCGTGGAATATAAGCATCCATGAGTAAACAAGAAATCTACACACGGTTCGAAGAGCGGATTTAGATAGATAGATAGAGAGAGAGAGAGATTTGTAATTGAAAATAGAGTACGATTTAGTACCATGGAATGAAAACTGAAGACATGGTCCTTGTGATGGGGTAGAAGAGGCAAGAGGGCATGAAAGGACCAAAAACAAAGAGGGGAATTTCACGGCACATAAGCAAAATTGTCGAATAAGTAAACAGGCACCATCACTCATTTAAAGGAATTACTCCTAAATGAATAAATTGTCATCGATAAAAAGGCTAAAAAGTTCAACAGTTCCCTGTTTATAATAACATACTAATCTTCTCTTATACAACCTAACATTTTGCAACGATGTTGCTGGTAAGCAAGCAAGCATACAACAGAGACCCGGGCGTGGACGAAATTAACGAATGATCAAGAAAGAAAAGTTTCAAACAAAAATGAGAGCAATTCTGAAGTAAGATGGAAGGAGTAAATTTTCAGGTCCGAACTTCAATATCATTAAGATGTGCAAGGAGCAAATCATTCCAAGTATCCGTAATTCCTGGTAAGCACCAGTGCATGCAATCATCGTGTTTCTTTCCACCAGCTGTCGATGGGTGTGCATCTGCTCTGGACTCGCTCATTCGAGTGATGTCCAACAAACTAAAAGGAGAGCCCTTGATGGCCTTATACAGGTGCTGGTTCACAAGACGAACCTCCACGTTGGTTCCATTATTTTTCACAGAGAAAAATTCTTCTACCTGCAAATAATGCAGAAACTCAGAAGCACATAGGAAGTTCGTTCGAATAAGAGAAGCACATAGAAGGGGTCCTACCATTTCTGGCGACAAAGGCTGTAAACGCTGACAGGAACCACCTTGGTCCCAGTCACCTCCTTCAAAATGCCTAGGGGATTGTGTGCGGAAGAATATGATTGCACTCGGTCGTATTCTTTCCTCTACATATGACATCTAATCACATACACATAAGAAGTGAGTAAATATGCACAATAAAGTATTTAGGATGAACAAATAATAGGCAAGTTATTTTTAAATCCGTATTTCAACTCCAGATTTGGCAGCGTTACAAACTCAGAATTTACAAAACTAGCATATTTGTAGAAAAAAAAAGGAAGAAAATAGGGAGGGTGACTTTAATCGCGTAAAGTGAGACACATCTTCATTTCTGATTGTTATGGACGGCCTTATATCATGTTCTTACACGAGTTACCAATATCGTATCAGATCAAGCACTTTATATATAAAAGATCAAATTTCTTTTGTTGCTTCCATTTAAGTAACATAAGTGTTCAGAACTTAACAAGGCAAACCTAAATCTCAACACAATCAACTACAAAACTGAACAGACAGCCACGTAAGAGCTCATATGGCGAATGGTGATCACTAAGACAACAGGATTGTGATCTTCTGATTTGACAAGGCTTTGTTTTGTTGGGTGTGTGGATTGTGTGAAAGATGTAATCTGGTCCTGCTCCTGCCATCATCACAATTGCTGCCATTCCACCACCAACCCACCACCGCCTTCACATCCTATCAATCAACCATCGTCTCCCAATAATAACTTAAGAGTCAAGACAATTTTTAATGGAATTGGATCTCATCTATGGTGCTGTTGACAATTATCACAAAAAACTATATATGAACAAACTAGTATCATCAATTGGTTAATCAATTGGTTACATTTGTGATTGGGATCGAAGAATGGAGTATAAGCATGCCAACTCCAGTGAAGCCTGTTCAGGTGTTATGATTATGTACAGAGGTTTGTTGCTTCTGGCATAATTCTGTGATAATATTTACCTAGTAGATAACAGTCATATTTTACTCAGTTGACTTCCAACTTTTTTTCATATGTCAAATAAAGTAGGAAGTGTTTCTGAAAAAAATAATAATGAAACAAATGGTCCATAATATCTCATCCACTACACATTAATTTCAGATGTATTAACAAGTCAACACTACACAACTCAACCATATGCTCTGGTTTGGATAGCACATCCAACTTCGTCACTCCCCCAATAATCGACAAATTTACTCGGGTATGAGAGAAGTCAGAATTTATTGATTAACAAAGAGTAGATAGGCCTGAGACGAAGTCTTTATATAACAGAACTCGTCGTTCAAACAAAAAGGGAGTCAATGCGCAGTTATTCCTCCAACTAATTAGTAAATTCTTTGATTACAGAAAAATAAAAGACATACCATCCGTTTTAAGACGATATCGAGGCCGACATCAGGAGAGACTGGGGGCACCAGTGGCTGACCCTTTTCAAAGAAAAGCATGGGTGATTTTGCAGGATCAAACTTTGAAGGAGCCCACCACCTAAAAAAACAAAATGCCAAATAACATAAAAAAAAAATCTTAGTCCTTCAAAATACAAACATGAACAATTTATGGTGGATGTTAATGTCTATAAGATATGTACTAACCAATGTGTCTCTGTGTTAGCCCCTCTTATACCCTTTATGGGTCTCAGGTCTTTTCTACTAACAGTTTGTTGTTGTCAAGTAACATTCTAGATAAGGGAGGATATGCAGCCCAACTAACAGGCAGTTCATAACTAACAAAGTGTTGAAATTGCCACAAGCTGCTTGTGTCACACTCACAAGGTACTTTAGCAAACGTTTACAACACTCAAGACGCAAGCTATAAGCGAGAAAGGAATGCATTTGCCATCCCCATAAGCAAAGAAAGAAGGAATCAGAAACTACCATGTGACAATGCAGTCTATATGGCATAGGGCTCCAAGTGGAATGATACATTACCAGTGTCCTGTGTTAAAGATGAGAATATCATGAAAACTCAGAGCCTCTGCCCAAGTTCCGTCAGGTAAATCAACATCAACTCTATAACCCTCCTTATATCCAAGAGATTCAAGCACACCACCATTACGATTGGCCGACCACCTACATAATATAGGAACAAACAAGCATCCATTAATAAGGTAAGCAATGAACGAAGATGTATTTGACTCAAACATTAAATGACCGATACTGACCATTGTAATCTTTGACTCTACCCTCTAGTCAGAATAACACAAAGATAAAAACCATATAACATGTCATATATATCACACAATACCATCACGGTAACACATTGGTACACCTGCAGTTAGGAGGTTGCTTACTGGAATATTCATTATAGAACAAAAGCTTTTCATAAGAAGGAAGCTAGAGTTTCCTTTCAACTTCGTATTATGCACATTCTTTGAACCAATAATGGGATTTATTGATAAAAAAAAATATATGCATCATAAAACCACCACAAAACAGAAACCAGAAAACCATACAGAAAACCATGACCTCTAGAGAAAAGGCCCACCTCATCCCAAAAAGGAATAACACACCAACTGCATGAACTAACATAAAAAAAACCTCCATTTATTGAGCACCTGATAGTCAAGTGCTACATAATCCAGTCTACGAACCATTATAGACTTTCCAGAAATCGGCAGTTCCACTTCCCACTGAAGTCCAGCCAAGGGAAAGAAATGCAATATGGTTAGCAAGTCAGATTCTTAAGCTACGCCAAGCTCTTCCAATCTTGGCGACTTCCCTGACATCATCTAGTGGGGTGTGTAAGATGACTGTGATCGGAGGGTCCTTCACGAAATCCCAATCCTTCAAGGGGTTGAGGCGAAGGGAGAAAGCCAAATATTTGGCGAAGAGCAAGCACAAAACATATGCCACATAATTGCCATTTTCATCTCGAGGGACATGAACGAGGAAAAAAAAAATGTTCATGTATTGTAGTTGACAACAATAACCTGTCTCCAGAACAATTGCACAAAGAATTACATAAATTTGGTACCACACCAAACATAGCTTACCTACCATAACGCGCCAAAAGATTTGTCCGATGATATGCAATAGTGAGGTTATACTGAAGAAAGGTGAACGCTCGGTCAGCTCCAGCAGGGCGCCACTTTCTAACTTCCCCCGACACTCGTTTCAAAGTGCAGAAAAGAGAAACAAACATGTTCCTATTCAAGGAATCACCGATGAATCCTGTGCTGTTTAAAAAGATTCATAAGGTCTACAAAAGCATCATAACACTCTATACATCATACTAAGCCGAACAGTCCTGATGATAAATTCAATGTAAGTACAGTAATATGAGAATGTATAAGGTCTCAGTGCAATATGTTTGTAGCATATTAGGCTTCCCCGTAGGCGGTAAGAACTTCTTTTAATAGGTCCCAAACAATTGTTTGGTATACTGTATATCATGCTAAAGTACCTTTTCGCAACAAATTTTTTAGGAATCCTGAACAAAATTCTAAGGGAAAATTAATTATGAACCGAGGATTACGACAAAATTTTGTGACTAAACTAGTTTCACAAGTGAGATATATACCAATATTGGTATCTCTGTGCTGTTGTAAGAAGTGAAGAGGATCAAACTGAGGAAGGTCGCAGTGGTTGGGCTGCCAACGCCACTTGACGATTTCGAGAGCGTTGGATTTGTTACTCGCCATGCAATTCCAGCCTTTGTAAATCTCCTTACACGTGCTGCCGTAGCGGGCGGATCTGACCGTCGGATCGTAGATCCACCTGCCGTCCGAGTAATCGCAAGTTGCGTTCGACGCTTTGTGGTCCGTTCCGGTGTGTCGGTGGCGGCGTGGAGTGGAGAAAGAGGTTTTGAAGAGGGAGAAGACGGCGACGAGGGAGGCAAGGCAGAGTAGAGAGAGGAGGAGGAAGGAGATATTGGACGTGTGTTTCTTCGAGTGGTGGTGGTGGCGGTGGTCTTTTCCGGCCATGGCGGTTGCCGAGTCTCAGACCCAGCGCAAATTAGCGCTCGCCCCTTAGCTGCGTAGCGAAATACTCAAAATTACAGAAAGACCCCTCATTATATCTTTATTTTTCCTTTCTATGGCCTCTTGCCTTCTTCCTTCCTTAAATGAGTTCTACAAATGGCCAGCCCTAGATTTTTGAATCTTTTTATGGCCTCTTCCTTTCTCAAATGAGCTTTTCTTAAATGTCGTTGCATTATTGTCAAATTTGAAATGGCTCTTGCCGAAACAATGTCAGCTTTTAAATGATTGTACTATTTAATTCAATCTGTTATACATTATTCTGTCAAAAGATGTTACAGTTTTTATTTATTTCAGATCATCCCAATTATCGTTCTAAAATTACTATTTGAACGTATAACTATTCCTTGCGTTCAAGTAAAACCCTTGATCAACTACCAACCAAAACATAAAGTTTGTTCATGGTAATAACTTGAACACTATAATAACTGACCAGTTGGATTTGTAACAAAGAATTTAGTGCAATCAAACTTGAAGTTGGACCCCAAAGAAAAATCCTTGTTGGTCAGGAAATTAATGTTACTTCCTTTCTGCAAGGTTAAGATCACTTTTTGCTAGAAGTAGAGAGAAACTAAGCAGGTATATCAAGAAACAACTTCAGCAAAAAACATAATTAAGCAGCAGCAATGATCTAGTTTTTTTCTTTTCCTTTTTTACAATTACCAAGAATCAATAGTGGGTCTGAACATTTTGAAATTGAAGGGCTGTTCATCAGGCAGCAAAGCTCCTAACTTATAACAACACATCCTAGTGCAGGGTGACAGGTCTTACCATCCCCAACAAAACTTTCAACCAACAAATATCAGCTTAATGTAACTTGAACATACCAAAAACACATTTTTTTTTTCTATATAATTTAATTCTTCGAGTGTTAACCAAGAAGCATGCACGCCCCCCAAATTTTCAGTGATGTGATTTGAGGTGGAAAATTTGGCACCCTGGCTGGTACGATCTCTTGGCTGCAGCTTGCTCAAACTTCTTCAAGGCGGCTTCGTTCTCTTCTAAGTTGGTCTGAACAAAATACCTGATCCACCAAGTTGAGCTCCGCATTTTGGCCTTCACGGGGTTAAGAAAAAGAGCAGTACGTTAGTTCTTGTTTTAATACGTAAAGCTGTATGTTAGTTCTTTCAAAACCTATATATTTGTCAGACTGAAAATACCAATCAATTTGGTTCAGAGTTAGCAAGTAAGCAATGCAACAGAGGGTGAAAACAATAACTGAAGAACGAAATTGAATCCAACAATAACTTGAGCACTTACTGGACGACCAAACTTGGATAACTCGGCCACTTTAGCTCTACGCTGACCTGGATAACCTGTATGCGTACAATTGACATGTCAGCTACATTCCGACACCCAAAGATTTCGAACGTTGAGTTGATGCACATGCATGTAATACTTCGTAATAGAACCACAAAAACATGGTCTCCATTGATCAGAACCCGTAGGAAAAAGCAAGCGGACTCAAATATCCGGGTCACTTATACGATCATGGAGTAGATACGCAGAACTGTTACATAATACAGATAGCCAATGGTTTTCCAAGGAATTCACCTGAGAAAACAACGAAGCCATCAGCAGATACCCTTGCCAGTTCAGGGAGAGTCTTGTTAAGGTACTTTGGGGACAAGTAATCCAACGCATCAGATACTATGACAAGAGAAAATGATTTTTGACGGTAGGGTAATGGAAACTTGATATCAGCCACACGAACAATGCCTTTACGTACAAGACTCTTGCAGCTGCTATCAGCATCATCCAAATCATATGGCTCCACACCCCAGGCTTCAGTATCCTCTTCCTTCAATAACATAGAGACGACTGAACACGTGTCGGGGCCGATGTGTAATACTTTTCGCATGCTGTCACCGTATGCTTTCTTCAAAATAGGCAGTGCTTTTGGAATTTCTAATGAGCAGGAAACACCACCTGCAAGTGCATACATTGTTTGTTTCGAGTTAGGAAAAGGTTTTCCTATCTGAAGACTTGTTGACAAAAGTATCATACCACGCAGATAACTGTTACAGGTAGGTATAAGAACAAGTAAGACCGCAATCCTTTAAAAGCATGGCATGGCAGTCTTTTGTCCTGACTAAATCAGGTTATTTAACCTCCACACACATATGCTTCATACAAATGATATTTCAAGAATTTCATACGTCAGCAATTGGAAGGAAGAGTTCTTTTAGTCAAACAACTTCAATTTTAAGGAAAAGTTGAAATCTAAGGTATGAATTTCCAAAAAATAGTTTAGCCACGTTTCCAATATCAATGTACCATATGGAGGCAAAGAAAAATTAAGTGAATAATTTCCATTCTAACAGCATCAATTGCAGTGTGTTAAAGTGGGTGCTGATGTGGGTGTCGGCGGGTGCGATGTGTCAGGGAATAGGTCCCGATTCGTATTGGATAAAGCAAGTATTAATAGATGATGACAAGATAACAAGTCCAAAACTCCTATCACCTGGTATCCCATCTCAGTGTATCCCTTTCACTCAACATGTTTCTACACAAAAGACAGTTCATTTGCTGATTGGTGACATTCCTTTTTGTGAAGGACAAGTAGTTAGCTATAGCAATTACAATCAGTTAGAGGAGCAGCATGGGAAGCAAAATAAGGAGTTATAACACGCTATCATACATGCTTACCTTCAAGTCTACTTAATGCCTCTTTGCCACTGCTTCCTCCTGTCATGGAAAGAGTTCAAGTTAAGCATGCATTGCAGTTGCAGATAAATAACCTTCCATAAAAGAGCACCAAAAGGTACAATTTAAGTTAGTGCTGCTGAACAGTTACAACAACTCCCTTCACCCTCGGTGTCCTTTTGCAGCAAGAAGAATAGTGCAACACAACTTACGGACAAGAAAGCATAGAACATTTCTATTAGCGAGCATTGAAGTTGACCGTGTACAGACCTGAACCACTATATAAGTAGCCAATTATGAGGAACGCACCCTGAAAATCCAGAAAAAAAAATCATAATTCAGTATTTTAACTACTCGGACAAAGTTCATTTAGAAAACTATGGTGGGTAAGCCATATTGGTTTCATTATCTTGAGAGTGGGACACTATTTGTTAACGTTCTGTTAAAATGGCATTGACCAACATGAGATACGAGAGAAAAGGAAAATCTGAGTGCGGACTCAAGAAGGAAAAGAGATTTACCACAACCACTAGCCCTAAGGACAATAAAGGCGATGGGCGTGATTTTGGGTGCAAAGAGCCCACAAGGGGAATGCCCCCGCCATCAGCAAAGCGTCGAGTGGTACTCGCAGGCCTCCTTGACATCGTTATGTACTTCTAACAAGTCTGCAAGTCCAAGCATTAGTTAGATCAGTACAAACACATAGACACAGACCCATAAGGCCATATCTCATAAACTCTGAAGGAACGGCAATGAACTTGTCTTCCCACAAAGGAAATGCACTGATGACCCTTTAAACACGATTCTTCGAGATTGCGTACTAATTCATAATTCCAAGACATAATTTAGAAATAACAGCACAACCAACCAACAAAACTGGCATTGTAACTTTCTGCAATTTGTTTTCACTGAAAATGATACATCTATCAGCAATAATTTACAATTTGCATGTAAATTGACATATATGGACTAAGCAAGCAAGCAAGCGCGCACACAAACAGAGGAATCGACGAGAGGTACCTGAGATGAATAAGCGAGCAGGGAGCTGAGTCCGGGAGGTTGAGGTTGGAATTGGATCTAGATCTAATGGGCTTCGTTTCGTTAACTTATGACTCTATTATACTACTTGCTCATAAAGCCAAATTGTAATGATACAAGTTACTTTATTCAGATGTCGCTCTCTCCTAATCTGTCTGCGAACACATAGTTGTGTGTTTCTCTGGGTGTACTGTAAATTTACCCCAAAAATGGTAAATTTTCCGATTCCGGCTGAGGGACGGGTGACAGAGAGGATAGCGCCTTAACGCGGTAGAAGATGTTGGGGTAGACCTACAGGCCCAGTGGGTTCCCACTTTAGATTGGGCTCAACTCGGAGACCAAGACCAAAATTTTCTCTTCCTGTTTTTTACGGCGGGTAAAAATATATGAATAGCCGAAAAAAAAATAAGGGGTGCAACTTATTACGTTGAATCGGTTTTTATCGGATCCAAGTAAACTCATGCACTAAAGAAACTCAAACCTAGCTAACTCATGAAAAAGTTGAATTGATTGGGCTGAGTTTGCGGTCGACTGATAGGATCGGTTGGGTTGATGACAAAATCACAAAAATGAAAAGTTATTTAAACATAAAAACTAGTGATGATGAATGGTCGTTGGTAGTGGTGAAGGGTGATGGTGGTTTGCGGTGATGACTGGCGGTGGTGGACAACGGTGATGTGGACGACGATGTGGTGGCTATTGGCTAGCATTGGTAGGCAGCAACGGTGATTGTTGTCAGTGGTCATTGTTGACTAGCGGTAATTGTTGTCGGTGTTCATTGTTGACTAGCGGTGGTGGTTATGGCATCTGTAAAAAATACTACACGATTGTTTAGAAGAATTTATGTGAAATGGATTACAAGCTTAACTCTGTTTTATATTGAACCAACGCAACCTAACCCATTTTTGCTACTCCGTGTGTTGAGTTGATTAAGACCCAACCTTTCCTTGGGTTGGTCAAAAAAGAAAATAGGTAGTTTTAAGGATCCCCTGCATTTGCATTTGAAAGTTGGAACGCAAGAAATAGGTGATTCATTATTTACGTAAAACTTGTGCGATACCAAAAATTTCTGACTACGTCGTATAACATGGAGGAGACAGCCACCATGAGTGATCTACCATAGTACTATGAATACAAAAAAATGTAACAATGGGTGAAAGATCAAAAGAAATGGAGGAACGCAACCTATAGATGTAAATGGCATCTGCTATACATTGTGATGATTGGAATTGAGTAATTTTTCTTCCTCATTTGACATGTCGATTGCTGATAGCTGAATGTTCGCTTTGGAGTTCATTTTGTTCCACTCATTTTCTACGCGGAAGAATACCCATTGGAAGCGCCGGAAAATCTCCAATGCAGTTATAATGAAGACGGTGAGGTAATTATGGCGGAGATGGGCGGACAGCTTGTATGTCCATGTGCATCGCAGTATCAGATTGCTTCCTATTGCCCACACATAAACCTGCATTAATCCATATACAGAAACTTTTTACTTTCTGCATAGTACAGGGAAGACACTACTGTGCCCCATAGGCACATCCTAAACTTCCATGCCGGTCTAGGTGAAATAGATTTCTGCACCATGTGAAACCATTTAAAAAATGTTCAAGTGAAGACAGGATGGTTCCCAAAACAGCTCATTGCCCTTTTGGGAGGAAGGGGTCTTTCATTGAAAGGTTGTACAAACGAGTGAGTGGAGGGAAAACCCGGAAACACAAATCCGAGTCATGATATAGCTGCGGTAACCTTACCCAATTTTGTCCATGTAGCATGTGGGAGCAGAAATGCGGTTTGCTGAACTTGAAAATCCGAGTGAAGCCGCTGCAATAAAAGAAGAAGAAATATTTTCTACTTAAAACAACTGATTTTCAAGAAGACTAGCAAGGCTAAACATGGGTTAGTAAAGTCTAAACTTGTGTTAAGCATTTTAAATTCAGTTAAGATTATGAGTTAATAACTACTTATTAAGTCACGTGTATACAGATGCTTCCACAGTAATACTGCAAAGTTAAGATTTACTAAAGCATTCAAATGAGAGTGCAGGTCCAACCGTGCAAAAAAGGTCCTCAGCACAGCCGTAAAAAAAAAAAAAAAAAATTCAAATACAAGGACAATAGTTGCAGAACAGGAAAAAAGTGATCTAACTCAAATCAATGATTTAAAACCAAAAGAAAAAAGAAGAACCCTACCCCAGAAACAAGAATTAGTTCAAGACATCGGGTGACAATTTCACTTCTTCATAGCATGAAACATCAGTTTGTATGCCACGTACCTCAAGTCCCAATCTCGGTTCACATCCCAATAGAACGAGTACGAAGAGTTCAAAAAACTCGAGATAAGCCACAGAGGACGATATATGCTCGTCCACCTATCTGGGAAGACATGATACTTGAGTGCCGAGAGAAAAATCACTGGTACGGCTGTTGAATATTTTAAAGCTGAAGCCGCAAAAAATAAAGTTAGAAGTATGCAAGGCTAGGCCATCAAGGAAACAGGCTTTATGTATTCTAGTATTCATATATATGGAGGGGTTAAACTTAAAGGAATAGAAGTTGGAGATACATGGCAAAGATATATCCATAATAAGGAAGTAGCCAATCATTTTCAAATATGACTAAAGGAAAAATAGCACAGAAAGAAGAACTAAATTTGATCCGCGAGGGTGGGTACTGTAAAAGACAATACCACAGCAAAGGCATACCGGTATGTCAATAACATGTGCCAGAACCGATACGAGCAGAATATCTATGACTTTGGGATCTTTCCCTAACTATTACTTAATTGTACATAGGAAAAACACACCTGCAGAATTTCGCAGGTAAGTTTTCCTGACTACAGACTTAAACAATTTCGGCATCAAGAAAATTAAGGAAAATCAACAACTCTTAATCACTACAAAAAGATAATAAAATCTATCAATACATCGTACCATTCAAAAGAGTAATCCTTTCCCCAGTATCTTTGTATTGACGGAGACATTGAAAGAGGCGGAAAATATAGGGCAAAACAAGAACAATAGGTATTGCAACAGCATGACTCCCACAAACAGAATCCGCTTCAAACCATGCTATAGTGGCAACCTGCACAAATTTATGCTCACATTAAGACAGAAGCAGAATACTTCTCCATGAAAATATTCACAGTTGCACATGTCGAAGAAGGGCATATTTGAGATGTAGAAAAATCTGAGCGAAAAATCTGCGAGTGTCTACTGGTCCTAAATTATCAACAGGCTCCCCAACCACATTTAAGAAAGATCCTTTATAATTTCTCACTTGAGGGGTTATTTCTTGGTTTCGTCCGGCAACTGGAGCCGTAGCAAAAGCAAGTTTGCATAGGGTAAGGACGGGCTTATTAGTATACTAGTTTCGTTGTCACCTATCCATCTCAACCAAAAAGTACGTTACAGCGTACAAGTCATGCCACTAGAGACTGCACCAAACATAAGTTTCACTGATGAGGAAAGGCTTCAGAAATTCATCTCCACTTGTTTCAGAGTCATCTCCAGGTTCTATTATGATTTAACCTCTAATTATTGGATTCCCACTGAGCATAGAGTACAAAGAATCTCTACTTCCACCATATCGTCCAAATGCAGTCTCATCTCTAGGCTCCATTCTTGATTTAATCTTCTATTCATCAAGCCCCGAGGACCCTAGAGGACAAAGGATCTCTACTTCCAATAATATGGTCCCCGTGTTAGGTGTCCCTCATTATGCACTGGAAGGAAGAATGTCGATTCACAAAGACTCGTATACTTACTTTTAAGTTATCCCAAGGAGCGCATGCATCAAAACTAAGTAAACCTAATATTTCGACTAAAGAAAATAGCAAATCTACATGCTCTGAATTTCAGTCAAACTTTGACCTATGAGAAAACAATTCATATCACTTTCAAAGAATGCAACCACCATGATTACTACCAAATTTGACTTTGAGATGGCATTCAAAAATGAAGAAACTCAGGTGGAAGGTAAAAAATGGCCTTCAAGAACAAGAGCAAAAAGAACATAAGCTAGAGAGAAAAGACAAACTACCATGCAATAAACCAGGTCTGCTATAAAAGATGAAAGAGAAAGGCAATTCAACTCAAAAGTGTCCGCGAATATCATAAAAGCCCTCCTTAGAGGATTAATCATTGCTTGACATTTATACTCAAAATGATTATGAACCTTTTAGGAAAATTGTAGAAACTTATGTTAGCCAGCATATAATGTGATAGGATTAAATCGTTTCTTAGACCAGGTATCAAGAAAAAACATCAATATGAATTGGCTTTTAGGTCGTTCTGCAACGCGTTTTGAACCGGTAAAAAAATATCTTACTCTCTCAGATAAAGTTGTGAATGATGAGTTATGACTGTTCATCATAAAAAGAATTGTGATGCTGAGGCTTCATGTTGACACCAATGTATTACCATCTTTGGTTTCAAACAAGCAGCCAAAAGATCTTAACACTTTGATGTATCCAAGATGTACCAGTATTAGTGAGTGATATTCCAACTTAATTGTTCCGGAGAAAGATATCAATGAGGAAAAATCACAAAATTAAGCATAACTTAGTCCAATTTCTATGTCCAAACTTCAGCAAATTCAGACTTCAGCTATTTAAAAATTTGACAGAAGACTACCATACATGGCTACTGGCAAACGAGTTTCTTGCACAAAGAAATTTTTAAAATTTGCCACTAAAATAGCAAATTAGCAATTGATCGTCTTTATATTGACAAATGATAGACCTCTTTCACCGCCAAAATTTCTTTAGCAACAAAAAGCAGAACCCCTGCTGTAATTTTTGTGCCAGCTGTAAATGCACTTCCAAGTATGGTTGCCATAAAGATGGGATGTTACATAATCCTAACGTTCACCGTATATTCAACATGATCTATTGAAATGAGCAAGAACTAAGATAGAGAAAGAATGACTCACCTGTCGATGTAGCATTCTACAAACTGAGCGCTCCATATCTGAAAACACCTGCGTTAAAGCTAGTTACAAGCACATCATCAATGCTTATCCGAAGTAGATGCTTGGATTCATCAAAAAATGTGTACATAGTGATCTAAGATTAAGTGCAAGCTTAAAGCTGCTTGAGTCTCTACAGCAAAGATAATTGTACCACTGTATTAAATGTATTACTTATCTGGGAAAACTTTATTGCCAATTTCTCTTTCAGCCTTGCAAATGTGTTACCATGGGACTTTGACAAGGGGAAGCCAGGTTTCAACAATGTCAAAGTCAACAGACTTTAAGGGTTGTTATGAAGGAATTCGCTTCATTAGAGTTATATATAATTCCATTGCAAGGAAACAACCTCTCCACTAAGGCACGAATGCTGCATGCATCTAACCTTTCCAGACCCAGGAGTCGTTGGAGCAGAGCAGCATCACAAGATGAAACCGTAAGAATAAGAACGCTATCCAGTTTGACGACTAGAGTATATTGTATAATCAAAGTTGCTGGATTCTGTTGAGGGTTGAGGTGCAACTCCATTACCTTTTCTCGGAGGTTATGGCATAGAAACAAGAATAGAACTTGTTGATGACCTCCAGGTATCTTATATTAGTCAAGTCCAAGTAAACTTAACAAAAAACATAAGTAGGTTCAGCTGAACTAGAGGCTGCCTTGTATTACACAACAAATCCCGTTGACCTCTTGAGTCTTACAAGCTCAGCTCTTGAGTTTATTATTGGCTAACTGATCATAGTTCACACACAGTGATAAGTCTAACACGATGTGCTTGAGCTGGGAGTCTGGGACATTGCAAGAAATCTAAATACTGCTATTATCTTAACATGAGACAATAAAGATGGTGTAAAAAAATGTACCATAGAGAACTGGAAGCATACCTTTGACATAGACGTTAATATATCAGCCAAGAAAAAATCAGCAAATGTTATTGCCTGAATAAACCAAATATACATTAAGAGAGTATTTACAACAGTATACAAGACCCAAAAACACATCGATGAGAATATGTATGCAAATTATGCCCAAGCACAAACAGCAACAAGATCCATGGCATGTCTGACATCTAAAAGTTGGTGGGATCAACTAAAACCAATATGTTTAACCTAACTCAACGAGATAAGTAGCACCTTGCGGGTGTTATAATTATTCTCGTTTTGTTTTCTTCTTTATGCTTTTTATTTGCTTTTTGTGGGACAGGAAGGCACGATACAGACCTTAAGATTGACACATGCCAAAAAAATGTCTAAACCAGATAAAAGCAGAACTTGCCAAGCCGAAACAAGTTATATATTATCTCTCCCTGACCACCATTCCAAACTTGACAAATGAGTCCACCATCCATGTTAAACTGAAAAGTAAGACATTTTACTTCATTTTCCAAGGTTCCAGGATCCACAGACGCAAGAAGTGTTGGTAATGTAATAAGATCCACTAAGTACCCACTTTTAAAAACTTGTCAACGTTAAAAACTTGCCTGTAAGGGGAACACTATCCGCCAAAGAGTCCTCAACAAAAAGTAGCGAGATGACAGATAGAATATGTCAAAGGGAAAAGTTAGAACCATTGCAACAGCGGCATACAAAATCCTGCATTAACATTTATTACAAATCTTATGGTTAGCGTAAGAACACAAAACAGCGCACTTATAGGCGTGCATGTTCATCTTTTTTAGGTAAATAGGAGACTGCAGTTCTTCCAGTTGCCTTAGGGCAATACAAACAGATTGTATTTCAGGACATGCTCGAGACCCTATGTAACAAAGTTACAACAGCTGAACATGACCGTAGAGGTCAAATCGATAAAGGATACCTAATAGGTCACAGACATATTACAATCAAACCAAAGCAGAGCATATCCTACACTATAGCCTAACATGCATAAGACCTAGAGGTTTACAAGTAAGACCAGAAACCCATTAAATCCAAAAAAGAGCAGAAAATAACACCAAGGTTTACCATAGTGGATCCAGATTAATCAACTCAAACACCTAACCCTTTTTGCTTTTTCCCAAACAGTTTGAAAACCATACATGAGCTAGCTTCCTTGCCCAATCCCTTGCCCTCACGGCTCACACCTTAGTTCTTCCGTCAATTGACCAAAAGGGCGTAACAGCCATCTGGTCTGGTGTCAAAATCCTTAAAGCATCCACTCTAACGCGGACGCGTGTGTTTGTCGATGCAACAACTTGACCAGAAACAAAGGTCCTAGGCGTCAACAAAGTGCCAGTTGGTAGCCATAACTACCACCAAATCACAGGAAATCCACAAACGAGAGGCCCGGAGGGACTCATAAACCGCCGAAAATATCATGAACGCAACTCAAAATGAATCAAATAACCACCAACACCTAACACAACAACCTTGCCAAAACAACTAACCTAGATCCACAAACCACCATATAACAAGTACAACAAACAAGGAGCAACTCCAATAAATGAAGGAGGGGGAAAAACCACCTTGTAGGGAAGAAAGGGAAGGGATAGACAGGGTGGGAAAGCCCTGCCAACAGCTAGGGGAGAAAATACTTGAGGGAGAAAGCTTAAACACATCACAACCTCAACAAACTTGCGAGTCGAAGGATAGAGGAAAAGAGGGATAGAAAGGATGGGCCGGGGGAAAAGAAAGAAAGGAACCACCACAAGTATCACATCCATCAAATTCAAGCCTACAAGCAAAACCTCAACCGGTACTAAAAGTGACGCCTAACAACCACCATAAAGGAACACATCACACAACCCAGGCACTTTTGCCAAGAGAGCCAGAGGAAAAAGTCCCGCCACACATAAATTGCAAAACTAAACAAAGTGCCGGAAAAATAAAAACGGGAAAAAACACCTCGTCATGATCAGTTGATGCTAGATAGATTAAAAGCAAAAACGATGTTCATGAAATTTCGAGTAGAAAGGCCTTTGCCGAAAAAATGAAAAGAATCCAAAGACGGAGACGGCAACTTCAACCGCATTAAAAGAAGCTTTTGAGTCTCAAAAGGTAGATCGGAGACCCAAATATTAAAGATCCAGCCAAAGGTTGAAGATCTACACTTGAAAGGGACCAAACTAAATGATGGCCCAAAGTGGCGAAGCAGCTAAGTACAGCACAAAAGAAACAAATAAAGGGGAGAGAGGGCTACAGGAAACCAGCTTATTATAGCAAAAAAGTAACAAAGAAAGGGGAGAGAGAGCTTTAGGGAACCCCCATCCAGGCGAGGCAAGATCTCGGGTGAGAGTGGGAGTGGGAGTTTAGAGTAAAGGGCAGAGAACTTATGAGAGAGAAAACTTTTACCTACATCAACGTGCATATTCATCATTGAGGTAGAAATATCAGACAGCATATAGTGACCGTCATTAATATACAAGACGCTCCAACTAAAGTATCAATTAGTACGGCATAGACCATATCTTAATGCAACTTATTGTATATGTTTTTGTTTTCTAACAGATATCCCTATATTCCAAGTATTTTTGGTTATCCGGAAGCTGTTCCATTTTCTTGCTTCTTTAATAAAGTTCTCTTAAGAAGAAGGAAGTGGGGGAAATTCTTGACTCTTTCCTCTCTTTTTTTCCTTTAACTTGTTTTCTATCAGAAATGACACAGACAACCAGAAAACTTTGTTTTCATCGAAAAGGACTATTAGCAAAATGTGACGAGACTCGAGAGTGAACACAATGATCGTTAAACTTCAAGTATTGATGCTTAAAAGAACGTCAATAGTGATATAATGCTCATGTAGGAGCTATTTCCAACATTCCAACACAAAGAAATATGTATATGAGATATATCTGGCCCCTTTAATGGATTTTAAAATATCAATCTTACAGAGATACTTGTATATATGTCTAATGTATTCCTAAATTTATGAGTACAAAAAAGTAAAAATAAAACGACCATAAATTGTAAAAGGTTCAGAAGCAAGTTAGCTAACAAAATCCTAGTCAGCAACTTATTGTTCAAAAAAAAGTATTAAGCAGATGAGAGAACTGTCACCAACTAATGGGGAGGAGGCATCTATTACACTGGTTGGGATGCAGCCATTGAAACTTCTCCATGAGAGTAAAGATAAAGATATGCCGTCATGCTAGTTGGGACAATGATTGTCATCCAGGTTGCACACTGCAAAATCAAATCAAAATAATGAGGAACTCTGACAACGTGTACTATTAAAGACCGCAGCAAAAATAAAACTTAAACAATTTCACTGAAAACAAGCTGATATGATGGAACCAACAACGTCACGCCCAGGACCCGGAGACAGACCTTCACATACTATTTCAACATATTCCTGCTTACGAGAAATATAATACCCAAAGCATTTTACCAAAATTATAAACTCAAAAAAGTAATCAGAGCTCTAAATCACATCCCAAACCAAACGTTCGCATTTGACATCAATGTCTATTGTCTAATAATTGCAGCGAAAATCTGATAAAGTAATTGCTTCTCAAAAATTGGGGTTCCCAAAAGCTACTTATCAAAACTATTACGGAGCTCTTATTCTTAAGTCACTAAAAAGTGTTATAAATCAGAATACATCTCCAAGCTCATGCCTAGAGCAAACTCCTCTACTGTTGTCTCAACTTAATAACCTGAAATGGGAGGAGAAAGGGGTGAGCATAATGCTCAACAAAGATCACACACACACCCCCACGGAGTACAACGCAAGTTTTCAATAGCATAGAGCTGAGTCAAAACAAAATATATGGAATCGAAAGCACAAAGACGATAAATAGTCTTAGCACGACAAATAATCTCAGTCGGATATTAACCCAACAAAGTTAAAATCAAAGTCAAAGGGACATATTCGAATAAATGAACTAATAATCAAACACGATACAACCACGTAATACGTGACTGTAAAACACGTTAACCTAAGCACTCGAAGGTTCTACGTTGAAAGTTTGCATACCAGTAGCAAATGCCATATTATATCATGGCATCACACTATTCTAAGCACGTGAAGGTGCTAAATATTAGTTCAATTGAAACGGGTCCAATGGACATTAAAATATCTCAAATTACGGATATGCCATGGAAGTAGGCAGTCTTCAGAGAAAGTGCCCTAAAAGCCCCTAATAGATCAAGCACAAGAGCCACAAGCACTATACTTTCCATTTCAAGTGACAGCTTAACGATTTCAAAAAATATTTGATTTTAGACTCGAATTGAAGAGGAAGAAAATGTGAGTTTAACGGAATTTAAACTGCTTTAATCCAAGTTTGTATGAGATAAATCTAATCAATGTAAGAAATGAGCACAAAGGTATAAAGGGAGCAAGGTCCAATTAGATAATGACATTTGGCTAAGCCAAATCTGATGTTCACGCACAAGAGATAGAAAGGTAGAATAAGAGTCGTCAGTCAAGAAGCATTTGTTTTATGGAGCAGCAATCCAAAAAGGAAATGGGCTTTTTAAGAATGGTATGTACATGGGAAGCAGAAGCCTAGAATACATGCACTGCCAAAGGAATCTTTGACAAGTTGACTAGAAAATAAAAACGAGATACCCATATTCATTTTATAAAACAACAGAGCACTTATACACTTGGCCCTCTATCACACTGCCACGGCCTCGGCGTTGGTCCATCCCCTCACCAGACTGTATGTACCTTGCTTTAGTCGTGCAACATGATTCGACCCGCACTCCAGAGCATTCACCATCCCTCAGGATAAGCGAATCCTCTGAGACACTACCTTAGAGAGCTTTGAGAGCTCCAGCACGAGGAATCCCTTCCCGTTAGGTATGCGACTCCTCTGAGACACTATCTCAGCTCATCAGGTGGCAACTCGCCACAGACACTACCTTGGAACGCTCCAAACATGCTCTGGCACAATGATTCATCGCAGGATAGGCAACTCCCCGAGATAATATCTTCACCAGGAAGCTTCAAGTACTCCGGCATGAGGACTCCCCTCCCCCAGGTAGGTGACACTCCCGAGACACTACCTCGGCCCATTGGGTAGGCGAATCGCCAAGTACACTACCTAGGCGTGCTTCAAACGTGCTCTAGCACAAGGATTCATCGCATGATAGGTGACTACCCCCGGACACTATCTTCGCCAGGAAGATTCAAGTGCTACCGCATGAAGACTCCCCTTCCACCAGGTAGGCGACTCCACCCAGACACTACTTCGGCCCATCGACTAGGCGACTTCACTGACACAGTACCTCGGCAAGCTCCGAGTGCTTCGGCAGAAGGACTCGTCATAGAATAGGCGACTCTCCCGGGACACTCCACGAGGGAGCCCCGAGTGCTCCGGCACGAGGACTCCCCTCCCGCCAGGTATGAGATTCCTCCAGGACACTACCTCGGCCCGTCAGGTAGGCAACTCCTCCGAGAGACTACCATGGCGCACTTCGAGTGCTTAGGCACATGGACTAATCACGAAATAGGTTACTCCTTGGGGTACTATCTCCGCCAGGGAGCTCCAAGTGCTTTGGCATGAAGACTCCCCTCCCCTGGGCAAGCAATTTCCAAGGCACTACCTCGGGTCGTCAGTTAGGTGACTCCTCCATGACACTACCTCGGCATGCTGGTAAGCGACCCCTTCAGAACACTACCTCGGCCCGTCAGGTAGGCAACTCCTTTAGGACACTACCTTGGCGAGCTCCAAATATTTCGGCACAAGGACCCACAAGGGGATAGGCAACTCCTCCAGAACATTGTCTCCAACAGAGTGTCCTCGTGGCTAGTCTACGTGCTCTAGCCCTGAGGGCCCTTCACCGGCACCTTTAGGGAATATGCATCCCGGGTCACTCCGAGACAGGAACAGGTCTCCGGAGGGCATTGCTCGAGTCTGCCTGGCAATTGGGCGCGGCCCTTCCCCACCGTTATCAAGTTCTCTACCTCTCTTGACCCCCTTGTGAGACTCGGTAAAAGCTTTGGACTAGTGGTTAAATCAAGGGGTTCTCCGGCCACACTGTCGCTATGTGAGCCATTCTTTCTAGACGTGCAGCTTGGTGAACATGCGATACGATAGTCTGTGAAGACCGGCATTTGTGGCCCCCTCGTGAGGTGTCACTCCCAGGGAGCGCCACGCGTCGGTTTCTGGCATCACCTTCTCAACCTCTATAAATAATAGGCTTGATAAATCGTTCTCAAGAGAATATTACTCGTCTGCATATTTCATTTTCTCACTCAATAATGTCAGAGCTAGAAAAATTTAAAAAGAGAAAGCCCCTGGACTTAAACCATGACTTCAGATCTTGACTCTGGACCTAAACATTGGACTAGTGACTGTCATCGGGTGTTCACCCCGTCCCTTCGCCCTCGCAGCAGTGCCACTCCTCGAGCTCTTTCTGGGAAGCCTTAGTATTGCCCTTACTCTATCTTTGCTCTATCCAACAAGATCATACTTTGCTTCTGATCAGCCTGCATTCTTCGTGGCACCTCCAGGTATACTGCGAACCCCAAAAATAATCATGAAGGTAGAAATAAAACTAAAAAGTAATGAATCGTCTCATCTGAAGGAGGAAAAATAATTGAAAAGCAGCTAAAGGCAACTGAGAGAGTCACATGCTCTTCATCAACTGTCAAGATATGATCCAAATGCCTGGAATAAAAATAAAAAAAGAAGAGAGACAGCCTCATATTTCCTGCTCCTAGTAAGAATCCCAACCTGAAAAGGCAAAAACCTCCTATGTGACGAGGGCTACAAATCCTGCATAGAGCACCTGATATAATTTATACTCATGACAAGTCTACAGGGACCAACCAATAAGAATAAACGGTAAGGAGCCATAGATTTGTACATGAGAAAGGCGGCTGTTTAGGCTAGAATTAGGGCCTAACTCTATTTGGTCCTAATTTTGTGGACAAGGGTTCGAAGTAGGCTCAAGCTATAATCAATACTTGGCACAAGATACATTTGAATTCAAACCAATTGCTCGGTCTGATGGGGCTCCACAGATCCCCTCTGTCACACTGTCTCTCAAGCAACTCTTTTTTGTTCTTCCAATGAGTATAACTTCCAAGCCATTTTGCAATCAAAATATAACCTTTACCCCTAGACTCCAATGCGAGAGCACACAAAAGTTACGCTAGTGAGATGGCTTTCTTTCCTCACCTCGATGGAAAAACAGGGAAAGAAGCATACATAAAATGGCAATACAAAATATCTGAGATGTAACCTCTGCTCTCGTGACATTTCACACATAATTGTTAGCAAGGCTAAGGATGGCAAGCTTCACAGCATCTCCTAGGAAGTGACTTAAGCCAGAATAACATAATTGCAACAGTGCCATGCGAGGATTGCATAAAAGAGGATACAATAAACCAGCTTCTTCTCTAACTATAATTGTACCTTCCATATTTCTCTCTCCGTAAGGTGATTTTGATCGAGGTCAAAAATTTTAGCATAATTTACGCTAGCTTGAGAAAACACCCACAGATTTACTCCCCAGAGCCAAACCATCAGAGTCTGCAAAAAAAAAATTATCGCAGAAGGAAAGGAGAACAAAGTAACGAAATTATGCAGTGTGAGCAAATGTGGACAGTAATTTGAGTGCTTGAACCAAAATAATTGCACTAACCACAAGAAGAAGAGGATTAAAATACAAGAAAGCCTCGTATAGAAACAGATTCCGCAGGTCCACACTCATTCTCACGACAGAATCCCATCCTATCTGAAAATTTAACGTATTGTGCAAATTATTATCTCCCACCAAAATGATGAATGAGTTTTTGTTCGGTTGTCAGTAACAATAAGATTTTGCATTTGGTTTGTACAATGACCATTTCATGCAGAATCATGGTTCCAATTGAACCCAATATGCAAAGTGGTATTCGAGATGATACCCAAAACACAAAGTGAAAAGTCGAGAACTGACCTTGCAGCAACTGAGACCCCACATGAAAAACAGCAGCACCTGGATATCAATGTTAATCAAAGTCTTGTGAGCATGTGCAAAGCTCTTTATAAATGCAACCTTGTATCTATGTTGAGCTCAAGAGTCGAAGACAATTGTTATGCAGAAACAAATGGCCAGTTGAAATAGAATGGCCCAGAAACAGTATAACTGTGACATGCTACGGAAGAAACTAAGTTCTCAGTGATTATTTTAATCTGCATACATGTGTCAGACTAATATGATAGGCCTTATTGCAACAGAAACATTACCCAATTTGGTCATTAACCAAAAAGTGAGTAGTAATGGACTTGGATACACCGGTACAGCCTTAAACTTGGCATCGTGTACACAAAGTGGCTGTCCTCGTATATCTCACAGTTATCAACCCAAGTTTCTATCATAACACCATGCAATAGTTCCTAAAGAAAAAGAGCCTATTAAGTAGGGAAGATAAGAAAATTATAACAGGGTAAATCAGGTCAGGAGATGGTTAAAAACAAAAAGATAGGCCAACATGACAAATTCTCCATTTAACAGAAATTCAACAACAAACTCCTTTACAGAGCCTGCAATCTAGATCATCCCCCATGCTTTTCACCTAATTCAGAAAAGCCTAAAGACCCTAATACTATATGCAAGGCTGATGCAAATCTTATGTTCTTAGGAACTCCTCCTCATCATATCTAGTAAAGCCAGATGATTTTAGTGCAGTACTTGGGTGCAAAAGGACGTAGATATAGTATTCTCGTACGTCGGTGTAGAAGAAGGTGAGAATTTTGTTTAAAAGGAAGGTGATCGGATACAGCCAAATACATGTAAGAAGTACATGGCTTATAAGGAAGAAAAGTGTATACGAGCATGTTTGGAGAAATGATACTGCGGAGTTTTTTAAAGTGAGTCACAAATATCATTTTACGGACCACGTTACTATTTTAGCTTTACTGGTGCTGTCAGGTCACTCCATAGCCTTGTTTTTCCTTTTTTTTTCCATGTCAGATTTCATTAGGTGTACATTTTCTTTTCTTCTGCTTATTAGCCTTTTCTCTTCTCAGTGGCAAGTGTATGACAGATTTATATGTTCTCCAGAGGTGGCCTTTTTTGCTCTCCATGCTCCTTTAGAAAATTATTTTACTCCAGATAATCTGAAGAAGCGGTTCTAAATTTTCATCAATGGACCAACCCCTCCTGGGCACCGACCCAACTAAGCTGATCCAGGCCAAACCCACCCTCTCCCATAAAGGACCCTCCTATCAGGAGTGTATCTCCTTAACCACTTACCCGCCAGACTGGTATTGGTGACTCCCCACAAACTAATCCCTACTGTTTCATTTCTTACAAACATGCTATGGATTCATCATTCTAGGCGAGTGGGTGTTAGATACGTATTTCTTTTGGCATACTCAATGCATAAAATAGCATGGATCTTCAGAACCTAATCATAGACACTTATAAAAATACAATCAATTTGAAAACGAAAGAGGGATGGCATAATTGTAGCACCGCTCAATAGCAAAATAGGGATGTCATAATTGCAAAATAGGTGATGGCATAATTGACCTTAAGTCTCCATAGCAAAGTAGGGGATGGCATAGTTGCAGCACTGCTCAATGGTGACGTCACACCCTTCATTTCAATTGACTCTGCTGAATTCGTAAAATTTTCTTCAGTACTATTTCCAAGGTCACTAGTACCTAACAGGCATTCTACCACCATCAACTGTGCACAAACTACATCTACTGAGGAACAAAAGAAGAGGTGGTAAAATAATTAACTCACACTTCGGAAAGCTTTTTATTACCAAGATCAATAGGTCTGCTTCCAGATTTCCGAAGATGTGGACTGGTCGCAGGAACATTCACATGGCCTCCAAACATAGGTGAGGACAGCAGATACGGAAAGAAACCTATCAGCTGCTAAACCTATGGATGGAACCTGCAATTGGGAGAAATTGACAGGTAAACTTTGATATTCCAGTACCACCAACAAAAGACTAAACCGCCTCAAAACAGTATTATCATGATCATAATTAGGAAAACATGCACAAACGCAATTCTCATCAATGATTGAGCACATCTACACCACTAGAGCTCATTAATGTAGAAAATCTTAAAAGGTGAAAACATGCCAACCCAAGCTAGTTTAAGAGGCTTAGATAATGATGACGATGGTGAAGATACCCTCGACACTAGCAAGTCTATGCCCACACCCAGGTCCAGTCACGAATTGTGAGTGAACAACTTGGACTTATACAACAACCTCATACATGTGCTTATTATTCTCTGTAAATAGAGAGTCCCTAAATTGATGCTACACATACATCACATGGGTATTTTACAGGTAAAGAAACCGTGTATGTAACAACAGAAAGTACAAGAACTTCAACACAACTAGTCTGGGATCAACAGATTCCATGACAGTCTAGGAGTCTCACAAACTGGTCGCCTCCCCTACAAAGACCACCATGTGTCTTGCATAAAACTTAACTTCTGGTACTAAATTTGACACGATAATCCCACAGACTGCAGCAATAACCACCACAACAATCGACTGTCCGCCGCCTCTGATGCTACAGAATATAGCGTAGATAAAGGGATGGGGCAACTCACAAGCGCACGAGGCTCCTGCCATTGCAGGGTCCAGGGAGGGTTAGAGATACACAACACTTTTACGAGCTTGGTCAAGCAACTTTATCTTTGCACATCACCCGCAAACAATAACGATGATGGCAATTGCACTAAGGTAATTATATAGGAGACGGACAATTGGGTATTCATAGAATATATGTACATTCTAATAGCGGGATATAGAACAAACACATTTGCAGATACAGAACTATAACAGGATAGTTAACCAGATGAGTAAAGTGAACTTACAATGCCGTGTTTGCAAGATTAGACAATGAGATGCTTCGTGAAGGACGAACCCCTTTTCCAAGTTCAGTGGATCTTGGCAGAGAGAATGAATTAAGGTTGAGCGTTGGTTATACAGCTATGCAAGTTCAGGGCTTCACGTCGCAAAAGAAGTTGGTTTTATACGCTTTGCTACTTTCTTTTTGTTGTACAAACACGTGGCAATTAGTACCTTTAATAAACAAAAATATAAAGCCATGAACCTAACCTGCAAACAAAAATGAACTAACCTACGAACTTTTATCAGGACCAAAAAAAAAGAAAGGGGGAAACTAACCTACAAACAAGTGAAAGTGGTATGTTCAAAAAAAAAAAATGATGTTTCACATTCACTCTTCACAAAGTAAAATAGTTATGTACCGTATAATGTCTGACACATAAGAGTAAGTCAAGAAAGTCGCTATGAGATCGCTCCGTGGGCAGGGTGATTCAATCACCATTCACCTTGCTTTCAGCCTCCTAAGAAGCTCATTAGCTCAAGCAATATCTAGGGAGGTTATAGGTACAAGGCTTACATAAACTAAAGCTTAGACTCCGGAGAGTTAGGGTGTTAGTGTTCGAATGATACGCACATAGCTGGTAATATGGGGCGCCCCATTCCATCCCATCCCATTTGGATCCAAATTACTTCACTTAACCCGAATATATACGGGTCAACCCGTTCATTTTATATTTCTTTTAATTTTAAATTAGTCAAATTTTTTATTACGAAAAATAATTTTCTTTAACCGCTAATAAAGTTTGGCGGCAGCGATTATTAGCATCAATAGCGACTGTGGGCGGAGAGTAGTGGTGGGCGACAGTGGCTTCCAAAATTTGTCGACCCACTAGCAACAACAACTACCAAAGTTTGGCGGCAGCGATTATTAGCATCAGTCGGCGCTGGTGGCTGCAATGTCTGCTTGTGTATGTGTATGCAAGAGAGAGAGAGAGAGAGAGAGAGAGAGAGAGCAACAATGTATATGGGTTAAATCTTTTAGAATTTATTTACGGTTGTTGGTGCTGCAAAATCTGCTTGTGAATTTGTTAGATATATGCCAATTGCCCTGTCCCCTATAAGGCTTCCCCAATAAGTACCGTGTGTGTGTGGGGGGGGGGGGGGGGGGGGGGGGGGGGGGGTGGGGGGGCTCCAAATTGCCATCCCCGTGAAATGAAGAAGAGATAATTGATTTTTTTTTTTAATCTAACGTGGTATATTTCTCACAAATTAACGCAGCTCAGGTGTGTGCCTTCACGATCTACATTGCACGTGTGAGCCACCCACCATCAAAGCTCCTCCCTGTTCTGCCAACAATCTTTGTTCTTTAAGAGCCACCAAGACGGGGTTTAACTATGAGCTTTCCTGCTCTCGTACCTTCTTCAGAGATAGCAGAGATCACAATGTCTACCATAAGACCCAAGAGTACCAGGAGCCCCAGTTTACGTAGAAACTGGAGCAAACAAGTCTTTGGTCTTTCCATTTGTACGTGTCTACCATTTTCACGCACTTGCTCGCTGCAGGACTAACACTTTTGAAACATGAACATCCATTTGTTTTATCACAAGTTTATTTGTTCTTCTTTCTATTGTTTGTCAAGGAGAAAATATTGGATCCCATCTAATTTGTTGTCGTTATGCTCATCTTCACTTGAGCATACAGCATATCTGTTGCATGAAAGGTCTCTCTCTTGAATGCTATGTCATCTTAATATATCTATCAAGTCGAGGAAATTTTTTTATTGGACGCCAATGTTAGGCAACTATGACATATTAGCAAAATATCGTAGTGTACTTAGAAAAACCAACCAATATTGTACTGACATGCTTGCTAATATATGTACAAATCAAGATTGGGCTTTTCTTTACCTCAATCAATTTCCCGAAGAACTAGGGGCCTTACTTTTATGGTGTGTTTGGATATGGGATTTTGAAATACTGAGTATTTCTAAATGCCCTCATTTCGAAATCTCTTGATTTACAAATTCTATCATTTTGAAATATCTTGGTGGAGAAGCGGCTGCAAAGGGTTGTTAAAAAATGTAGGAGAGAAGATTCATAAAAAATAGGGAACTAGTTATTGTGGGTTTGTAAATTAGTGATTGGAGTGAATTTGACAAATAATTGGTTCAAACTAGTGATTTGAACTGTGGATTTGGTGACCCCAAAACCAAATCCACAGTTCAAATCACTCCGAAATTTCCCTTTTGAACTATTGTCCAAGAAATTTATAAATACCATACCAAAGTCAAATTCCCAATTCAAATCATATATCCAAGTCAAGCAAGGGGGATCAGATATGCACTGTCCAGATATTTGTGGGCAAGTTCCAAGTGCCCAAAAACTCCCAAGGTTGGAGTTTGGACAAACGAGTCCACCACAAAGATATCGATGGTTGTCACCTCGTCACATCAATCATAACATGCAAACACAACACCACTCTCCGACAATATATAGTCTAATCTAATCCAATCTATAATAAAGCTTCTTTATTCTGTTCATATATACGGCGCACAAATAAAATTTAGGCGCGACGCAGATAGTAAGAATTTAAGTATCGATTGTTACTAAATATTATCAGTGATATTTTTATACGTATCTTCAACGATAGTTTTTAATAATAATTTTTGTAACGTTTCTAATTAAAAATCATTAATCATCATATTTAACGAGTATCTTTTATTGTTACGCGTGAAGTTGTAAGTTATTCATACTATTCGAGCTGCAGTAAAAATCTTTGTCCTTATTCACATTCTAAGAAATATCTAAGTGCTTAATAGTTTCCCAACATATCAAAGCGATTGCGACATCAATGTTGGACCGACCATGTAGCAACTTTTTTAAGAAGTTAATGTTCCAATAAGGTACCGACATCAATGTTGGACCGACCATGCAGCAACTTTTTTAAGAAGTTAATGTTGCAATAAGGTACCGCATGTAGTACCACAGAAGGATTATGTATAAAAGTTTTATCCTCAGAATTAAGTGGCAAATGGGATATATTCTTTGGAATTTGGAACCTAGCCACTAAAAAGAAAATGTGACACCAGTACAGTCCTACTGTTAGCAGTTATCATAATCCCAATTTACGTATTGCTTCGTCAAAAAAGTATTAATTCCAATTATGCATGACAAAACACTAATAAAGTAATCATGGTTATTTTGAAACTAGAATAATTTTACCAAATTATTTTTGTCGTCTCGTCACTACATTTGTCTGGGTCATCACTTACTTAGAGACGGTATTCAGCAAGACGATAAGTTGGTATAATTGTTTCTACATTGTTGCTGTAGATAAATTTGATTTTGGAGCTAAATTCAAGCACTGTTGAATATACTTATCTTTACGACTGTAATGGTATTTAAGCAGGAAGTACTTTTGTACAAAGTCGAATTCAAGCTATTCAATCTTAGTATTGTCGCATGTGAGTGCATTACTTTGTGAAGTTATTTCCATCTCCGGTGGGGCCAAAGAAGGAAGTTAATCGACCTAGTTTTCCTAGTGCTCAAGTACTTATAATGACCTGAAGTCAATTTCTAATGTCCATTAATTTCTTAAAAAAGAAATAATCATAAATAAGCGAGCCAAGAACCGTAACTAATGAAAAATAAAAAGTCTTTTATTTTCATCTAAAGAAGTAGTGTCAACTTTTTCAGATGTTAACCGTTAGTACATTCAACCTTTTTACAGATCCCAGCTACTTCAAGTTGTAAAGTAAAAAAACGACATCTTCAAGTTGTAAAGTAAAAAAACGACATATTTATTGTCATCGTATCGTATGATTCATACCAACTATATCTAATAAAAGGATTATTCCTTACTAAAGGAATCGGATACACGTATAATATTATTATATTATTTATTACTACTACAATAAAAAAGCCAAAGCATAGCTTTGCAGTAAAGTTAAAAAGAGCAGCTCGGCGGTTAGTGAGTCCACAAAATTGCGCTAACTAACACGGTGGAGAAAGCCCATTCCGATAACAACAACAAAAAGCGCTCACACCGTCACGTCACGGCCTCGGAGTTCCGATCATTCAAACCTTCATTTGCCTCGTCGCCGGTGAGCAGACGCTCCGCCGACGATTTCCCGGAGACCAAACAGATTCCACCTCAACCCAAGAACTTTACAGCGCAACACCCATTAAAGCCCTCTCAAGAGCACACCTCACCGTAACAGCTTTCTGACAACTTCTACACCTGTCGAGCGCGCACACACTCGTATTTCCCCTATATTTTCTCCTCTCCCGAGGGACATAATCGCACTGCTCTCTTACGGTCTCAATTTTTACCTCGAAAGCGCGGTTGATTTGTGTGGAGATTCTGGGGAATGGAGATGATTGAGCCGTGGCTGTCGTTCCTTTAACGTTGCTTCAGAGGAAGTTTGCTGTTTGGCCTAGGGTTTTCAAGTGTGAGGAATGGCGGTGGAGTACACGTGTTGCGAGACGGAGTTCTTTGTTCACATTCTGATTATCACGGGCTTGGTTTTGTTTGCCGGTCTGATGTCTGGACTTACCTTGGGGCTCATGTCGATGAGCCTCGTTGATCTCGAGGTTCTCGAAAAATCTGGAACTCCCAAGGACCGTAAACATGCCGGTATTACTAGATTTCCTGCTTTCCCGATTGTTGTTACTTTGTTCTCTGATGCTTGATTTAAGCTTTCCTAAAAATGCGGGCAATAGGATTTTTCAATGTGTTGTTAATTGTCTTGCAATTGCGTTAGGGTTTGCAAATTAGTCGTGATTTTACTTAGTCCTTGATTATGATGTTATCTGCTTTTTATCAAGGCTGGTCGGTAAATTAGTACCTCAAAATTTACTGTTTTGCTCTAGCTTAAGAGTTGGTTGTCGTACGGTCATTGGTGAATTACTTTATGCATTATCTTGAACCAAATTGGTTAGCACTAGAGTTTTTGTTTTTATAAGAGTATTTTGTCTGTTTGCTGCCTAGTGCGTACTTTCTGATCACTCCGCATTTTTCTGTTGTCTTTGTGAACTTATAAGTTGATGATATTCAAGAGCTAATGGTTGCTTCGATGACCATATCAGAGTTTGGAACGTTCCTCGCTGTAATTAAGCAAGTTACCTTTTCCATTAAACCATTAGAGTATTTGTCGACCATCGGCCCTAATATATCAAAGTTTTAACCTAGTTATATCATCTTCTTACTATTGGCGACCTTAAATTCCTAATGAATTTTTTATTCAAGTCGGTTTGACCTTCACTACAAGCAGTGCCACACAACAAAAGGTGGTTGCTAGGTGTTAAGTTACCATCTGCTTTAAATGCATAAGCTATTAGAGTGAACCCAAAAATGTTATCATGCGTAACATTCCCCCCTCACGTGCAAGCCTCCAATTGCACGTGGATAGACAAATCAAGGTGCAACACCACCAAGTACACAAATAAACTGAGTGCATAATGCACTATAATAAAGAGGGATCAAATATGTAAGAGGGAAGTTGAACACGAGATTTTACAAAATGAGAGTTTTGATATCATGTTAAGTTACAATCTGCTCTAAAAGCTTAAGATATTAGAGAATGGGCCCAACAATGTCATCATGCTTAACACTAGATATGATGGAGTAAAAATAGATCACTATATATGGCCACTAAATTGCAGTGAAAGATGTGCATATGTTTGTTGGGGCACTAATCGAAGTTTTGTTTGTTGATGTGGTTATAACGAGTGTTTGCCTTGTATATTTGAGACATAGTCGCTTTATAGTGCCTCAGAATAACATTGCTACTTATGGTTCTTCTAGTCTGTTATGGTTGTTGACCCTCCATGAATTGATAGCTTTTACTTGTCCCAACAGCAAAGATATTGCCCGTTGTAAGAAATCAGCATTTATTGCTTTGCACCCTGCTTATTTGCAATGCTGCTTCAATGGAGGTATACATAGTTGTAATGTTTCAGGCAATCCCTTTCTCAAATTACATCAGAATTTACTTTATAGATGCTGCTGCTTTCCCCTCAGGCACTTCCAATTTTCCTGGATAGTCTAATTTCAGCTTGGGGTGCTATCCTGATATCAGTGACATTAATACTTTTGTTTGGTGAGGTTAGTGATTTTCCATCTCGTTGCATTTTATGTTCAGTTACGAATCAATGTCAGAAGTTGCTTTCGTATTTCATCTCTATGGCTATTTCTGATGCACTGGAGATAAAGTTAACCTATCAATTTGTGCGAACAGATAATACCACAATCTGTTTGTTCTAGATACGGATTGGCTATTGGTGCAGCTGTCGCTCCCTTTGTTCGCGTTCTTGTTTGGCTCTGTTTTCCTGTTGCATATCCAATAAGCAAGGTAAAAATTCTTTGATCAGAATTTTTTACTATACAAGTCTCTGCTACTTATGAGAAATATGCGATGAGCCTAACGAGTTAGTGTTCTTGGCTATTTATGCTTTTCTGATGCTCAGCTGTTAGACTTTCTGCTGGGCCATGGACATGTAGCTCTTTTCCGTAGAGCTGAACTGAAAACGCTAGTTGATATGCATGGCAACGAGGTATGCATTCTAGAACTCTGTTTAATATATGCAATATGTTTGTTAATTTCAGTCTATAATTATTTTGTTGTCATGTAATGTTTTCATGTTTCATCTGGCAGTAGGTTTTTGGGTTACTTTTTAAAGTCGCGTCTTATTTTGGGAATAATCACTTGTATCATCAATTTTTCCTAAATATTTTCTGTAGAAATTGGTCACTGTCATCACTTCCCATTTATTTGCATGATGTTGTCATTTTCCACTTTTGAATCTTTTTATAAGCTTTGTCTTTGTTAGCTTCCTGCTTGGTCCTATTTCACTGCCATCTTTTGACAAGTTCTGAGCAGGCAGGTAAAGGTGGAGAGCTCACTCATGACGAGACGACAATCATTGCCGGAGCACTTGAGCTCAGTGCGAAAACCGCTAGCGATGCCATGACTCCCATATCTGAAACTTTTGCAATAGATATAAATGCCAAGCTTGACAGGTGTTGCATTTTCTGAAATTTTCTGGCTAGAAGTTTATTCTGGCAGTCGATTCAGTTTTTTTTTTTTTATCTCTTAATATATCGCATATATGATGTAATGCAGGAATTTGATGAATATAATTTTGGAGAAAGGGCATAGCAGGGTGCCGGTGTACTACGAGCAACCTACGAACATAATTGGCCTTATTTTGGTAAGCTTTGGTCAGCAACTCTTGTTTCTGTTAATGTATATTTTGACCAACTTCAAAGTTTCCAAGACCGCAGTGTTAATTGAAACAGTAGACCACTTATTTTCTTCCTGTTGATGCTCTGCACTTGAAATTGTCCTTCGGTCTCATTTTGTAACTGAATGGAATCCTGACAGAAGTGGCATCTAAACAGAGAAAGTTTGGTCCAAATTTGGGAGAATAGTGCAACAAATTTAGATGAATGCTATTTGTTACGTTATTGTGGAATTTGAAATGATATCATTTGCTATGTTAGTGATACCCTAAATTATGGGCTCTTGAATGATACCATTATTTGGCTTTTTACCTACACCATTTGTTATATTATTGGGTGCTAGTAGTATCCTTGACCATGGTGGCTATAGTAGCCCTATAGTACCTGGGGTACTAAGCTTATGATGGAGGACAGCTAGACTAGCACTAAGGCCAACTTCCACTTGCTAGCCTTGCCTACTGCTGGGCTGATCCCGCAGCAGGAAAAAAATTGCCCCTACGTTTATTGTATAGGTATTGATGTCTAGAAGAGAAGATATATGGGTTTGGAACTCGGGTAACACGAGTTCCTCTTACAAGTATGTTCTCCTTATTATGTTTAGCCCCTCTGCATATAAACCTCGTGAAGGTTAGTTATAGGCCAACATCATACTTACATATGAAGAAGAGCAAAGAATGACCAATATAAATTGACGACTCACTCTTTATAATCGTTGCCTATTCGTTCTACTTCATAGTGACCTTAGTTGGCAATAAGTTGCTTCAGGAGATAAATAAGGAAGTGTGACACGTTGAAGTACAGGTCATTATAAGGGAATGGACTGTACCGGGTGGATGAATGCTTTCCCTTTTTTCTTTTTCTCAGTTCGCTGTCACATAGATTACAGGTCAGCTTGTTGCGCTGTACTCAGTCCACCTCCCCATGCTGGTGGGTAGGAAGGTTATTCATACCCAGCTAAGGGGATTCACAAGGAAGGTTTTTACGGCCTGGCCCCTAGAATGCTTGAGCTTAGGACCTCAAAAATAAAATTTTAAGACCTTTTATTAGTTGAGCTGACCCTCGGCATTACCTCCATCTTGAGAAGGCTGATTACGAATTTTAAAATTTTACGGTTCATGCTTGTGATCCAGAATTATCCAGCAAAAAAGGGATCACCCTTAAAGAAGTTACCTCAGTCATTCAGTATTTTAAGCAATGCTTGAGCTTTTATAGGAAAATTAAGTCCTTATGCACATACCCTTTATTGTGGTGTCCGTTTTCAGGCCCTTTAACATGGCCCTGATGTTGTATGTTGTGTATTACGGCTGATGGTGTGTGGTATTATTGGGTATCATGTTGATGGTGCTAAAACCCATTTAGGTCCGTTGAAATATCGAGAGTAGACTGGTATCTGTTTCAGAAAATAATTTTGCATAAGCGGTAGCAGTTTGGGTATCAGGCTAAAAGTGATGGTCTTTATTGGAAAGTTAGAAGGTTATCGCCGTTCAACCTTTATTCTGGTAGGAACATCTGTTATTTTGGAATCTGGAGGTCGTTTGAAAGGAGGGAACGTCGCAAGTCAAACCATCTTCCCCTCTAACTAGTGCCATAAAAAGTTGCAATGCATGCATAACAATTAAGATTTGATTCTTGCCTGTGTCTCTATCATGTTGCGTGAATCCTCGACTTTTACTTTGACCAACCATCTGAGTGGTTTTACAGTAGTAATACCAATGCCAACTAAATTTTTTTAGTGAGCCAAGTGAAGTTGTTGACCTATTTGTTAGTGATCTCTGTAGTTCTGACATAGTGTATATTGTATATTTTCATATATGAGTAGACTATATCTTTTTCATTTATTTGACTCTGTTGCTTTTTCATTAAGATATACTTGCTTCTTCATAGGCAAAGAATTTGCTGACAATTCATCCGGAAGATGAAACACCTGTAAAGAATGTTACTATACGCAGGATTCCAAGGTTAGGTTTTTATTTTGTAAGATGTACAAGTTTAGATAATGTAATAATTTATGTTCTGTTCCCAACCTACTCTTGTCGTACCCAAAGGCCCACTGGGAGCGTTGAATATTGAATGTTGACTCTGTCGATGTGTCGCGCAAAATGGAACTCCCAGTGGGCCTTTGAGTGCGACCAGAGTAGGTCTCCTTGGGATAGGCGACTCCTCTGGGACACTATCTCCGCCATGGAGCTCTAAGTGCTTTGGCACGAAGACTCTCCTTCCGTTAGGTAGACGGCTCCTCCGGGATGCTACCTCGGCCCGTCGGGTAGACGGCTCCTCCGAGATGCTACCTTGATGCGCTCCGAGTGCTCCAGCACAAGGACTCACCCGCGGGGATAGGCGGCTCCTCTGGGACACTATCTCCGCTAGGGAGCTCTAAGTGCTCCGGCACAAAGACTCCCCTTCCGCCAGGTAGACGGCTCCTCCGGGATGCTACCTTGGCCTGCCAGGTAGACGGCTCCTCCTGGATGCTACCTCGGCCCGCGGAATAGGCGACTCCTCCGGGACACTATCTCCACCAAGGTGTCTGCGTGACTAGCCTACGCGCTCCGGCACTGGGGGCTTCATCAGCACCCCTAGGGACTATGACCCTCGGGTCACTCCGAGACGGAAGCAGGTCTCCAGAGGGTATCGCTCCTAATCCGCTTGGCAGTTGGGTAGCGGGTGTTCCCCACCGCTGCCAGGCCTGTGGGACTCTGCAAGGGCTTGGATTGGTGGCTAGATCAAGGGGTTCTCTAGCCACACCGACGCTGTGGGAGCCAGTCTTTCCAGACAGACAGAGCGAAGCTGTGAGGAGCAGGCCGGGTGAATATGCGATCCAACAATCCGTGGAACACCGACACCTGTGGACCCCTCCGTGACATGTCATTCCCGGGGAGAGCCACGTGTCGGCTGATGACATCATCATCTCAACCTCTATAAATAGGGGTTTTGAGAGTTCATTTGGAGCGCACTCACATTTTCACTCTCACTCTAGAATCATAGAGAGAAACATACAGGACCCTGATTCTAGACCTAAGTATCAGACCGTGACTGTCGTTGTATATTCACCTTGCGTCGTCGCCCTCGCAGTATTGTCACCCTCAGGCTCTGTCTGGGAAGCCCTTGGTCTCTACCCTTGCTTCACCCTTGCTGTGTCCCACATCAACATACTTGACATCTGACTCGGACTGCATTCCTTGTGGCACCTTCACATCGACTGCGAACCCACTTTCCTTGGCATCATGTTCTTGTTAATTTTTTTCCTGGTTTCAGGTTAGACCTAAGAAAAGCCATCACGAGTCTAAATCTAATTAGTCGAAAAGATGCTGGAACTTCTTTTATTCAATCATTCACTTATACTATTAACTCTGTAACTAAGTTGATTCCTGTAATAGTTATTAGATTCGAATTGGACGCTTGTTTGTAGGACTGGCCCCACAGTTCAACCGGTTCAACCGTTTTGATAAATGAAAGATCAATTTAATAGGTGATGCAAAGGAAAGTGGGTTCGTACCTACGTGGAGGTACCACAAGGAATGCAGTCCGAGTCAGAGGCCAAGTATGTTAATGTGAGACATAGCAAGGGTGGAACAAGGGCAGAGACCAAAGGCTTCCCAGACAAAGCTTGAGGGTGGCAGTGCTGTGAGGGCGATAGCGCAGGATGAATACACGACGACAGTCACAGTCCGATGCTTAGGTCCAGAGTCAGGGTCCTGTATGTTTCTCTCTCTAGGATTCTAGAGTGAAAATGTCCAACCGTCTTGAATGAATTCTCAAGACCTCTATTTATAGAGATTGAGATGATGATGTCATTAATCGACACGTGGCGCTCCCCGGGAGTGACACGTCACCGGGGGGTCCACGGGTGCCGGTGCTCCACGGACTGTCGGATCGCATATTCACCCGGCCTGCCCCGCATAACATCGCTCTGGCTGTCTGGAAAGACTGGCTCCCACAACGTCAGTGTGGCCAGAGAACCCCCTTGATCTAGCCTCCAATCCATGCCCTTGCAGAGTCCCATAGGCCTGACAGCGGTGGGGAAGACCCGACGCCCAACTTCCAAGTGAACTAGGCGCGATGCCCTCCGAAGACCTGCTCCCGTCTCGGAGTGACCCGAGGGTCATAGTCCCTAGGGGTGCCGACGCAAGCCCCCAGTGCTAGAGCACGTAGGCCAGTCACGCAGGCACCCGGACAGAGATAGTGTCCCGGAGGAGTCGCCTATTCCGCAGGCCGAGGTAGCATCCCGGAGGAGCCGTCTACCTGGCAGAAGGGGAGTTGAAGAGCTCCCTGGCGGAGATAGTGTCCCAGAGGAGTTGCCTATCCCCGCGGGTGAGTCCTTGTGCCGGAGCATGTCAAGGTAGCATCCCGGAGGAGCCGTCTACCCGACTGGCCGAGGTAGCATCCTGGAGGAGCCGTCTACCTGGCGGAAGTGGAGTTGAAGAACTCCCTGGCGGAGATAGTGTCCCGGAGGAGTCGCCTATCCCCGCGGGTGAGTCCTTGTGCCGGAGCACTCGGAGCGCGTCAAGGTAGCATCCCGGAGGAGCCGTCTACCTGGCGGAAGGGGAGTTGAAGAGCTCCCTGGCGAAGATAGTGCCCCAGAGGAGTTGCCTATCCCCGCGGGTGATGTACACTCCGGAGAGTGGGTCGAAGCATGCTCCACGACCAAGGCAAGGTGCGCATGGTGTGGTGAATGAGTGTGGTGCCCGGGGGCATGTAACATGATTGTGGCGCATGGGCGCGATGAAGTGAGTAAGGTGCCGGGGGCACGTCTTTGTTAGTGGCGCGGCGCATGGGCGCGACGTAGTGCGTATGGTGCCGGGGGCACGGTAGTGTGACAGAGAGCCTGGGGGCACGGCTGTATCAGCGGCGCGGCGGAGTGTTGAAGTTCGACACCCGGACGCCAGCGACGGGGTCGCGGAGTTATGTATAGTCCCTTGAAGAGAAGTGAAGGTGTTAAGTATGGAGACCAAAGGCCAACCCATAGGGGAAGTCCAAGGCCAACGCCAAGGGAAGACCGAGGCTGACCCCTAAGGGGAGGCCGAGGCCGACCCCAAGGGGAAGGCCAAGGCCGAGGCTGACCCCAAGGGGAAGCCTAAGCCAACTTCCTTGGGCAAGTGCCATGATGCGCCGATGGGCGACATGCGAAGTGTCATGAGGCTTTGCGCGAAAATGAGCTTCTGAGTGACGAAGTAAGGTAACGAAAGTGAGAATTGCACGTGACTTGCGCGTGCATGCTTTGACCGGTTGTGAGGGTTGAAAATGACTGTTGCTTGTGCGGATGTGTCATGGAAAATGAGACCCCAGTGGGCCTTTGGGTGTGACCAGAATACGTTGGGAACAATAGGTACCAGATTATTGTGCAAATATGGTACATATTGCAGGATATTATCAAATAGCAGCACTTGTTTCAGCCGTTAAACGCACTCTCCTAAGCAAGGGTCAAATGCAGGAGTAGTTTTTCTCGGATTGCTAAATAGTCTTAGGGACTGGGTTTGGGGTGGGTTGGTGGGGGTTATCTGATCCGCTTCACCCATCCTGGTCTTGACCGCCCCCTCCCAAATGGGGTGAGTTTTTCCAGTTTCAATTACAGAAAACCGAACTGGTGGAGTGGGCGGCTCATGATTGAACTGGCTTGACTAGCCGACTTATTATCTTCATGACTATGATTTGTACCCAAGGTAGCACGGACACGGACACGGTGTCGGACATCGACACCGGACACCGCAATTTTCAAAAAATCAGATTTTGGACACCGCTATTCTTTAATATATATTTTATTTTATATATATATATATATATATAAATAAATATCAAATACATTTCACAATCTAAAATAACAAATAATAATGAAAAACTATCAAAACAAAACAAGGAATTCAATTAGAAGTCATAATTTATTTGGTTAATATTTATTTAGTCTAGAAATGCAACAACAAAGAGAAAAGAAAAGAAATAAACGAGAGGACAAAGAAAAAGAACAGGAAAGAAACCACGAGAAGGCAAAGAAAAAAGAACAGGAAAGAAACGAGAGGAAGCGAGGGAAAGGAGACGAGATGAGACCTGTGGGCCAGTTTACGGTGGCGGCGGACCTCCGGCGACGACGGCAAGACCTCTGGCGCCGGAGACAGCGACAGCGGCAGTAGCTACTTCTCTTCTTTCGGCGACTGTAGCCGTCATATCTGTTGGCTTCGGCTTCAGATCTTCGTCGACTGAGCTCCGGCAACACTGTCGACAGTTCCGGCAACACCAGCGACACCGACGATAGCCTTGATGTGGTCAGGAGACAGCAGTCGTGAGGTGAGAGAGAAGAAGACAGTAAGAGTTCAAAACATCTGAAATTGGCCCTAAAACCGTCTGACCCTACTCCACGCCGTGTCCGACACACGTCGATGAAGTGTCCGACACGGTGTCGGAAATTAAAAAAAATTCCGACACCGATGAGCCGTGTCCGACACGTGTCGGGCGGTGTCCGGAGGGTGTCGGGGTGTCCGTCCGTTTAGGACACCATACCTCTACCTAGGAGAGGTGTCCGTGCTACCTAGTTTGTACCATTTTGAAATATGCAATTTGCTCGAAGTCTTCTTGAATCCTTCCTTAATTATGAATCCTTCCTTAGTTGTGAAATAAACATTCGTATCTTCTGTGACTCCTGATACTCCTGATTTATATATCAGCTTTAGCTGCGTAAGAAACACATCTAAACCTTCATTTTACCTATGTGCTCTTATCTTCAATCTTTCCTCAGTTATGAATAGTGATTTAACCAAAGTGAACCGCCCGGTTCAACTGTTGGAACTGGTTAAACAGCTGAAAGCCGCTTAAACCGTTAGTAGGTTGTCTATCTAGGGATGGCAATTAGATCCGCACATGGCGGATCTCCGACCCGCCCCGATCCGATAGGAGTGAGTTATTTTGACTTTGGCTGGGTTATGGGGCGGATATGGTATTTTTTTTAAAAACCTGCAGCTGGTTAGGGGCGGATATGGTATTCTGTCAAACCCGCCCTGGTATCCGCATCCGCCCCAGTATACTAACCCTATGCATCAACCAAACTCAGACGTCCATCTTAAGATATATATTTCTCCCCAAACCCTAAAATTTCTATCTTCTCTGCCCGTCTGCCAACTTACCCTGCCGCAACCTATTTCTTCTCTCCCTCTCCCCCGTAGTGTCGGCGGTCAGCCCCCCACGGCCACAAACCATCTCCACCGGAGCCTCTATCTAGTGTCCAAAATGGATGTCGTCCGATCTGAAGTGGTTTTTGTCTCGCCTACTTGACACCATCGTCAATGAGATCACGCGCGACGCGTGGTTCAGGATAGGATTGTACAAGGAGGTGAGATTTTTTATGAAGAAGATTTCAATGGGAAGATCGAAAAGGAGAATCAAACCATGACGTCTCTCAACGCGTTTGATTTGATCTCGTTTTCGTCCGATTTGGATCTGTTTGACGGATCGAATAGAGTTGTTCGGTTGCCGCCGGCGAGAGATCTGTTGTTTTTTTGTCTTTGTACAGTGAGATGAAGCTGTGTCATTGCATATTGTATGGCTTTACACCCAGGCAGTGATGAGAGAAAAAGGTCTAATGCCATCAGAGGCCAATTGTTTGGGGGTGGCCCCTTCCATCTCCAATACTTATTTTTTAATCATGTATGTTAACGTACAAGATCTTTGCAACGATTTTTATGGAGCTCTTTATCTTGTTATGAATCACATCCCCTGCCGTTTAATACTCGGTATGCAATTTGAATGCATGATCTTCAAGTTATATTGTAATCCTGAAGATGGTTCCGTTCGCTGGCAAGGCGAGAAATGGGGCGGGACGGGTTTTCTAAACTTGCTTAGGATCGGGTATGGTATTGCGCTTACATGACCCGGTAGTGGGGCGGGGTGGCGTTTTAGGGCTGCCGGGGCCGGGTACGGATTTTATAAGATCCGACCCGCCCCATTGCCATTCCTATGTCTATCCGCTCAACCATCCTGAATGGTTTAGTGTGATCTTGGCCAATGAATTTAAGTCCCACATACATCTTAAGGATCCAAGCTTGTAATATTTTGACCAAGTATTTTTTAAGAGTTCCTTATAAAGCTAAAGCTATTAGTACAGTTCATGGACGTTACAAAATGTTTTCAATTATCGTTGTTTCGGGTTTTAGTTGTTGTCGAACTTTTGTCTCGCCAAGTTAAATTGTATGCACATTAGCTTGATATAACGATCATTTATCAGCTTTTAATGCTCTCTTTTATGCATATGCCCACCAGGAACATATGTTACCAGATATTATCGGTAAAAGGATTCTTTTTCATCTTCTAAAGGCATCCAAGCTTAAGCTGGATAGTGTCTGCTCCGAGTCTTTTGGTTCATCTTTTCTGCTTTGCTTCCATGCCTGGAAACTGTTTGAAATTTTTTGTCTTTTCTAACATTCATAAGTACTTTCTATTCTTCTGTGCTTCTTATTTCCTCTAGTCACCCTACAAACTTGCTTTTGCATCCCTAATTTTCTTTAATTAAGATCCTAACTAACGTCTATTTTTCGTTCTTTAGCATAGCATGCTTACGTATATTCTTCTCCTCCTAAACTTTGCACCCCTTGTCAACCTTGACTGCACCTGGGTCCATGTAGAACTCTGGT
The DNA here is from genome assembly GCA_033065855.1 of Escallonia rubra. Classification (NCBI taxonomy): domain Eukaryota; kingdom Viridiplantae; phylum Streptophyta; class Magnoliopsida; order Escalloniales; family Escalloniaceae; genus Escallonia; species Escallonia rubra. Next base: position 252,960 of record JAVXUO010000985.1, on the reverse strand, counting down.
ATCCTATTTTTCTTTTGTTGTCTTATTTTATTTTGTATATGACTTTTCAGAGGGGTGCAATCTGTATTGGAATTCGTTCCTTGTGAATTGGAAACTGGGATGGTGTTTGATGCATATGAAGTTATTTGCACACTCATAGTCTTTGGTGTTTTGGCATTTCAGGGTTCCGGAAACTTTGCCGCTGTATGACATCTTGAATGAGTTTCAGAAAGGTCACAGCCACATGGCCGTTGTTGTAAGGCAGTGCAACAAGAAGGTAGAGGAGCCTGCCAGCAAGATCCCCACTGGTAGTAAGCTGCTTCATAAAGCTGAAAACTTTACTTGCTATAGACTATAGTTTCTTTTTGCTTTATTTGTATGTATGACTCCTTCCCTCTGACCAAATAGATCCAGCAAAGGATGTGAGGATCGATGTCGACGGTGATAAGTCTGCTCTAGAAAAAACTTTGAAGGCCAAAAGAGCACTCCAAAAGTGGAAGAGTTTTCCAAACAGGGAAAATAACTCTTATAGGGGAACCTCTAGGAGCAACTCTAGGAGCAAGAAGTGGACCAAGGACATGTACTCGGACATCTTGGAGATAGATGGAAACCCACTTCCCAAACTCCCTGAAGAAGAAGAAGCTGTTGGAATAATAACAATGGAAGATGTCATTGAAGAGATTTTACAGGTAAACCCGATAACTTGCAGTTGAATCTCAAATTTGACATGTCGCAGTATTTTGACATTGAATTCACCATGCAGGAGGAGATCTTTGATGAGACAGATCACCAACATGAAGATTCATGATGGCGGTACTGTTGACATCGAGTGTAGTACAAACACGGCTAGTGATGAAATTTTCATAGATTTCTCAACATGAGCTGTATAGGTTTTGGATTGTATTACTCGACTGTATTTAGATAGCTATGCAGCAGTGTGTATAACAGTCGGGATTTTCTCAATGAAAGCAAGATCATATGATAGTGTGGTTAACGGTCTTCCTCAGAAGGATAAACTATGTGCTCTAGGATCATCTTATTATGAGCTACCTTTGAGGGCGAGGACACCTCCCTGGAGTTTTACATTCTTGATTGTTTTCGTTTAACATCACTCTTTTCGGTAAGACATTCACCTTAAAGACGATATTTGTTCCAGCCAATTTTGGTATGCACTATGATTACTGGCGAATATGTCTGCATAATGCACTGGTGAAGACGGAACCAAAAACTTTGGTGGCAACTAGGATCTATTGGTAACAAATCGGGACAGAAAGCCGAAAAATTAGAATTTATTTGTGACAAATCTGTATGGAAAGAATTGCCTCTACATGTCAAGTGTACTATCAAAATGCCACATTGCGCCTCACAAGTCACAACAAACCGTTACACTCAGCTTGGCTCATGCGGTTCTCTACGTACTCGAGAGACATGCACCACAACATAGCACAACACAAACACATAAAGTGAACTTACAAGGGGAAGATTCATTCATATGCTCATTTCTATTTCTGTCTCTTCTATGGGGGATATACGTTGATAGGATTACATTTTCCATCGTGGCAACCTCATTTGGGTATTGAAGTAACGGTAAGGTTATTGTCTATCATTAAATAATTTATCGCGTAAAAACGTTTAGCATTTGCCGCTACAAAGATGAAGAAAGTCGATCTCTGTAGTTGAAATTCTTTTACAGCAACCATGTCTCATCTAAGCTTGCACAGGTACAACTCTATTGGTAACGGTTGGCAGCTTATTGATTGAACTTTGTTTTGACAAAGAACGGAATTGTGTCAGCTCAATCAATCAAGGTGTGGAGTATCTTTTATTGAGTGTGAGCCTTACGCCTATGTATAAAAGACTATAATATTTTATTAACAAAACAAGTGTATTTTGTATCACGAAATTAATATGTCAAAATTAAGAGTAATTTAGGAAATATTATGTAATTTTTGAAAGTAACTGTAAGAGTAATTTGTGAAACCTCACTTTTTCTTATGTGAGGGCAATCTCTCATCTTTGCGCTATGTTGTAACATTTAATATCAACTTTTTTAACAAATGGATTGTTGTAACATAGGTACCAAGTCTATAATGGACAAATTGTTCATTAGACAGGCAAGTACCAGAGTCTGTATGGAATTGATTCTAAAGCAATCAAACTTGATTTGGTCTGAATTAAACTAGCAATAAGAGCCGGTTAGAGATTGATTCCGAACACATTTTTTAGATTAAAAGAAAAATATTTTTTCAAAATCAGGTTTTAATCAAATTTATGCACAATTAGTAATTGTTTGACAAAATTCGTAACAACTCATGTCAACAAAACTGTATTCAATATAAAGAAGATTTGACCACTCCAAAATCACATAGTTATGGATACCGTACAGGTGTGCGTACCATTTTCTTCATGAAATGGTGCGTATCGATACCGTCTTGAGTCCTTCATCAATAATATACATATATATAATTCTTATTCATTAGCGATTTAAAAATTTTACACATATAATTCCTCCCTCACAGCTCTGCTTGAATTATCTCATTTTTCAATTAAGTTGCTTGTGCACAAATAAGTTTTTTTGTTCCTATATAATGGCACTAGGAACACATAGCTTGTTCAATTGAATTACCTCGTCTAAGATTATCCCTCTTTTAACTATCTTATTATCGAATTCTCATAGAAAAATAAATTGTTTGTTCAAGAATAATATTTTTGGGTTCAATAAGATGTTTTTGTGTATGTGTCAATAAATGCGTAAAGCAGTACATCATAATTGATGGAAAAATATAACGAAAGCTTCTAGTTATGAAGTAAAAAGTAAAGTGAGAATTGCGTTGAAGATCGAAACTTATCAAGAAAGATTTTAAAAATTCAAATAAATATGAGGTTACAGAGGCTTTGATCGATCTAATAGAACCTAAGATCTTTTCTATTTGATTTTTATATGATCAATTTACTAAATTTTTCAACAAAATTTATAACTTTTACATTTTTAAAGGGACCGGTACAAAACATGAAATTTTAGCCGGTACGTAATTCTCGGCCGGTACAACCGGTACAGAGCGGTATTTAGATTGATATGAAATGTAAAGGCATATCGTACCGGTAGAAGGTAAAAGTGGTATGTATCGACCGCCTGTACGGTATTAATAACTATACAAAATCAATCACACGCACCCTTTAAGAAATTTAATCGATCACAAAAAGCTAAGAAGTGAATCCAAGGATCATAGACTAACCCGTTTTCCAAAATAAAGTTTGACCAAGTATACTACTATGATATTTTTATTAACTTCAAGGAGCTTTAACATCTTTAATTGAAACACTAACTTCTATTCTAGGTCAATTGTCACAATAAAACTGTATTTGGTACTTTTGCTAGGCAAACACAAACATCATTCATAACTTGGAGCTGATTTTGCTAAAAATCAGCTCCATCTGATTTTGCAAGAGTAATTGCGATTTCGTCTAAATTTTATTTCCGAGAATCAATCCCAAACAAGTTCATCTAGTTTAAAATTACTGATTGTCAGAACTAATCTTATATGGTAAGAATTGCTACAAATTTTGAGGTTAATTGCTTGAATTATGGTATTAATTTAGTCATGACATGAGTGTACGTTTCAATACAATTCTACTAGGCATATCAATTTCTTTGCCTATAAAATGCTGGCGTTGTTTCATTTTAGACACAGTTGGGAAGAAATTAAGGCGAGAGAGAATTATTATAGTGCCAAAAAATATGAAGAGCCAAACTATATTCCTCCTCAGCATGTGTGCCATACTTCTGTTGCACTTGCCTAACTTCTCACAAGGTATTGCTCACCTTTTATTTAACCTTCTTCTAACATGCATTCTTCTCCTAATATGTTTCTACTAAAGGGCATTCGTCTTTGATTGTAGGGCAAGTGCTGAAGTGCTTCACAACGGAAGTGCAGCCACGATCATGCGACTTTCCGGTGGGTTGCTGCAGGTCATCGTTGGTTGTGCGAACCAAGTGCCAGGACTTCCAATGCACCCCGTTAGAAGGGGGCTCTCGCCAGTGTACTATGAGAGTTCCATGTTAAGAGGGCTACTCTCACCATTGCAACCAAAAATCGATTAGTGACAATGATATGAGAAATAAGACCAGCGAGAACGATTTTGTTTACTTGCATTTTGATCTCTGTTTGCTGGCCTCTATGCACAATTTTTTTGCACTATAATCACGTAAAACCTTACTTTTGAAAGTTCCAAATCCTCGATCTCTTTATGTTAGTGTACAACAGCCAATAAATGATCGAAAACCTCTCTTGGCACCACCAAATTGATATCTCTAACCGACTTGGCAACCAAGGCCTGTGTCAATCCATTTGGTTTGAAGCTTGAACAGCTGTGATAGTCTATTTTCCTTAGTAGAAAGAAATTCCTCATATAGATTGTGACAATTCTCTCGCAAAAACTCGCTTTTACAACTCAAATTAGGAGTTTCATAAAATCGTGTCCCAAGCTAACATGTAAACTTGATCCAGTCAGCTGAATAGAGATGCATGTAATAAGTGAAAAAGTACTTAAAAATCAAGCCGTTTTCGACTATATTCCTTGTTTTCCTCTTCCTCCAAGTCCTTAAAGTCTCCTTACTTGTTTTCAACTACCCTCATCAAGAGAACATGGCTTGTCAATTTGTGCAACAGTAGTGTAGTGGTGATGATTGCGACGGAGTAGGTGATGATGGTGAACATTTACGGTGCGATGGTGTTTGTCATCGAATTTTATGGCGAAATGCATCGATTGAACGGGTTGGTGTGTGGAGACCAAGAGAGTGTTTGTAGGATGTAGAGAAAGTAAAAGGAATGGCATGTAAAAGGCATGTGTAGAGAAGGTAAAAAGAGTGGTATGTAAAAGGCAAGTTCAAAACAAAGAAGTAAACAAGTCATTATGTAAAGTCCCTGTTTAAGGTAGTGTCCGACTAAATGGCGTATTTGATATTTTTCACAGTCGATATAATCTTAAGGGGTTCAAAAATATTTATCCTTTTAAAATTTGATCATGGTAATAATCGCATTTCAAGAGCACTGCCGAAAACAATCCTCCAAGAGAGTGCAATAGGCAAAAGTAAAGGCCCAGGCACGGTGGTATATCGACTAATCCTGGCTTCGAATCCTAGCTTGAGTTGCCACGGGAACCCTCAACACCGCGTGCATATTCGAGGAAGGTCCTCCAAGGAAGAGGAATAGAGAGTGAGAAAGCTCAATCCGACAACCGTTCGAAGATTTTATTACACGGAACACTTAAAAGTTGATCCAATTTTGGGAAAATGGTGCATGAAAATTGAATAAACGGCTCCATTGCTTTGGCCATCAATCGTTTCAAATCTCATACATCAATCCACAAACACAAGGCCTATAAACAATAACGACGGATTTGAGAGGAATACATGTCTTCTTTTTCTTGCCCTGGCAACTCACAAGCGTCGTATCTTGTTACTGCATCAACTCCCTCCAAAGTGCATAGAAACTTGCCTATTCTGCAAAGACGTGCATATGGGTATTCAGGCAATCTCAGCAAAGACCAGGCGAGAAACAAATTGTACCCTGTGGAGACACGGGAAAGCCGATGAAAGACAATCTTCGCTCCCCGTGGATAGTCACACAACCTAAGTTGACAACCCACGTCGCTTAGTAGAACCCGCACAGGCAGGCTTCCAAATTTTCAATTGCAATTTGTACAAGATTCTCATGGAATAATACAAGCAATCCTGCCGTTTCGTCCCCGTTAAAATCACCATGAAATCGGGGACAAAATCCGCAATTTCACTCCCGTGATAAATGGACCGATCTGTCATCGAAATAGAAATACCGATGCAGTGAAGATGGATCGGAATAGAATTTTGTATGCCATTGCGGTGCACAAGACGTGCTGAAATGACCTTTGCTTCCCAAGAGAGAATATGTTGGTAATGCTTCTACAATTAGCCGCGAATACTGTGAGATTTTAATGTAGGAACCTCAACACTCGTAAAGGGGCTTCCTCCGCCTAACAACTTCTTCTAGAGGAAATACATTTCAAAGTTTCAAAACCCTTTCCAATATCTAGCTATTAACACAAAAAGGGCATAATAATAGGATCTTCAAACCCTCTCAACACAATCTCTTAGCATCTTTTCATCTTAAAATCTCCCAATTCACAGGCAATACCACCTTGCAAATAGGAACAACTACGAAAAGACTTAACACAGTAGATTTAATACGTATGCAGACAATGTAGCTTCTGGAACTCTATTTCATCTAGATCATAGGTATAAATTCACATTAGCCAACAACATAGAAGACAAACGAATGTGATACTTGATATGTATATGATCTAATCTAAATCCTCATTATTTCCTTTTGACACTCCGCATAGGGCAATCTTTCGAAGCAGAAAAATAGATGTTTCGAAAAGAACATAAGTGAACAACTAATATTCAGAAAACAATCTAAAGCGAGACTATGTTCAGATCAACCTAATATACATAGTAGCATCCAAATACACTCTGATACTCAAACACCAAATTAAGATCAAACCCTTTCAGGGACCATAACACGTGAAAGCCATAATAAGACACCAGATGATTTAGGCCCACATAGCTTCATCTTAGTGATACTGCACAGCATTCGTCACAAAAGACTCCGGATTTGAATCTCCACTCATTCAACCCTTAATTTCTGCAGTTGTAATAAAATTATCAAATGAACCACCTGGACATCTCCCTCAAAACCATTCCTCAGCAAATGGAAGAGCGAGCGAAAATAGAACACAAATTCAATTTACCGTTCTTCAATGAAGAATGTCATATGAACAAACATATTTATGAACATCCAAATCCAGGTATCTAAATTTCTTTTCTTTTTAGAGTGATGCGAGAAACATAACGAAACATAAACGACGTGACATTACACTAATCTACTCGACTTGATACTAGATAGATACAACCCTATCAAGGCCATCCATTCAACAGTTTTCACATGTGGAACATTTAATCCATAGAAACTCACTTCACATATTTTTTCTTCCACACGCTACTGTCATGCTTGCCAAGGATCAAACTCGGCCTATTGTGGTAGTAACACGGCAGCGTCTTTTTTGATTTCATCCCCAATTTGGGGCACGCCCTTTTCCCCAATTTCCTCATCCTAGGGTTCCCAAATCGATCGTCCCCCCAAATCCTCATCACCTCATCGTCCACGTCATAGTCACCGTCGTCGTCGTCATCGTCCTCATTGACGTCATAACCGTGAATCCCGACGTCATCATCCACGTGCGCTCGCTCCATCACCGCAAAGTGAGGTTGAGGAGAGATTGGGACCGGCGTGGGGGATGGCATGGAGAGATCGGACGGTGGAGATGATCCGAGTGATTCGGCGTCGTCGTTTTTGGAAACCGCGTCATCATCGGAGGTTTCGTCGAAGGAGTAGCCGTCGGATTCTTCGCCATCGGAGGGGTCAATAACTTCCCACGTGGAGAGATCGTGGTCGTCGATCTCGAAGACATCGACGGAGACGAAGGCGTCCTCTGCGTATGCCCTAGATCTGGTCGCCATTTTCCGCCGGTGTTTCGGTTTCGGTGTCGGGTGTCGGTGTCGGTGTCTTTCTCTCTCTTCCCAAGTTAAAGGATGTTGGGTGGAGTATAATGGTTATCAAAATGATCCCACGAGACTTTATTATAATCACGTGGACCTCCCTTTATTATTTACTATTAGACCCCCTAACTTTTACGCAACAAATAAGAAGCCCGAAACTCTTTCTTTTTTACAAATGGAGCCCATGAATTTTTTGTGGCTATTGTTCCCTCAAAGTTATGGATATTCCTCCTCGTGCTTCATTTGTGACAATTACTTGAGGAAAAGTCATGCTTCTCATGACCAGGAAATACTCTATGAGCGCCATGCGAACAAGCTTCACTATCACTGGCGTGATCCCTACTGGTTGAAAATGTCATCTGATTATGTATATCTATCGACCGTTATGAGTTTAATATAACTTAACTGTTTTGCAGTCTCCTTGATCCGTATATATTTCATAATTAAAAAAAATAAAAAATTACCCTCACTTTAAGCTCAACATCTTGCCCATCACTTCAAACTCAACATCTTGCACATGCAAAAGTTTCCGGCCCCAGTGTGGCGTAGTGACTTTGAGTGCTAACCGTGACACCAAGCCTATGATATTCACCTTTTATAGCAATTTCCTGGCTGGTTCATGTGAGTGCTTTTAATTCATCCAATCCCAGCTTAGTCACTATTACATCTATTTATTTTTATTTTTTTTATCTGTTTCGTGGAAGGAGCTTCTAAGTCAAATGAAAACAGAAAAGAAATTTATAAGATGGTGTCTTTGATATGACTCGTCTCTTCTTTTTTCTTTTTTTTGGTAGCAAGATATGACTCGTCTCTTCTACTGCATACATGGTACAGCAGTTTCAAGGATTCTTTTTATTTATGGTAGCAAAGGCAGCTTGCAGGATCTATCCGTCGGGATTTATCCTGAATGTCCAGCTCGTTGAGCGGGAGTAACAGCGCGAGCGAGAGCGCGGCTGAGTAGAAGTCTTTTAGGAGAGAGCGGGACTTAGAGCGCGAAATGCAGCAGGACTATTCTCCTTGCGAGGATTGGCACAAATCATATCTACCATCTAGTACATGGGTATTTCAACAGATCGTCATGTGTCATTTTTTGGCAGCAAAATTTACTTCACATCTTCATTTTCGGAAATAAGATATGGTGGATGCAATTTTTCAATGCATTATTGGGAAAACTCTTTCATGGTCTTACGCATCTGGGCGAACTTAGGGACCAGTTTAAAAATCTAAAAGATGAGCTGCTACTAATGCAAAGCTTTCTCGAAGACGCAGAAAGGCGCGCGACTCTTGGCACGATCGCGTGAGGTCAACGTGATCTAAACTATGAATTGGTCAGGACGTAATGGCAGATCCCCAAGCTCTCCAGATGTTCGATGCGCTTCCATCCTTCAAAACTTCCATTTCATTACCAAAACGGGAAGCCGCTTAGAGAAATCAATGAGGAAACTGGAGATATAAAAGGAAAATATCTTACCTTTCTTTCCAATCCCACCTTTAGAGCACAGGAGCAGGATGGAAATGCACAAGTGCACAACCCTCTGATGTCCAGATGGAGCTCCCCTATGTATCGTAGTTGGGCTGGAAGCTGAAACTGAAAAGATTATAGATCGGTTGCTCAAACCAAATGATTGTTTACTAGTCATAGGCTCTGTGGGTAGCCAAACCACGTTTGCTCAGAAAGTCTTCAATGATTATAGAATGGAGGATCGCTCTGAGAGAAAAATATGGTTGTCGATTCCTCAAACATTTACTGAAGAACAAACCATGAGAGAAGTGTTGAAGAGCTTAGGGGATGCATGTGTTGGGATGATCAGGCGTGAATTGCTGAACAAATATATACCAGTATCTCCTAGGTAAGTTTCCTTGTGTTCAATGCAAGCTGGTTATCAGAGGCCAGCCCCAGTTGTGGTAGGAGCCATTGCACCTGAGAACCGTTCCATCTGTTCATTTACATGTGTACTAAATCTAACACAAAAAATAACTAGAAGTTGAAGGAACAAACTCTATAGAATGGAGATAGGATTCTAATCTCATAATTTGTTTGATGTAACAGGATAGTCATTCAGGGACTTACCGTTTGTCCCCTTATCATTGATCTCTGTTTGAGAGAAAGGAAAGTCATTTTTCACCACGAACTTGAGTCTTTTCTTAACAAAACTGGGACTTATGTTTCATACTTTTTTATCTTTTCTTCTTTGCTCAATAAAACTGGTGCTTATGTTTCATACTTTTTTATCTTTTCTACAATTAATCGGGAGAATTTGACATCAATTACAAGAGTGTCTTTTTAGTTACACGTATAGCCAAGCTACTTTCCAGAAAATCAAGTTACATAATACTAATTACTATAACCATATCAAAATGAAGCTAATAAAAGTAGTCGAGTCTAACTCTTAATATCATCAAAACCATGCTTGAACAATTCGCCCAAAGCAGAAAAGGAAAAGAGGTGGCTTCTTTTTGCATTTGATCTTTTTATACCTAGAACTAACTTAAAAGTACTGGCTCTTTTGCCCAAACTCTTGCCCAGATCTTGAAGGTTACACCAAGGATATTCCCAAGGACCACTCTCCTGTGTTGGGCGTGACAACCACGCCCAGCACAAGCACCAGCAGCAATGCCACTGCAAGTTTTGGCTGTAACAGAAAAGGCAATGCCACAACTTTGCCCGAAGATCAGATAATAAGCCGTCCTCAACACACCAAAACTCGAAACCAAGGGATCCAAAGAAGGGCTAAAACCTACTGCCAAAAAAGAGAAGAACACATTCTCACGTATAAACAGTACCCAAAAAATGAGTAACAGGGGAAATTACCACTTAGAATAAGGGTTGTGGCACAACTTGACTAAACACTGATGCTCAAGAAGGAAAATAATGGCTTAGAAGGAGAGAAACCCTTAAAAGGCCAGCCAAAAAAAATTAGATGATTGAACAACCACCTTAAACTCTCCGGCCAAAACACTTAAAACCACCCATATGGCCGAAAAACGGAACCTAAGCACTAAAAAGGGAGAAAAAGACTCTAAACACTAGGTTCACAACCCGAAGGAAAGAAACTACAAGCCAGAGCAACCAATCATTCTCAAATATCTCTCAAACAAAGTTTAGGCAATAACAGAAGTGCCAACACTAAATATAAGCCACTAATCAAAAATATTTAACGACGATAACAGTCGATTACTCCAAGTCTCCAATGGTTGTAGTCTACAACCTCCATATGGCAACAATTAATAGTCGCTATGTACAAGATGTACTTCCAAAGAGGTAAAACTGACCAATCTTGTAGAATTTAATCAGGTTACACTCTCAAATAGCAAAACCAAAGACGAAATTTCAAAGTCTCTGAACTAAACAATCTTCCAGCTAGCATCAAAAGCATGTCAACAACAATAATATCAAATTTACCATTCAAAAGCCAACATTGACTTGATAAGCACAATTCAAGGTAGTTCTGCTACATTAGACCGCTCGTTTATGTGTTGCTTAAGGTTGAGTACCTAAGATGCATCGCACACAAAAGATGAGTGTCACTCAATGCCAATGCTCGAGTGGAAGAGCAGCCACACTAAGAATGATGACCTAAGAGAGGTGTATACCGCAACGAGGGGCTGACACCAATAGAGGGAAAGACGAAGAGAACATCGCTTCATATAGCTTGGTAGTATCCTACGTTCTTTAGATGCCCCCAGTAAGAAATAGTGAATTTGGGCAAGTAGGTAGGGGTAAACCGAGAAAAACATGGGAGAACTATGAAACCTATGGCTCGATAGTCGAAAGTAGAAGAAATGAGATCATGTATTCGACAATTTGATTAGATGTTGATGATTATTAGTATCTGAAATAATCACAACTGCTTGCACATCTGGAATATAATCATAATATCACACACATCCCATGTTAAAGTACTCATATATGATATTGAAAAAGAAACAAACAACCGCCATATTTTAGACAAAGACAATCAACTGTCAAAGGCTTGCATTCCGAGTTGAATGTGTCACATTCCACCACCCTGGGTCTTTTTCTCCACCCCCCGCCAACCACCCCCACCCACCCAATCCCCCTTCCCTCTGCACTCTCTCTCTCTATCTCTACCCTGCCACTAAATATCTAAACAATCTCTTAATGCAATAGAAACATGTATTATTATTCTCCAAACACTAATTGATGATATTGCTGTAGGTGGAAGAAATGCAAACTTAAACGAACTCACTTGTGATGTTTACACCTTTTCGCTTCCTTGTGCTTTCTTCCTTTCTTATCCTTGGACTTCTCCTTTGAATGGTGCTTCCTGGTTTGCTGCTTCTTTGAGCACTTCTTTGGCTTTCTCTGCCTATCCTGAAGAAACTCCTCCTCAGAAGATTCACAAGACTTCAGAAACAAAGGCTTTTCCGGAGCAAGAACAACACGATTTCCCAATTCCTCTCTATTTTCCCCAGGATTGTTTGCTAATTGCCTCTCCTTGGAATCTAGGGAGGGGGGAAGGTAAGGACCAGTTTCATCCATTCGTGACCCAACAGCACCCCTGCCACGCTTTTCCCTGCAATCAGAGCTTCATTTGAGAAGAAAACTTGTAGCCGGATACATGCACGAGAACAAAAAAATTAGTGCATGCACACTCTACCACCCCATAACCACCAAGTTAAAAGAGCAACACACACACTCACCCAGAGAGAGCAAGGCCAACCTTGTCTGTAGAAATTCCTCGACTTCATCATCCCTCAGACCTTCATCTTCACTTGTATAGCGATCCTGACATATCCTTTTGCTCGATGAGCAAGAAGCCCAAGCATTTCTGTCGCTGTCAGCATGCCTCTTGCTTGTACTCCTTCGACTGTCACCCAAATCCCCGAGGCTTCCACCGTTGTTGCTTTCACCCCTCAGTCTCTTTTTAGGCCTATCATCCAACTCTCGCTCTTTTTGTCGTAGTCGCCACATTTCATTTACTTCCACTGCTCGATTTGCTGGAATTGAACATGCAAAACTTTGTGTCATCTCTATCTCATAAAATTGAGCCAACTAAACATATATTTGCGTGGATACCTTATGCGGCACATTCATACAACCTACACAACTTCAGTTTCCTAAAGACGCACGTGGATCGCCGTTGGCTTTCCTAAACTCTGTCAAATGTACTACTATAGGATTAAAGACATCAGGTAGGCATGATTTAGGGAGAACCCAAGATTGTGCACGACAGACAGAACAAACCCAAAACCACTTATAACAGCAACTAATCACTTCTACTATTTCAACCGTTAACAAATAATTTCCAAACTAAAAAATCTCAAGATTAGCATCAACCATTATCACAAAAAGTGCAAATGCTTTATACATCAAGAACGAAGTACTCACATTGTTGAACACCAAGGACGGTGGCAGTGAGGAAACGGGAATTGGGCCGGCCCCTAACGTCGGGTTTACGAAGATAAGCATGCACGCCCTCCTTGTCCGCTTGCCGCCGCAATTCGGCCGCCTCCTTCATCAGAATTGCTGCTATCCTATTCTCCGTCTCCAAATCCATCCTTCGTAACCTTTTCAAGAAAACCCAAGAGACGAGTCAATACAAAAAGCGATCAACAGAAATCTTAATCAAGATATATAATGGGCGATAATCACCCAGGGATCGACTAAAAGAGAAAACAAAGTTAGGGTTTCAGATGGAGAGGCCTCACCAGAATTGGGTGACTCTCAAACAAAATTTCGGTTGCCCGATGGAGGGTAACGGAAGTACGAGGAAGAGATATGAGTGTCTGCAAAAACCCTTTCCTATCAGCAATACCCTTTTCGATTAATAGAGCTTCATTGCTGCCATGGAGGTCAAAATTAACTGGAATGACGAGTTTTTTTTTTTTTTTGGCTGGAATGACAAGTTATGCGCAAAACAATTTTTACATTCCAAAGTTTCGCCGTCGGATTAGTAGCCTAATTTATTTAAGAAAAAAGTTTAATTACACTTATCTCTTCAAGTTAGGATAAAATTACGGCCAGTGACACAAAATTTAAAAAGATAATATACTGCAACCAAAGATATGATTTTTTTTTTAACCGTGTCCGTCCACTGTTCACCCGTTACTGATGTCATGAATATGCATTTTAAAATGTCAATATTGGTGCACTGTATATACCGTATAAAATTTTGAAACTCTACTTTTTATATGTGAATTTGAAACCTTATAAGTGTAATTTTCTAACCACAACCCTTCAATCCACACACATCTTTACCTTCTATCTTAAAAAAAACCTAATCCATTATCAACAATCCTTCATCATCACGAATCAGATCAAACAACCTAATTCTAGCAATAAGTATTGGAGACGTAGGAACCAACAACAGAAACGAACAAAGGTTAACATATCAATGATGAGGTGTGGATCCTGGCGATGAATCTACGCCTTGGGACGAATGCGAGGTGGCGGCAACATGAATCGGTGGCGTGAACTATAGTGGATGGACAACCGCTGGAGCAATGGTCAATCTAGCACCGGTAGACGGTAGTGTTGCGATTTGAGAAAGATGGATGGTGAGTGGTTGTCATATTAAGGTGAGGGTGTAGGTGTGTGGTGACGTGGTAATTGTGGTTGTGGCGGTGGATTAGTTGCGGCAGTAATCCATGGGTTGTGGTAAGCGATTATTTGAAAGGGCTGATTCAAGGGGATGAGAAAGATGATGGATCGTGGTTGTTATAAGTCATGTATTTTGTGATGGTGGGCAAGGATGAGTGGTGGGTGGCGGCGGTTACTAGGGTGAAGTCTAACTTTTGATCCCAGACTTGTTTGAGATGGGTTCGGTGAAGGCAATGGTCATTATTACGAGGCAGTGGAGGCTAGGGGTGAGCACGGTTCGGTTTGGAGGCTGAATACCAAACCGAACCGACCAACCTCGGTTTGAAAAAAAAAAATCGAACCGTAGTTGAACGGTTCGGTTTCTGCGGATTGAACGGTTCGGTTTGGACGGTTTAATCGGTTTGGGCCAAACTCAATTTTGAGCAAATTTAGGGCCAAAAATTAATAACTTATACATACTAATAAGCTCCAAAAAAAACTAAAATTTTTAATCATAATTAATAACACTTAGTGAGATGTAGGCGGCGAGTGAAAAATGTGTGTTACGTTTAGGGACTTAGGATTTATTCCATTTTATATGAGTGGTTAGATAACTAAGGTTAGTAAAAATTAACTAGGATTAAGTAAAAATATAGATATGTTATATTATATACGGTTAGTTCGGTTTATGCGGTTTCAAAAAAAATCAAACCGAACCGACCGAACCGAATGTACGGTTTGGGGAAAAAAATAAATCAAACCGATTGATTTTTAGATCGATTTGGAAATAGATGGATTGGTTGGTTCGATTTTCACAGTTGAATCGATTTCAACTAGACCTGGCAATTTTCTACCCGTACCCGCGGATCGAATCGTACCCGTTCAAAAACCCCGGGTACGGGTACCTATATAAAGTACCTGTACCCGAATCGATCCGTAGTTTTCGGGTCTGTCCAGATCGGGTACGGGTTACCCGGGCGACCCGAACTTTTAGTATATAAGTTCTAGGGTTTTCTGATTTTTCCTTCACTCGGTCATTTTTCTCCCCTTCCAGCCGATCTGCGGCGTTGCTCTCTCTCTCTCTCTCTCTCCATCTCCCTCCCTCTCCCTCTCCCTCCCCAGATCGATTTACCTCGAACCGTTGCTCTCTCTCGCCTGTCAGATCCATCGATGGCAGCGACACGATACCACATCAACTCGACGGCCATCTACTGCACATCAAGCGACGGCGTCCATCGTCCCTCTCTCGCTCTGCCGCCAGATCTGCCATAGCTCTGCCTTCGATCAGATCCACCACGGCTTCGTGGCCACCATCTCCGTCGCCATCGCCAGATCTGCTTGTTTTATTAGTGTTAAAAATCTTTGTATGTATTTAAGTATTTTGTAGTGTTGTTTTCTTTCAGATCTGCTTGTCTTTTAATTTGTGTTGTGAGATAATTTATTTCTAGATCTGCTTGTTCCATATTTGTGTTTGGAGACTTGAGATGATGGGGTTGGTCCGGTTGGATTTGAGAATTGGATTTGAGATTAATCATCAAATGATAATTGTAGAAATGAAATCAGACAGAAAGTGATAGTTGTAAATTGTAATAATAATAAAATAGAAGGAAAAAACAGGCCACATGTTTATTAATAAAAAATCAAAAAATTAATAATTTACCCGCGGGTAATACCCGCCTCGTCAGGGTAGGGTACGGATTCCAAAAATCCATACCCTAGAAAAATCGGGTAAAAATTACCCGAACCGATTTCATCCGTACCCCGCCGGATTTTACCCATGCCCCGCCGGGTTACCCGTTTGCCAGGTCTAGTTTTAACGGTTTAAATGCTCACCCCTAGTGGAGGCAGACAAAGAACGTCCAAGCAGCGATGGTGCTACGAAAGGGTAGTTAAGGTTGATGATAGCAGCGTGGTGCGCAATGGCATTGGTGCTGCCACAGTGTTCTCGAGGAGAAATAAGAGAGATAAGGGATGGCATTTCAACGATTTATGTTTCATAATTTCAGTTTATCAATGGACATCAATACTATTTGTCTAAACTAATGAACGTCCTTGTAAATTACACTAGCCTCAAGAATCTCGGTATAATTTTACTCTAGGAATAATAAGTCTTTAGTAGTTTTGGTCAAATCTCCTCATTGAATTGTAGCCATGTTTTTAAAGTACAATGGACTTTTTTTATCCCAGTGATCTGGGCACGACGTCCTCTATGGGCGTTGATGAAAGAATCTGGTCACGACAAGAAGGAAAAGAAGACCATGGTGGTTGACGATCTTGATCGTATTTTTTGATGATGCACGGACATGATAGAAACAAATCAAAACACAATACTCGATAACCATGCATGATTGTACACACGTACAGTGATAATTTTTCTTTTTCTCGTTAAAAAAAAAATGTATGAGTTTTTTTCCTAAATAATTACTATTTTAAAACTTAATTACCAATTTATTTCATTTTGAAACTTATTTACCCGCATACCACACTTTTGAAAAATCGCGATTTGAAACCACGTTTTTAGTGTGTGTGTGTGCGTGTGTGTGTACATATATATATATATATATATATATATATATATATATATATATATTTTTTTTTTTTCCATTTTAAATTACGCAGGAAAAAAAAAGAAATAAAAACGTTGTTTCAAATCGCGTTTTCTACTTAAAGTCGTGGTTTGAAACTACGTTTTCTACTTTAAAGTCGTGGTTCCAAAAGTGTGGTATGCGGGTAAATAAGTTTCAAAATAGAGTAAATTGGTAATTAAGTTTTAAAATAATATTATTTAGGAGAAAAAACTCAATTTTTAATGCCATTTAAAAATTACATATGTAATTCACCTTTTCTTGTCGTTAACCTGTAAGTCAAATGTTTTTCCTTAAATCATTATGCATTAAGAATTTTAAAAAAATGTAAAAAAAAAACTAAGAAAAAGGGAGAAAAGAAAAAAATGATAATTACACTCAACATTCTTGAGGTTTGCGCTTAATAAATCCGGCTCTTCCTATCAGTTAAAATCAAATTAAGTTACACCTCTTTATTTTTCTGTTAACATAATTAATAAAAAGACAATAATACCCCCTAAAAACTAAAATTACCCAACTATATCACCTCCACATCAGACTCCATCGCCGAACTATCCAAGCCCTCTACCTCCGCCTCATGCCTCTAGCCTCCCACTTACTTTCACCTCCTACCTCCAACCTCCAACCTCCACCTTCTGTTTCCTTCTACCTTCACTCAGTCGCCGGCCCCACTCAGGAACAACCCTACGACTTGGCCACCACCACATTACGCCCATAACCCCGCGCCGCCCAAATAGCAACCATTACAAGCAATCATTCCACCCACCACTACCATGAACCAACTGTTGGAAAATATAGGCTTTGATTTGTATTTTTCACAACAAAAATATTAACAACACTAGGTGATTAAACATAGCTAACTAATAATATATAAATGAAAGTAATTTTGTATGAACTCTTGATAAAATTATATAATCTAGAGTAGTAAAAAGATATAAAATAGATGTTTCGTGAGAGTCGCGACAAAGTCGCTATCCTAAAGACGTTATCGCTTCCCTACGTGCAGGTGTTGACGGCAGATAAAGTCTCCAAGATAAAAACTCATTGACGCAGTTATGTCTCCTCCATGTGCATGTCCATAGGAAGACGGTATGAACCTGTCAACGATCATGTTGCGAAAGTATAAAACATATATATAGACATATATGAAAATATATTATGATAGTAGAGTAAAAAACACAAAGTTTGGAAACATAATAGCTTCAAAACTTCTATATCACACCCCGTGACCTTATATACTTGGCCAATCATAATCCATTTATAATTGGCCACATAAGTAAGCTTATAACAACTTTTGTAACTTATGAAATAATGATAATCTTCTCAATAATGTCAAACAATAAGACATATTATATACTCCATAAACAAATATGAGTTAATAATACTCATTATTGCATTTGTAACTCATTCATAATTTACATGTAAGTAAATATCGTAGAGCCATAAATTGCAATATAATTATAATGCCATAATGTATATTTTATTTTATTAAAATATTCCAACACCAACTTCCACCACAGCAATGAACTTACCCCCTTAAACTGATCTGGACCACTAAGGGTGGACTGTATGAGCCCTATTCCCCCACTTTTTTCAAGATTGGATGGGATAGAAAAGTTTCGGTCAGTGGTTGTCGATTTGGCATGGTATGTGTGTGTAGGCGTAAGGGGGAGATGTCGATGATCATAGCAGCAGTAGTAGGCGGCTGGGAGCTTAAGGGCAAGTGTGGGTTAGGTATATGTGTGTTTGAGGGCGGCAGTCGCCGGTGGTGGTGCACTAAGGCACACGTGCTTTTGTGGGTGTGAGTGTGGGTGTGGGTGTGTATGTGTGTGTGTGTGAGAGAGAGAGAGAGATAGAGATGGGCAATGGTGTTTCGAGGGGTGAGATAGTGTTTGGAAAGGGAGATGACAACGACGCCAGTGATGATAAACACTAGTGGTTTCGCGCGGGCAAATTGATTCACATGCCTTGTTTTTTCTTCTTTCACGAAGGTTGACGTTTGGACAGGAATGATGCTTGCATATTCAGAGAAGGATCAAGGTGGCCGATGGTGGTCGACAGTGTGTGTCGGCGTTGAATTAGTGGCTGAAAAAGGGGAAAAATCTTAAGGGCAATTTCGATAGATAACAAAAAATTGTGTGGTGTCCTAAACTTTTTTCCCAAATTCTTAATGGGATGGAGTTTGTGTAAACATACTAGAAATCATAGGGGGGTGGAGGACAATAAAAATAGATAGAAAGAGCCGTGTATATTTTTCGAAGGTGATAAAGATAAAGATAGATAAGAAGAGCCGTGTGTGTATTTTCTGATAAACTTCTCTTTTCACCCAAGATGCAGAGAACTACAAATAAATCATCTATGTTTTGCTGATGATTCATTTCTCTTAGCTATGGCAGATGAGGACTCCATAGGGTTGCTCAAGAGAGCATTGGAAGATTTTGAACATTTCTCAGGACTATCACCTAATTTGAACAAAAGCTCAATCTATCTTGCTGGTGTGGAAGAGAATATAGCAATAAACCTGGTGAACATAATTGGAATTCCTAAGGGGGAACTACCTGTTACCTATTTGGGAGTTCCTCTCATATCTACAAAGTTACAGCATAAGGACTGTCAAAGTCTTGTGGACAAATTGACAAAGAGAATTAATAGCTGGACAACCAAACATTTGTCACATGCTGGAAGAGTGCAATTGCTAAGCATGCAAGTATACTGGTGTTCCCTGTTTATACTGCCCAAGAAGATTATAAAGCAAGTGGAGAGCAAGATTAGATCATTCATATGGCATGGGAAGGACCAAAAATGTACTGGGGCAAAAGTAGCTTGGAAGAACCTATGTTTGCCTAGACAAGAAGAGGGTCTTGGTGTTAAAAGATTAGAAGAGTGGAACATGGCTGCTATTTGTAAACATCTTTGGGACCTAGCACACAAAAAAGACTCACAAATGGTGCCATATGTTCATAATTAAAGATAAACATATATGGACATTCAGGCCTCCAGTGAACCTATCTTGGACATGGTGCAAGATCTTGAAGGTTAGAGAGCAATTCTCAAAGTTTTTCAAATACAAGGTGGGGGGTGGAAAAGGAACCTGATTATGGTTAGATAAATGGGTGAAAGAGACAAGCTTAATGGAAGAGAATGGACAGAGAAACATATAAGTCTAAGGATTTGAACTAAATTCAAAAGTAAGTGACATTTTGCAGGACAATGAATGGAGATTGCCAGCAATAAGATCTCAAGCTCTAAGAGATCTGAATGACACATTACAAAAATTGCCAAGACATAATGCAGTGGGAGAAGACAGAGTGATATGGACTTTAAATGCCAATGGTGAGTTTAGCATAAAAACAGCATGGAATGGCATCAGGACAAGAGCTGAGGTTGTGCCATGGGAAAATTGATATGGTTTACAGGGAACATACCAAGATGTGCTGTAATTACATGGTTAACCTACAGAGATGGTCTGAGAACAAGGACAAAACTGAAGCAATGGAACTTAATACAATAGGATAGTTGTGTTCTTTGCTCCAATCACCCTGAAACACTAAATCACCTTCTAGTTCAATGTTCATATGTAAAAGAACTTTGGAGAAAGGTAGAAGAGAATATTCCTCTGGAACTGCAAATTACATCTTCGGATCATATGAAGCAGGAAGCAGCAACAAAGCTTAGGGGAAAAGTAGCAGGAAAAAGTTGAAGAAATTGGTGTTTGCAACCACAATATATGGGATATGGATGGAAAGGAACACCAGAATTTTTTAGAATAGAAAGATCACAACTCAAGTATGTTGGTAGATGATCACAAATTGGATAAGATGGAGAATAAGCAGTTGGAAGATGGAAGCTACAACTGAAAATAAAAAGTTGTGTGCAAAATGGAGGATAAGTGAGAGAATACTGAACAAATATGAAATTATCTTGATGAACATTGTTGATTTTTTTTCTTAGAGTTGATAGTATGGTGATTCAGTAGTCAGTTTGTTTAAATGGCAACTATGGATGGGCAAGCATGCCAAGTGTACATATTTTGGTAATCAATAAACAAGGACATGTTACCAAATTTTTTTTTGTTGTTGATAAACTTCATAGGTGTCAAGTGTAATTAATTCAAAGAAGGGGGCCAATTTAAAAAGTCAAGACCCACGTCGACTCAAAATAGTTAGGGTTTCGGACAAATCTTCGGCGGCGTGCATACGTTTGTTTTACCATCTTACATTGCCCACGTTCACCGACTGCTGCTCTGCAAAACAGACTCATCGCCATATATTCCTGTTGAGACATGTCTGCGATTCACCATCCTCACCACTTGCCCACTTCAATTTCTTCATCAACCTCTGCATTTCTCGGCCAAAACAACTTCAACACAAGGTATCACTCTAAATTCACACTGTTTGCCTCCCCATAGAATGTCAAGGACAAGAGCCATAGGTTAAAGGGGATGTATATTTTCAAACGCTCATGTGCTTGTCCACACCCTAGATTGTTAACGGACTTATTATTTGTTGTTAATGCATTCTTTAGCGAAAAATAATGGCTTGGAAAAGCTGTGTAAGTGTGGAATTAGACGCTCCCTGATGCGGTTGTTACGATGAGTTTAATTTGTTATCAGCTATCAGAACTCAGGTGTGATTTTGATTAATTGAGAAGACTCCTTCGTTGAACCTGGATTGCTATATCAATAATGCAGGACTCAAAGTGTTCCACTTCCGGTGAGAAGCAATGGCTCGTGCAAGTGCGTTGCGACGCCCTCTGCGGAGAAGAGTGGTATTACAACCTTGTTATACGAGAAGATTCTAAGCACATTGTCACAGTAGTGTAATCTGTAACTGCAATGTGTGAGAAAAACT
Source organism: Escallonia rubra (assembly GCA_033065855.1). Taxonomy (NCBI): domain Eukaryota; kingdom Viridiplantae; phylum Streptophyta; class Magnoliopsida; order Escalloniales; family Escalloniaceae; genus Escallonia; species Escallonia rubra. Next base: position 231,405 of record JAVXUO010000985.1, on the reverse strand, counting down.
GGGGTCATGTGGAGATTACTATATAATTTGTCCTTGTTGTAAAGTTCCCCTGACACACAACAGCCAGCAATCTTAACAATTCTTTTCCTCGATTAATGTGTAGCGAACACGACAAAGGTCTCCCGGAATGCGAACATGGCTAAACTTCAAGCTGGTTACCTCTTTCCAGAGGTTTGTCCTTAATCTGTATGTGGCGCTTCATATCTTCTAACACATGTTTGCACTTCTCTTGTTCAGGAGTTCAGGACTCCCATCCTCATGTCCGTACTAGACGTAGAAAGGCACCAGTGTTTGCCTGCTTATGTTTCATGTACTTTTATATTTTTGTGATAGCACTCCTAATCCAGGGCCTTAAAAAAACATCAACTTTGTTAACTATGATGCATTTAAGTTGTTTGTGATATATTTGCCTTTTTGGTCACAGCAGGAAAAAAATAAACAGTATTTGAGATTAGTAAGCTATGTCGATGGATGCTGATCAATTGTGATGCCCTTTGGTTTCAACTTCAAGCACGTTTTCTTGTTTCTCTATCTCTAGTTTGTAAAGAAGGGGTGTGTAAATCTATTGCTGCATGTTGCTTTTTCTGCTTGTGCATAGAATTTTAAAATCTTAATACGTGTGAAATTAGGTTGCCAGAAGGAAGGCTGCACACATGTTGAAGTATCCTGATGCAGAAGTGATAAGCCTTGGAATTGGTGACACTACTGAGCCTATTCCAGAGGTTATAACTTCTGCCATGGCAAAGGTACAATTAATCTTTTTAAAGCTTATGACTTCTATTTTGATCAAAAAGTCTTTTCTTTTCTGCGTGAGTATGAGCCTATTCTATTTTGAAGAATCCCTCCTTCCTTCTCTCTCTCTCTCTTCTAAATTGTTCAAATCTTCCATTATGACAGAGGTCAAATGCGCTATCAACAATAGAGGGTTACAGTGGTTATGGAGCTGAACAGGGTGAAAAAGTATGTCTCATCCTATTTTGTAATAATCCTTGTCAGAATCCTCTTCTTTACCTCCATGCCATATTGACTCAAGTGCTCGATCTGTCCAGCCATTGAGAGCTGCCATTGCTAAAGCTTTCTATGGACACCTTGGCATAGAGGAAGATGATATTTTTGTGTCTGATGGTGCAAAATCTGACATATCTCGCCTTCAGGTTGGTTTCGATGTTGATAAGGTGTTTAATTTCTTATAGTAATATCTGCATATGCTCAAGTATAAGGGTGGTTCTCTGCATCTGACGTAGTCTGGTCTTATCTGGAATAATCTGAATATAGAACATCTTAGCTCAAGGCTAAGGCCTATTAATTAGTGTTTTCACTTAATCAGTTTGGTTGACTTCTCTGTCTCTCCTTGTGGCAGGTCCTTTTCGGGTCTGATGTCACAATGGCGGTTCAAGATCCATCATACCCGGTAGATAATTCATGCTTCTGCTAGATGAAAGATAATTTCATCTTTATGTTATTCACTTCGTGTGTCATCTCTATTGGCCACATCACTCATTTTGACATCTGAAGTAAAAGGCCGAATTGCTCATGCTGCCAAGTGCTAGGTTGCTATTTATTTTGGTGACAATAGTATCTTGATTAATGCATACCTAAAGAACTAAAAGGACAACAGATGGTCGGTTGAAAGTCAACTTGATGATTCTCTGACATAATTTAATCCCCAGATCTCACCCAGGGGTTCACGTGTTTGGACAGCTCTTGGGACTTGCATCTTAGATGATGCGACCATCTACATGCAACTTTTGGTGGATTGGATGGCTGTATTATTGCAGAATTATTATGAAATTACTTAGTGCATGTTGAATTTTAAAATGTTCTGGATCTTTGTCTCATGTTGCAGGCTTATGTTGATTCAAGTGTCATTATGGGTCAGACCAAACAGTTTCAGAAGGACATTGAGAAGTACGCTAATATTGAATACATGAGCTGTACGCCAGAGAATGGTTTCTTTCCCGATTTATCCAAAGTCTCGAGAACAGACATCATATTTTTCTGTTCGCCTAACAATCCTACTGGTTCTGCTGCGTCGAGGGAGCAACTGACTCGCCTGGTACAGTTTGCTAAGGACAATGGGTCAATCATAGTGTATGATTCAGCATATGCCTTGTACATCTCAGATGACAATCCACGGTCCATATTTGAAATACCTGGAGCCAAAGAGGTAAGTTCGAAATGATATTGCATCAGTGACCAAAGTCTTCACTTCTGTTCTGCTTCCCTGCTATCTTTGTTTCCCAATGATAAGATCTACAATCTGTAATGTATCAATTTCCTTATGCTTAATGCGCCATTGAAGGATATTTGGACCTTGCTTTTTGATTTGAGCTCGATTTGGCGTATAATGATGTGTTTTGTGATAAAGCAAGAGTGGCGTTAGGTTCTTCTTCTACAGGAATTAGCTGGCATGATTCAATTGGAAACAACGTGCCACTTTAAGTTTTAAGTATTTGCAGTGAAACGCAAACAAAAAAATTTGTTTGGTTTATTTGACTCAGATGAGGACATTATTCTTCGGTTTGCGTTTTTCTTGATCATCTTTCTTGTTTCTGTTTTGACATTTTTGATGACTTTAGAACAGTTTGGACGAATAGGTATAACTGGTGTTTGAACCACCAGAATGAAGCTAGGCTGATTGGTCAATCCGAACTAATGAATCGGTTGGCCGAATTAAAAAACATATGTCTGGCTGCAGCGTGTGCTGCTGGGCAATTTACACATCTTTTCTTTTCGTTCCGTTTCACTATGCCAAGCTAATAACATGCCATGGTTACATAATATTATGGTCTATAAAATCTGAAACATAGTATAATGGTCTATAACAACATGCCATGCTTTCTTTCTGTTGCAGATTGCTATTGAAACATCCTCATTTTCCAAGTATGCTGGGTTCACTGGAGTTCGTCTAGGTTGGACAGTGGTTCCGAAACAGCTACTATACTCTGACGGATTTCCAGTTGCCAAGGACTTCAACCGCATTGTTTGTACTTGCTTCAATGGTGCGTCCAATATTGCTCAATCCGGCGCTCTAGCATGCGTTTCGCCCGACGGCCTTAAGGTCAGTTCCCGTTTAGAACCTGTATGTTCGGAGTAACAAACATTTGGAAGGGAATATATAGCATTGCTTTCTTTTATTCCCTTACCATTTTCCGGTGTCTTGGGTGTGTTGTGGGGGGGGGGGGGGGAGAGGATTCACTCAGCTCCTTCCCCCCGCCTCCCCCTCGATTCCCTTCCAATTTTGGATGGGATGTAGCCAGAGGGAAATTCCCCCACTTTCCTTTTCCTTGTATCATGATCGTCAGAAGTGGTTATATTCAGTTTGTCTTCCCATATCCGCACTCCTTTCTAAATAACTGGACTGCGCCATATTCAATTAAAGTTGATTCTATTTCGTGGAATTTTACTCCATGCAGGCCATACACGAGGTCATTGGTTTCTACAAAGAGAATGCTGATATTATCATGGATACATTTAATTCACTTGGTTTCAATGTGTACGGAGGTAAAAATGCACCCTATGTGTGGGTCCACTTTCCTGGCCGAAGCTCATGGGATGTTTTCAGTGAGATTCTTGAGAAGACCCATGTTGTTACTACGCCAGGCAGCGGTTTTGGACCTGGTGGTGAAGGTTTCGTCAGGGTTAGTGCCTTTTGTCACCGGAGCAATGTGTTGGAAGCCTGCAGAAGATTCAAGCAGCTGTACAAGTAAAGAAACTATTTCACGTGCCTTGATATTCCGCGCTCCCAGGAGATTGACAGATTCCTTGTAGATGTTTCCGTCAGCAGCTTCTTTGAGCCTCTATTTATGCAAACGTTATAACGTGCTTCTCTCTCGTGAAAGTAATTCAAGTTTGGAAGCTAGAGTGGGTCCGATTATATCCGGTTTTGAATAAAATGTTTGTATCACTAATTTTGGTGAAAAATGTTGTTGACAAGCTGGTAGTCATTCAGTTTCTTTAATTTGGCTAATTGCATTTTGGGGTAGATAATGAGGGGAAGGGGACGCTAATTGCGCCCCCTTTCGGCTAGCTAAGACCATACCATCTTTGGTTAAATCTTTTTCATCACCTCTTTGAATGACAAGTGTGGTTTTAGTCAACGTCTTACCCTAAGCAAAATGGCCATAGTACCTTATCATTACAAGATGCTTGAACATGCTGCGATTCAAAGTTATATGCGAACTCTATGGGCAAATTTCAGTAAGACAGGATTTGTCTGGCTATTGAATTGGCACTGTTCTGCACTTTCACACCTTCAATGGCACGGGGATCGTTCCAATCATACAAGAAATGTTCAATTGGGTTCCAAAGAATTTTTCTTGCTTTCGAAACAGCCCTTTTCACCCATCTTGGGATAGAGATTTACAACTCCTCACACTCCACAAACATTCATCAAGATACAGATGTATTCAGTAACATCTATCCTACAAAACTTTACCTGATCTACGTGGGCACAAACAACTACATATGTTCAGCTGAACCATAACTACGGAGCTAAGACCTAAAACTGTTCTATACCTCCCTTTATAGTATCTGCTTTGCAAGTTGTCTTGTAATGTCCACTTTGGTTACACCGACTACAATGCACTGTATGCTTTTCACGATTAAGGTCCTCGACACAAATTCGTTTCTTTTCTGGCCTTCCGGGTGGTCTACGGAACTTGGGTGGCCGTACAAGTCGGGTATCAGTGTCATCATCAAAGGGCATTTCAGCTTCCCTCTTCCATTCAATTTTACCAGGGATGGGGTGGATCTCTTGTGAATATGTCTCGCGATAATTGGCCACTGTAAAACACTTCTCTGTGAACGCATACACATCCTTTTTACACGAAACAAGGGCAGCAACAGCATGGGAGCATGGTATGCCATACAGTTGCCAATTACGGCAAGAACAGGAGTGGGTCCCTATGTTCACAATGTCTGATCGCCCTGCTGATAAAACCTCAAATTCTACCTCATCGGATCTAAGGACTTGATACGTGGAGGCATAGCTCATTGCTTCCATCATATGCTTCTCAGCAGATGGGGCAAGAACAGAAAACCATGAATTACTGTTTGAGCGACGTTCTTCAAACTCGGCCATTGATTTAGTGTGAATCCGCTCAATCACCTGAATTACAGGTAGCTCCCGTGCTTCAAGAATCCATCTATTGAACTCCTCGATGTTTGATGTGAGATGGCCATAACGTGTCCCTTCAAAATATACCAACGCCCAAAGTGAAGGTGGAAATTGTCGAAGCCACTTGGAAGCATCAGAAGAAATCTCCTCAATTTCTGCCAATTTTTCTTTAAAACCACTGGCAGTAGTGGAATATGCAGCTTTCCATAATAGTTGGCCGATCCTTGAATTTTTAAACTCTTTGCCAATGCTTTCAGTTAAGTGGCGCATGCAAATTGCATTAAAGCAACTTGGGAATTTCCTTTTTACTGCATCCATGATACCTTTTTGTCCATATGATAGAAAAGTAAGTTGCTGCATCTTCCCGGTCTTAATCTCGAGTGCCTTAAGCAACTCTGACAAAAACCACATCCAGCTTTCATCATTTTCTACATCAACAACACCAAACGCAAGCGGAAATAATCCACCATCAGCATCAAAAGAAGTTGCTGAAAGAAGCGTGCCGAGGTATTTGCTTTTAAGCTGGACTGCACCAAGCCCGACAATAGGCAAGCAACCATTCAGGAACCCGTATATAGAAGCAGAGAATGAAACAAAGAGCCGTTGAAATCGATTATCTGCACCAATGGTAGACACCTCGGCTATACTTCCAGGGTTGGCTTTTTTAATTTGCTCACAGTATGAAGGGAGAAGGTAATATCCTTCTTCAGAAGAACCATAAATTGCTTGGAGACCACGCTCCTTGGCACGCCAAGCTTGCTTATACGGTATGGTTATCCCGTACTCTTTACGGATATCACATAAAATATCTTTAGGTTTGTAGTTTATGTTTTCTCGCAGTCGTTCCTCTATAAAACTCACAATCCAATCCACAGAAGCCTGATGGTGCCCATTTTGTGCATTCCTTCCACAGGTATGCGTCCCTCCAATGCTTCTTATCGTGAATGCTGGACTATTGGTAAGCTTTACTGCACGTATGCGCCATGGACAACCTTCTGAGGCACACTTTGCAAAGTAGCGTATCAGGTCACTTTTTATAAGTCGAATTTCAAAGTGTTGGGCAATTGCAGCTTCTTTGATTGCTTTCCTGAAGGCCTTAACATCAGGAAACTCTTGACCAACAACGAAACTGCTATCCTCCATAAGTCACCCCAAAGAATTAAAAGCTCCACCCTCTCCAAATTAGTTAGCCTCGCGCACAATTCAACAATTGGGAGGGCATCAAAATTATGAAGATTTCTAATATTTTCATGCAATTCAAGCAAAGATCTTCAAGGTGAACCTCCAAAAGAATGACGACCCCTTAGGCCCTGGTAAAAAGTAAAAACATCCATTAACGCTTTTAAAACAGCAAGCTTATTTGAAAAAGAACCTTCAACTCGTCACATCACCGCATAAGAGCTACCAAAACAGATCCATATCGGAGTGACGAAACACAGGCAAACATGCAGTACCAATATATCGACATTGACATAATATAGCATTACCCACATTAACATAAGATGGTAATATATATCATGGTACATGGGAAAAATTAATTTCACACAAACAATTATCGAACAAGGCATTCTCACTGGTTGACTACAGAGCTGCATTTTTTCATGGGGTCGTATGGAATACCCAGAGTTCCGAGTAGAAAGGAACAAAACACTAAGCACGCATACATGTACATATAAGGCGTAAAGACAGGAACCACTGCAGACTAAGGACATTTGCAATTCTGGGTCATGTCAAATTTTCAATAGTGATAGCTAACTTGCTATTTTTCTCAAGAATTCGTAGAAGACTGGATATTTCAAACAAACCAAACACAATAAAAGAGTAAAAAAGATAATTTGACTACAGAAACTGATGAATCATTACACAAACACACACGGAAATGTGTGTGTGTGTGTAAATAAACACAAAGTTTTGTAAAGAATTGTTCACATAAATACAACGAGATTGGAGGAGTACCCGAATCATATAATCAACTTGATGGGGAAATCATGGGACAGATCGGCGTGTTTGGCTCCGAGGAGAACTGGATTGGGATTCTTGAGAAAGGTTAGGGTTGATTAGGTCACCACTCACCATGAAAAAATTCTGTCATTTACTTTCACATTTGAGGGTGTTTCGGTCCAATATATTATGGTATTCTCTCTCTACCTGGATAGTGGGGCGGGTTAAAGTGTGGGACCCGAGATCCTATTTTTGGGCTAATAGCACTTTGCCCCCTTCTACTTTAGGCTTTCCAAAACCCCTCCCCCCCCACCGCACCCATCCACCCTCGCTCTTCCGAATATTAGTCCAGATGGACTTCAACGTAAACGAATATTCATCTCAAGGTTGGAGCTGTATAGAGAGCGACATATAAAAGTATAAAATGATTACATTTTAGTGTGTAGTTCAGGTCCAAATAATTTCTGATGAACTAAATAAAAGTAATATAAAAATGATGTTTCTCTTTACCTTGGCTCCATTCGTTATCCCTAGAGCACATAGCACTTATAATCAGCATGATATTCCTGCCAGCTTTACTGTGGACCTACTGGGAGTTGACATCCCAGTATTGGTCACCCCAGATATGATGAAGGCCTAAACATCAGAGATGCTTACTCCTGCTGTGACCTCAAGATTTCCCCTGTGAACTTTTGATTACCTCAGAAAAATCTTCTTTGCTGTTTAGAGACTTTCTCAACCCACAATATGCTTTTTCCAATCCGCATGCTTTTCAAAGACCCACATCAGTTTTCATTTCTTCATACTTTTTTGGTAGCATATCAGGTTTCCATACTAGTCAAAACTTGCAAATGGCAAAGCCTTAGGTACGCAAGCCGGATTTTTGAAACTAGGATTTGAACACACAATGTCAATGTTCAGATGATTAAATTATGTCGTACAAATTCACACTCATATGGAACGAAGTTATGATAGGGAGGAAGAGCAAGTTTTCTACATTTGCCGAGCAACTTTAGCTGGATATGAGTAGCACAGAGATATTTTGGTTCATCGGTTTAGCGTACCTGAAGGTGAGATTAATGAAAGGATACTCGGTAAAGCATTGCCTGTTAATCTTCTTCTGATTTGGTAAGTCAAAAAGATGCACAAAAACATACCCGGCCGCTTTAGGTCAACTGTTAGTCCTTAGTTTCTTGGTTATATGGGAGATATGGTTATGAATTCCACCAACAAATTCTAGCCTTTCCAGTTGTCTGACACTGGTAGACTAATAAACTTTAATTTGACAATACTCAAACTTCAAATTATACAGGATTTCTCTGTCAATAACATTACAACATACAATACACGAACTTCAAATTATACAGGATTTCTCTGTCAATAACATTACAACACTTTTTCAAGGGAGATTCTAATGGTTTCTTATTTCACTCATTCTTTCTGGTATGCTGGAATTTTGTGTAAAGAACACCTCTCTGACTCCTTCATCAAGTGTCATATGAAACACGATAGCTGCTGCATCCTGGATATACCGTACCAAATATCAAATTAAATCTGTATATGCAATTTTCTATACATGTATCAGATGTTGTCAGTGCAGTATTTGCATGTATTATGCCTTACACTGCGATACAGAGGTAAAGATTACAGATTGAAAGGCAGCCACTGCTATCAGAACACAAAACTCAGATTTTGGTTCATGGAAGATCTAACAGATACGACGTATATATAAGACATACCAAATTTGAAACAGAAGACACGTACCGAGATCAATCTAGCACAAGCAAACGCACGTCTGGGGGAAGGAACTGGAAGTAACAACCGGCCGGCGATATAGGTAAACGAGACGGATAAATGGAATACCAAGTTCAATGGGAGAGTATTCAGACCAGAAGTTAGTGCCACCAGTTCTTTAGAGAAGATGCTTCCAAGACTCATATACTCAAAACAGGCTTGGTGAATTTCCTCCCTCGCTTCTTCAGGACAATCACAAGCTACCTTGTAGAAGGCAGCAGCGATTGTATTTAACGTAAATGCCACTGGCTGTCAACAAACCCGTGTCATAAAGCAAGTTATTTTTTCTGTTATACAGCCTATGCTGCAAACTAGCTCCAATGACTTTGAAAATTTCTCTCCCATAAGCATATAAAATGACCGCTGCTCCATTTTTACCTTATAATTTATACCGAACGCTGTGAAAGTTCAATAGTTTCAGGGGTATAGAGTATAACAAAATAATTCAGCAAGGCTGCTTACCTTACGCTTAGTGTAGAAAAGTTCAAGATGTTTAGCCATTGCGGAAGTGTTATTCAGATTGGTCAGAGGTCTAAGCAGATCACGAAGAAGAACAATATCGCATAGAGCTACTGTCATTCCTCCTCCAACTATTGGATGGCGCATGTTTAATGCATCCCCTAGTAAAAGGGAGCCTGGAATGGAATAGGGAGCGGCTGGCATGCAGCTAGTTGGCATTGTTCTGATCTGGCCTTTATCAATTGCTAATATGAAGGAACTATGCAGCTCAGGTGGGATCTAATACATGAAGATCTTGTTAGTCTATTGGTCAATTGCAACATAAGTAGACTTCGTTAAGCAAAAATATTCTTTAAACACGATTCTGTGAACATGGTGAGTAATCTGATCACTCTTTTTCATGTAAATTGGAATCACTAGGAAAGCACCCAACCTCACTCCTTCAAACTTGTCATGATAGATGACAAGATGAGAAAAAAGATCAGAGCTACTACGAAGTACGACCTAGGCATATACTATTAAGACACTGAGAGAGTCATTTCTAGTTCTGAAAATTTGTTACTTCCAAAGCAACAAAATTACAGCATGCTTATGACCAAAATAAGATTAAGAACTTCTGTCCAGAAATTAGGAGTACCTGAGGAGCTACAATGGCCTTCAAGAACCTGGCCATCCCGCCATTGGATACTGAAGGTAATTTTTGGCCAGGGTAATCCAATAAAAACCGAACAGAACTACTACTGATGGGGTAAAAAACCATGGAACAAGGGTCCCCCAAAATGGCATGTGCAAGATTTGGATGAGGAAGCTGGCAGTTCTCTAGGAGTAAGGCAATAAAGTGAGAGGGCTTATCTACCTGCAGAGATAATCAAACTGACATAAACTTTGCTCCAAGTGTAAGGAAGAAAACTAGGAAAGCTGAACACGATGAAATCCATTGCTCTAAACCTGCACTGAAGGCGAATTTAGAAGAGTTTGTTTTCGTCCCACATGGATAGAGAGCATATTCACCTTGGGTTTGCAAAGGAAGTGCCTTAACCTTGAAAAACAACCATCACAAACGATTGTGAGAGGGGCAAATGCTGTCATTTCTAGACCAGCCTTAGTCTTGTATCGAACCCCTCGAACTCTTCCTCTTTCTTCAACCAGGGATGTTACTGTTCCTTGCTCCAACTTCACACTGAAAAGACAATAAAAAGGAATATAATTAGCTTTCCATAACCTTAACACAGAGATATCAACAACCATCCGTCACATAGTGAATCAAATACTTACTATATGTTGCAGGAGGAACTCAAGGAAGTTGTGGAGTGGTATGCAGTTAGTCAAAGCAAGGAAATGGTTTTGATAGAATAGAATTGGTATACGATTGCACGAGTGGAGCATTGTGAAAGAAAAGGATGAAAAACATCACTATACAGAGAACTGAAGTCAGATAACTGACGTGTTAAAAAAAGAAAAAGTTGTATTCACAACCCCTTAGCTGTTCAGGTGCCCTTCACTCGTTGCCTTGCAGAAATTACCTATCTTCAAATGAATTATTGAGAGGAAGAGAATCTTGTATGCTGCAAAGCCCAGTCTTTGTATATGACACTTCTAACAGTACAGAGTAATCGAAGCAATGAAAAAGAATTTTAAAAGAATCCAAAGAGCACTTATTAAAGAAAGCGTAGATTCTTGCATTTTCGGCTCAAGAAGAAGAGTAGTATCTGAGATGACTGGTTCTTGTGCAGTGAAGACAAGAAGGCACTGTTTAAGAAATGAGCTGATTCAAGTTGATGCCACTGTATGAACAAAAAAGAACGACAGACAACTCTGTGTGTACTGTGTAGAAGTAATGACTATAAAAGATATGAATCCAGATGTAGAGAATTACATATAAAATTCACATGACTAATCCGACTCTTGGGGTTGTGGCACTATTGAGTTGACCTTGAGAATGAGCTTAAATGAATACCTGGTAAATAAGACAAATAATATAGAGCAATGCAAGGTTTTGAAAGAAACGAACAATACTTGGGAAGAGATGCAGCTTTCTCCCGAAGCTTTTGCACAAAACGTCCATTGTTAAAGCTTCTTCCGCCCTGATCAAAATGAATATTTTTCGAGGGGTAAGGCAGTCTAATACTTTTGCCATTCTTGTAAAAAGCATATCCAAGCACTCGTTGAGCATCGACCCCATTTAAGCAATCTGCAGCAGTAAGACCCAACCACTATTTAGCTATGAGAAATGCAGAATATTTGTCAACATTCTCAGTGTAGGGAAGTTTTTGATGTAAACTGTAGAGACTGACAAATTTTGTTGATTGCTGCTTACCTTCAAGACCCAACTCAATCAATTTAAGATAGCCCCCGGGCTGCAGCAGCTCACCCACTATTCGATTAGGCATACTTGTGTTTCTTTCTATAACATGCACTCGGCGTCCATCCTGTATCACATAGCATAGTGCAAGGTTCTGGATCATATTTAAAACCAAAATGCTATGATTACACTTTGTAATCAATGCAACAGATGAGAACAACTAAGAGGTCTATTCTCTTGGAAACTAATGTCATATAAATGTGAATCCACTGCCACTTATCCTGGAGAGGAGAGTGAGCCGAGTAGAAGTAACATTGAAAAGATTAACTTACCCATCGCTTCTATTGATGCATGCATAAAGCTTCTTGGAACATTACCAAGGGTAATCCTAGAACCAGAAGGGAATCATGCACACCCAAAAATCAACATGCAGCATACGCAAGTTAGTCAAAGCAAGGCTTTCCATGAAAGGCTAACTTTGATATTAATCCAATTAAACAACTGACCGATACATAATAAAAATAACTTTAACACACAAGGAGTATAACCAAAAAAGCAATACATAAGCACCATATCCCTCTGCCAATATCTAGCATACTTTTTTTAGAAGGTTGAATCAAGCTGTTTCATGGCATGTAACCCTGTCAAAAGGGTCCGCAAACAAGTTTAGTTTATGGATCTTTTGTATCCAACAGGGACAAGAACATCAACATTTTGTTGCGACTTAAAAATAGGCTGCATCAAGAATACAGGGATTTTTTTTCTCCTCGTTAAGAACATGAAGATCAGATCTTGACCATTAAGCAAAGGCAACGTTCGTTCTTCACAGACATCAAGCGCATGAATTTAGCAAATAGCATCAAAGGGTGCAGCAGATTTAGTGTATCACTATGATTTCAATGTTTTAAATGTCAGCTGGTAGGTGGTCATATTAAGGGCTTCACGCCTTCCACAAGCTTGAATACTGACTTGGACTACTGCTAAAGGTACCACCTAACACAAATATTTCCATCCAGAGGACATTATCGTGAATAGAATGCGCACTGACTTAGTTCCATTTCTGATGAATGGGAGGGAGGGGGGGGGGGGGGGGAAGAGAGAGAGAGAGAGAGAGAGAGAGAGAGCGAACCTTGCCAAGAGTGTAAGCCAGAGCAGAACCAGCCACTCCAGCTCCAACAATGATCACCTCGTTACTTCTGACTTTTTGTGAATGGCATGCTTTAGTGGCTGAGCTATGTACACATATATTCTGCCCACCCATAATTCCTCGTGAACAATACATGAGAAAAGACCACGATATAGGGGACATGATCCGCCCTATATACTTTTGAGGAATGGGAAAGGCAATTGTCTCTGTGTATCGCTTGCTTTCAGGAATCCTTTTTGTGTAAGATTCTTCTGTAATTTATTACCGTTGTTTGTAAATCAGTTGATACTTCTAAATTCATACCGGTTTGCATGTTACTGACATCCCAAGTTTATACAGCTTTCTAAGAGCACACAAACTTGTTATTGAAGTGGTAATGCTATCATGTTGGACTTAAAAATGGCAGAATATCAGTGATGTAGTGGCATGACTTGCCTCTGTGCTAAACCAATCACCAAACAAGCTTATCTTGAGTCATTTAAACTGAAGGCTTGTCTAGTTTCTGCTTCTATTCTCTGTTTCATTTAGAAATGACAAATATCTAAACACCTCTAGTCTGCATCCACACAGGATCAAGGACTACCAGTGGATAGGTCCCTCTTATATTATCGACCACAGTTTGACTTTTTGCTCCACAATGTTGGATGACGGAGACCTTAATGTTCTAAAGAAGAGAAGATATAAATTTCACATTCTGCGACTATACCATGTTTCAAGTTTTCTATAGTCGTAAAAATAGTTATTGCCCTGGCGAGATTTCCCTCTTAAGGAGCACCATTTGGAAAGCGGTTAGCACCTTACTATTGTGGACATTGGCCAGTGTCTATACGCTGAGATATCGTTGTCTTTCTGATAGCTGGATGCTCATACTGTCTTCAAAATTTTCATGGATTGCTGCGACAGCATATAGCTTTGTTCCTTCTTGTTTTGTGCAACTAAGCGGAAGTGAAGTTTTCCAACTTCTGCATGATCTCCCCAGGTTACTCATGCGTTACGCTGTTGAGAAAGGTTGGTCTGGGTTACAACCACCTCGTAGAGAGCAAGTGGAATTGTCTTTCAATTGTCTAAACGTCTTAACTTGTAAAAGTGTCTAAAACAGGCGCATAAAACAGTTACATCTAACAGAATGCCCACAGAGAACTCATGCAAGATGCTTACCCATGAAAGCAAGTAAGTCATGACAGAATCATGCATAGAGTTCGTCCATTCTACGACAGCAAGTTTTCTTGGCTTACACTTGAATGCTGATACTTATCTTCAGCAGCAGATCTCATCATTCAAAAAGCCAATAGCACATGATGCGGTGAAGGCCTAAACTCATAAATGTTACAAGCATATAAACTTACATAACTTTGACACTTCAAAATAGAAAATGCACCTCAATAACCAGTGTCTCCCACTATCTTCATCTGTGACATCAAGAGCCTTTGGTCTTTTGATTATGTTACAAGTTAAAACAATCTTCTTGTTGTTGTAAGTAAAACTTTTCAACCTATACAAGGTTTCGAGTCTGCATGCTATATGAGTACGAGCTACTATACCTTATATGCCTGTTCTTCGTACAGTAAGAGATTAACTCAGAACAACCATACATGCAAATCATGATGCTTGTATGCTTTAAATTGTTAAAGATCCACTGAACTGTAAGAGTGGAAAACTTTCTTTTTCTCTGCTCGTTTTTACTTTCTAAAGTGATAGTACCTTAACACCACATATCCCTCAATTCAGGTCCATACAACTCATGACCAAGAAGCTGGCCTGCTTAAAGGTCATCTGTTCTCCCCCTAGTGATGCATGAAGCCCTGAAACTGTGTTTTTTTTTTTAAAAGAAAACGACCTATCGTAGACATTTAATTCCAAAAACAGTTAACAAAGGTGATTGCCACCAAGTGGTACTACATGTAAAAGGTTCACTCTCATATAATTCGGTCCTGAATAACTTTGGTATAAGAAATCATGCTTGGTTCCAAACTAAAGTACATAACTTAATAGAAATGAGATCTTGAAGAACAGGTCGTTTCACGTGAGACAAAGGTTTTGCATCTACAATAAACGGAAAATTTAACCTCAGCATACAAATGATATGTCAAAACCATCTCAATAAATTGGTCTATCACAGTCTTCAGTCTTAACAAAACAAGAAAAACAGCCTCTGAGAATCAGGTTCAAGATCTGCAGAGCTACACAATACCTGTTATCAATTGTATGGTAGCATTTGATCTACGTAAGGACTGATAACATATAAAACTTTGGCGTACTCGGCCATTCGATGTCTCCTCTTACTGTTGTTAAGAAGAAATTCTTATTTACTTCGACCTGAGGAAAAGCGAAAAAGGAGGATCCATGTCATAGCGAAATTCTCATTCTTCTTACAGAAGAAAGTAGCAGTGAGATCAAAACTGGAAAAGATGATCTGAGTAGGTCCAGGTTTTCAACAAAATGGCACCACTCATTGAAATCAACCATCTAGCTCCTACAAACATGCACTTTGGTGAAAGAAATAGACGTAACAGGTGGCCATCACTAAAGATAGCCTCAGAAAAGAAATGGAGTACCAATGTCAAGGACTCAAGGTCTGGGGGTTCAGATCAGATAATAGAGCCAAATGTCATGTTAATGCTAATAACGTTATGTCTGTGTAGATGGAAGTATCTGTGGAGAGAGAAGATGCATCATTCAAATTTCCAAAAGGATCTTGATAGCAGAAATGAATAAGATAAATGCAATTACAGCTCTGAAGCTCAAAATCTCATCTCAGCATGTTTTCCATGCTTTTCAGATGTTTCCAGCCCAACCATCTCCAGCTCATAAAGGAGCCTTTGCAAGTGAACAGGAAACTAAAGAAGAAAGGGAGAAGTTTCGTTCAGATTTGTCAGTGAGTTATGTGTCTTTACTTGCTTCTGTTGATTCAGTCTGTTGGGGCAAAATAGAAGTGCATCAGTTACGAATTACTTATCTTTTAGTTTTATGAACAGAGATTCAACAGTTATAGACAGAAAATATGGATGTCGTTCGACATAACGCAATTAAGGAGCGTTAAATATTTCAAATACACTGCTAAATGACGGATCCTGTGGTTGCACAATTGTTTCTTCTGTCACAATTTATCAAGGGATACATGATTGAACCATTCAGGAACTTCCAAGTATCCACTCCTAAGTACAAATGGGTTCCCACCTAGCTTTGTAACAAAGGAGGGGTAAATTAATAGACAAAATAATTACATGACAGCTAAAGAAAGAATCACAGTACAACAAATTTCTCAAGAGCGGCAACAGATCGGTTTTGTTTATCTTTGAATTGTGGAAGATCTGTAATATGCTGGGATTTCTGTAGAGAAGAACATTTGTTTTACTCCCTCTGCTTTTATAATAGGGAAAATAATACTTGATGCATCCTGCAGACACACAAAAATAACAAAAGCAACTATCAGTATTCAGCGTTAATTCTTTTTCTTTAATAGAAAATTAAAGCAAGAAACCAAAATTAGCATAAAAGCAGAACAAAATAGTTGCTTAGATAAGGACAGATATTTGCGTCCACGCACCGAAATCAGTCTAGCTCCAAGCCACGCGCGTCCTGGTGAAGGAATTGGAAGTAACAGGCGGCCAACACCATATATAGCCACAGAAAAGAAATGGAGTACCAAGGTCAATGGCTTGGGGTTCAAACCAGATAATAGGGCCACAGGTCCAGTTGAAAAAATGCCTCCTAGGCTTAAATAGTCAAAACATGCTTGCCGCAGTTCATTTCTCGCTTGATCAGGTGATGCAGAAAAGACCTTATAGAGAGCACCTGCCAATGTATTTATTGTAGATGACACTGGCTGTAAACATCACAATGTATGTTCTGTTAGTTGATTGAAACTCAGCACCCTTTGATGAAATACTGTTCTGTAAATAGATTCTCATTAAGCTTCACATGTACAGAATCAAAGAAAGTTATCCTTTAAAGTACTAGTTCTGATGGATGATGTTAGGAACGCAGATAAATTACACACGACGATCAGAAGGCATCTAGACCTTGCATTTATAGAGCAAATTACGATGGTATCACATACCGCAGGTAAGGAACTTACTAACCTTACGCAAGGTGTAAAAGGAATCAAGATACTTGCAGAGGGCAGATGCATCGTTTAAATTCGCAAGAGGCCTAAGAAGATTTCGAAGCACTACGATGTCAGATAAGGCAACTGTCATTCCTCCTCCTGTTAAAGGATGGCGCATGTTGAATGCATCACCCAATAGAATTGCACCTGGAGTGGGTTTGGGAGCAGCAGGCATGCTTCTGTTTGGCATTGTTCTTATGTTGCCTTCATCAATTGCCGCGACAAAGGATGTATACAGCTCAAGGGGCATCTAAAATGTACAAAACCCTTGATCAGCCAAGAAGAAAAGTGAATGTAAAGACAAGACTACTAAACTTGGGAATTGATGCAACTAGGCCCTTTAAAAATCATATTTCAAGTTCCAAAGAAACTATCCCACATTCCATGCTAGAGAGTGAAGAAGTTAGACGATTCCTTCTCATAGAACAAACTGAAATTGCTTTCCGGTCATGGGATTTGTCTTTCCCCTTCCAAGAGTCCCCAATGCATAGCTTGTGCTGTATAAACTTCAAAAATTAACTGGAAATAGATCAGAATTAACAAACTATATATACCTGAGGTGCAGCCATAGTCTTCAAATAACGAGCCATTTCACCACTGGAAATGGAAGGTAACTTCTGACCAGGTATATCAACGAGACAGCGTATCTCGGTGCTGCTGATACGATATAACAAAATTGGTGAAGGATTTGCTAAGATAACATGGCCATGATTTGGATATGGAAGCTGACAGTTCTTTAGGAGTAAGGCAACAAAACACGAGGGGATGTCCACCTGCATTACAATATTATGTTATGCTTCTTTGTTCTTTCAGCTTTATAAGAATATAATAGAATTCAGGCTAAATTCATATGTTGAACATGCAGTAGAAGCATATTTTTATAGATTTCAATTAAGAAAGCGCATATCTAGAGATTTTTCAATGTTTTAATTATGTCCACGAGGTGTGATGAAAATTGCAAAGCAGTCATGTAACTGACATTGATAAAGTATCATTTTCACCTTGGGATTGCAGAGTGAGCGTCGCAAATTTGAGAAGCAACCATCACATACAACTGTCAAAGGTGCACGTGCTGTCATTTCTTGACCACTTTTAGTCTTGTACTTAACTCCTCTGATCGTCCCCTCTTCTTCAATAAGAGTTGTTACCGTTCCTTGTTCCAGTTTTACACTGAATAGCATATTAAGAAAGACATTTCCAATAAGAAGTTAAAATGTTTTTTTCTTTTCTTTTCTGATTGAATGTATTGGCTGTTTCTGAAGTTGTTATAGCCAGCAAGAAGCATGACAAAGAAAATAAAACGTTGGAACAACCAATAAGAATCATAGAACAATAATTGAATGCGAGCAGGAAAACTGGAGTACGAAGCATTGAAAGGCAAAGGGAAAATACTTGGAGATTGTAGCAGCCTTCTCCCTCATCCGTTGAATGAAACGCCCATTGTGAAAGCTTCTCCCAGTTACATCTGAATGGAACTTCTCCAAGGGATAGGACAATTTCGCACTTTTGCCATCCTTGAATAAAGCATATCCATACACTCTTTGAGCATCGATCCCTTCCACACAATCTGCATCAAATGAAGCCAATTCATATGTTAGTTCGACATGAACTTTAGAAGTAGGAAAAATGCACAAGTTCTGCACGCAATTTATTTTCATTTAACACAATTGCTACTGTAATACGAACTTCTTTGCTTACCTTCTAGGCCCAACTCGATTAATTTCAGGTAGCCTCCTGGTTGAAGCAATTCACCGACAATCCTGTCAGGCTCTGTTAAGTCCCTTTCAACGACAAGCACTCGGCGCCCATCCTGCAATTGTGCAAATTACGTTAAAACACTAATTGATCCACATTGTCCCAAAGTTCTAATCTTACTTAAGTTTAAGAAAATAGATGGATGCAACTCGAGAGGCCTTAATCTTAGTTTCTTTTCTAGAATATTTTGGGAACTTTGATCGGTCCATTGACACCTTTCAATTCCCTAATTAATAGGCAACAAGTCAAGAGTAAAAATTTGTGAATGTCCTCTTTTAGCAAAATGGAAGTGAAGCTTCTTGTTGCCTATTATACCGCTAATTTTTGACCATACATCTACAGTACTATTTTCATCAATTGTCCACGCTTAATGTACTAATTATGACCGATAGAATAATCTATGGGAGTACTACAAGAAACCAATTGTAAGTGTAGAGAGAAAAGGAGAGAAGTTACCTTTCCAAGAGTGTAAGCGAGAGCAGAACCAGCAACGCCGGCGCCGACGATGATGACGTCGGTGTTCTCCGATATTACCGGCCGGAATTCACCCTGTAAGGAGGTCTTTAGGCACTCCTCTGCCTGTGTTTCGAGTAAAACGCTGTTATCAGTCTTCTTCTTCCCAAGAAAGTAAAACAGAGCGAAACCCACCAGAGAGGCAATGATCCCACCCAAGATACACTGATCATTCATCTTCATATCCATCAAGATCACTATATGCTTAATGGTTCGCTCTCACTCTCTCTCTCGCTCTAAAACTCTTTGTTGCTCTGTTTTAGCTTCAGTTTGAGTGAACGTCTGTACATTAAAAGGGGATTTTATAGGCTTTGGAAAACGGCTTTGCTTGGCAAAAAGCATCGTCACAAAGCCCAAAAAAAAAATATACACACACACACACACACAAAAATTCCCTTCAAAAAGTCATACATGATACTATAGTTTGTCATCAAGACCTCAAAAAAATAAATTTAAATTGTATTCTGTATAATTTATTTGTGACCGTTATATGCCATTTTTTATTACTTAAATTTTTAGGTGGTGTTGAGTTTTTAACTTGTGCATGTGGACTTTCTTCTTAATCGAAGTTTATGGTGGCGATCTGGCCTTGCACTCGTGCCGATGAATCTTGAAACAACAATATTGTTGGCAACAAGACGTGGGGGGAAGCTTTGATGTTGGGTGAACTCACACGTAAGGAAGAGATTCTTGAGGTGCACGTGTGAAGTTACTTAGTCATATATCAAGTAAGTGTGGAACATGAGTTGGCATATATACATGGATGAATCAAGTTTTATTGGCTTAAATTTTTAGGTCGACTTGGACTTATCCTGCTATTTTCCTAACAACCTAACAATTTATTGGTTCTTTCTATTCAAGACCATGTAAATCAAGTAAATGATATTCACCAAGGACCATAATGTGAATCGGTCATGGGGGAAGGAACAAGGCAATTGGGATCAAAGGTTTGCTGGTATATGGCAGTGGTATGGAAATCAAGTTGTAACAATTTATTGGTTCTTTCTTTTCACAAAAAGACAGTGTAAATCAAGTAAAAGAAATTCAATAAGGACCATGATTTGAATTGTTCACGGTGGAAGGAACAAGGTAATTGGGATCAAAGCATTGTTGGTATATGGCAGTGGTATGGAGATGAATGGGGAGCATCTCAGAGATGACAAACAAAGGAACTTGATCAAGTGATGATGTGAACCTAGTAAAACAAATTACAGAATCAGACACAGCCCACAGCCCGCAGAGGGTCGTATACTCCAACTGTATACCTTCGATGATGCCTATGAAACTTTGTCATGCGTTGCTAGCAAACCCCTTTCGTAACTGCAACTGGTTACCCAAATGATCAACAGGCAAAATTTCTGTTCTTGGGCAGTGAGCACTAAATTCGTTATACCAAATAGCTTACGAATCATCAGTGTCATGTGCTAAAAAATGAGGGCATAACAGAAACACTGGATGCATGTATTTAGAGACTTTTGTGTTGCACAAGTGCACGATTCAGTTCTTGGGCTGGTCTTACGGTTGAAGCGCTCCAAGTTGCTATAGCGTATATGACGTTGGCCATAGCGGTGTGCAGTTTTAGAAGCGGGTGGTATTAACGATAATTTGACAGACGGAACAACGATCACCGATGAAAACGAAAGCTATGAAACAGAGGCTACTAGTAACAACTTTGTTTTCCAGAACACGTTGTCAGATGTACGTGAACTCTCGAGAAAAATCATCTGAAAGAAGAAAAGAATAAAGAGGGCCTGGATCTAAACGATCCTGAATGAAATGAACATGACCGGAGTTCAGTTATCAACAAGAAGGAAGTACCAATTGATGATGTCTAGGGAACCAGTGCATACTGATTACTGCACATGATCAAGAAAGCATGTAATGGAACAACTGAAAGAATTTATTTTCTGTAAAGATTTTAAATATGATACAAGTTCAGGGGGAAAGCAGGCTCCCAGTTGAAGAGCAGAAGTGAAAAATCGATCGTTCTTTATCACATTTGACGCCCTAGACAATTTCTTTGTGTTATTGGATCCTCCCCTTCTCTTATCGTTAGGGGAGGGCCCTGCTGATACAATCTATCTTCTCTTCATGAAAGAGAAGCACTATGCTACCATTTCTTTTACTTCATACACAGTAAGTGATTGTTCAATGTCTTAATTAACAGGGGGAGCTCTATAATATGCTGGAACAGTTGCAGGAAAGAACATTTGTCTAACTCCTTCAGACATTATGATGGGGAAAATGATTCCGGACGCACCCTGTAATAGAAAACAGAAGAAAAAAGTCTTAGTTAATAAGCAAAATTACACTGGACAAGTCTTGGTGGAAAGTTGTCATTGCAATAAAAGTTAAAAGTTGATGAGATACGCACCAAAAGCAATCTAGCCCCTAGCCACGCTCGTTTTGGTGAAGGAACTGGAATTAACAAACGGCCAACACCGTAGACAGCCACAGCAAAGAAATGCAGCACTAATGTCAATGGGCGTGGATTTAGTCCAGACAGTAAAGAGATTGGTCCGTTTGAATAGATGCCTCCAAGGCTCAAATAGTCAAAACATGCATCTCGCATTTCTTTCCTCGCTGGGTCTGGCGAGGCGCAAAAGACTTTGTAGAGGGCACCTGCCAACGTGTTTATTGTAGATGCCACCGGCTGCAACAAACAACCATGCCAAAGTATTTAGTTAAGAACACAGAATGCTAATACCTACATACACAAAATGGACAAGATTCAATCAGATTTTGCATGGATCAGTAATCCATGAACTCACCTTGCGTAGCGTGTAAAAGGACTCAAGGTATTTGCAAAGGGTAGATGCATCATTCAGATCACGTAACGGTCTAAGAAGATCCCGCAGTACAACAATATCTGATAATGCTACGGTCATTCCTCCTCCTGTTAAAGGATGACGCATATTGAAGGCATCTCCCATTAAAAGTGCACCAGGAGTGGGAAGAGGATCAGCTGGCATGCTTCTATTTGGCATCGTCCTTATGTTTCCCTTGTCAATTGCTGCTATGAAGGAACTATATAACTCAGGGGGGATCTGTGGAATACACGTATTACTGGTCAGACCTAATTCAGCAATTATGGAGCAGACATCATGTGGAAAGGAAAAATATGTATAGCAAGTTACAGCAGTAAGAAAACTAGTGAATACCTGAGGAGCCACCACAGACTTTAGATATTGGGCCATTTCACCATTAGAAATGGAAGGGACTTTCTGCCCGGGAACGTCAACCAAACAGCGGATCTCAGTATTACTAATTTTATAAAACAAGATTGGTGAAGGGTCAGCCAGGATAACATGCCCATGATCTATATGTGGAAGGTCACAATTTTCCAATAGCAAGCCAACGAAGCACGAAGGTACATCAACCTGTAGAGCAAAAAAAAAAAAAGGAGTTCAGGTGCATTGTGCTTAAAATAGGAACCTAAAAAGAATTTACTGGGCAAACAAACTTGAATGCTAGCTCCAAAAGTAAATATGGACTACTAGTTCATTTCAGCAATTACTGTCGATCACAATAATTAACTAGAAATATCCGTAAGGTTATAGTATAATGCCATGGTAAAGAAATTACACGGACCTTGGGTTTGCAGAGAGAACGTCGCAAATTTGAAAAGCAACCATCGCAGACAATTGTGAGAGGAGCATACGCTGTCATTTCTTCACCGTTCTTAGTCTTGTATTGCACCCCTTGAATAGTACCCTTGTTTTCAAGCAGAGATGTTACTGTCCCTTGTTCCAACCTTACACTGAAGAGAATATGCAGAAAGGGGATACGAGTAAAATTTCTGACAACATCAATCAGCTATATATCACGCAAAATCAAGGCTAAAAGATCAAACATCAGAGATGGCTTCGCCTAGTATACTACGCGAATGGACCACCATACAAGTTAATGAAGCAGTGAGCAACGAAGTGCCAAATTCGGTCTTGTTTTCTAACTCCTATTTAGTCAAACTATGTTTCATTTATATAACATAAGCAATACCAAACTTGTTATAAGTACTTGGAACTAACACGGTATTTAGAATGCAGTAAATATATGAAAATATCACTGAAGGTAATAAAACAGTACTTTGAAAGAGTTGCAGCTTTCTCACGCATCCGTTGTATGAAACGCCCATTATGAAAGCTTCTTCCTGCCACGTCTGAATCAAATTCCTCCAATGGATAAGAGAGTCTAGTGTTTCTACCATCCATGTAAAGGGCATATCCAAATACTCGTTGTGCCTCAATTCCAGTCAGACAATCTGCAGCCAAATGCATGTACTCACACGTCACAAATGAAGACTTACTTTTCGAGTAAGAAGAAATTAATCAAAACTGTTGGTTGTTGCCAACTTAATGGCTGTGAAATATATATTGTTACAAATCTACTGAATGATCTATGTGGCAGGTGTATTGCTTACCCTCTAGGCCCAACTCAATCAATTTTAGATAGCCTCCTGGTTGTAAGAGTTCACCAACAATTCTATCTTGCTCAGATAAGTCTCTTTCAATTACATGTACTTTACGGCCATCCTGCAAGTGGCAGAAGACAGCAAGGATGCTTATTAGACAAACCAAGATGTGATGAGAGGAAAAAAGAAAGCAAAACAATAACTAACCAAATCATCACCCAAAGAAAAAAAAAAGACCCCCATGATGGGCGTTTTCTTTATTTATTGCTAAGATAATTGGAACTTTACATCCACAACGTATATCTAGGGCTGTAACGCCTGTAATCTGGCTTTTAAGGCTGGAAAATTCCCACTTCCCAATTTGGGATTTGAGTCCAATTCTGCAGTTGATTATGGCTGTACTTCAAGATCTACTTCATGAATTTTTTGTAAAATTAGAATTCCTCCTAACACTAAAGATAACAAAGCCTTTTAAATTCGAAAATCCAACTGTAAATGTTGTATTCAACAACTTAATGTTAAATTCTAGTCCTGGCCACGCTGTAGGTGGCTTCTTGTGATTAGACTTTTGAGTCAACGCTAATCCACTTCAGAGATTTTTCTCTGCAAGGCATCAAGAACCAATTCTTGGAAGCAACAAGAAATACACAAGATTTGAATTACCTTGTATAAAATCAAGCTCCTCTCTTAGAACAAAATTCTGTCTAAGAGAGCCAAAACACTTAATTGACATTAACTAAAAAAAAGAGTTCAAGGAAAAACTTTGAAGGGGAAATTGGAGGGTAGTAATGAATAAACGAACAAGTCTCATTAGAAACTTCAGAGGAAAAATAATAAATGTTAGAAGAGAAGAAATCTGTACAGCTTATCATACGCATGTAAAAGGGAGATTTCTACACAGAGAGAGAGAGAGAGAGATAGAAGATTACTTTGGCAAGAGTGCAAGCAAGAGCGGCACCGGCCACGCCGGCACCGACAATGATGACGTCCGTATTCCGGTCAGCCTCAGGCGGCGCCACACGACCGCTTTCAAAGCTCTCAACCGACAGATCACTTCGGATCTCCTGTGAGGCTCCATTACGAGTTACCCTCTTCCGTCTCAAGCTGTACAAGAACACGAACCCGAGGAGAGCAGCGACGACCCCTCCGATAACGTACTGACGGGTGATCATGGCGCTGAGCTCCGCGCAAGAGTAATAATGCAGGGACCGTGAAGCAGAGTAAAAAGAAGAGTTGGCCATTTCCTCGGTTTCTCTCTCTCTCGGACTCTCTGTGTCTAGAGAATGCTTTTGCGTGTTTGAGTGAAGTTTTCAACCAAAAGGGCGCGTACTTATAGGAAAGCACGCAAAGAAGGTTAAGTTTGAGCCTTTAACGGCTCTCGCTTAACAGGGCTTTTGTGTGAGCTTTTTGGCTTGGCTTGGCGTCAAATTTACTAATGGCAGGGTGTGCTTGCTCAATAAACGTGTGGGCGCCCATCAACCTTTTCTTTAATTATAATAACATGATTTGAGTTGAAAGGATATGCTAGTGTCTTACGCTACCACGTAATCGAAGTTTGTAAAAGCTTGACGATCGGAATCGAGATTTGGATCCTCTACTATTTTTAAGATTATTTCTTGTACGTAGTTGTTGTTTGACGATGAACAATATATTCAGCCAGGGGCGGATCAGGAAGTTCGAAGTCTTAAAAAAATTTTGATGGTCAACATAAAAGAATTCGCGTCACGATTGAATATGTTAAATGCAAAATAAATTGCTCAATTTGACTAATAATCATATTATATCACTATTCGTAGTGATTTATTTAACCTGATAAAGTTAGTCAACGTACAACAAACTACTAATCTTGCATAAAAGAAACATAACTCTTATTGTATATATGTATCACCGGTTCGATTACCAATTGTATGATTACAA
Organism: Escallonia rubra; assembly: GCA_033065855.1. NCBI lineage: Eukaryota > Viridiplantae > Streptophyta > Magnoliopsida > Escalloniales > Escalloniaceae > Escallonia > Escallonia rubra. The sequence goes on along the minus strand of JAVXUO010000985.1, from coordinate 205,939 downwards.
TAGTCACGTATAACATATTATAAGAATTTAAACTAAAAAATGAAAAAAAAAAATAACTAACCATGATCTATTAGTATTTTCTTTATGATCTGGAGATTTAGAATTTGAAATAATGAAGATAGACAAAAGAACGAGAAAAATAAAGACTACGACGGTCGGTGTCACAAAAAGTAAAAATATAACAAAATTAAAACTCTAATACATTCATTTATAATATTGTGGCATTTTAGTAAATATTTTAAACATAATTACCCATTATTTAAAACAACAAAAAAAAAATCTGAAACTTTGGTGGGTGGGGGGGGGGTGGGGTGGGGGGTGGGGGGGGGGTGCCATGGCCCCCCCCGGTCATGCTTGTGCTCCGCCACTGTATTCAGCGTGTTTTTAGGATTTACCTAACAAAGAACTTGTGATGACTTGCATAGGATGTAAAATTGATGTTACTCATGAACTTATGCGTACCTATTTGGCTAGCTCTTTTAAGCGAGACATTGTCCCGTGTTAGGGCCGTGGTCTGGATGGTTATCTTATTCTGATTATGACATGGTTTGCAGGGTTTTTAAGATCTAGAGTTGAGCCAAGCTAGTATTGTTTAAATTTGGTTTATTTAACTTTGTAAAACTCTAAATTTTATCGAATTTTGGCTCTTTTTTTATTCTTTAAGTCGGTTTCAAACGAAATGGTAGTCCGAGCCTTCTATGGTTATATGCTTATCAAACCAAGCTTAAGAGACTAACAAGTTTCAAATCAATCTCGAAACAGCTTGCTCAACCCAAGTAGCTTGTTTAGTTTGTTGCAGCTTTGCTTTTTGAGGAAAAAGATGAACAAATTTTAGTTGTTACCGGGAATCTTCCTCCAACCCTGTATATAGTGATAATTAATGAGTCGCTGAATATTTTTAATGATTCTTCTTCTAACACTTTCAGCAATAATTCTTAACATCATTTTTTTAGCGTTACTAAATAAAATTCATTAGATATATTTAGAGATAATTAATTGTCACAGATTAGAGGTACGAGGAAGATTCTTTCAACCCGAGTATCGACCAAATTATTTTATAAGAAGATACTCATTCTACTTAATATGATCACCGGTGAGTGACGAGTCCCGATAGAGAGTGAGATTCATTTGATTTCGCCTTCAAATAAACTTTTGAAATAGCACGGGAAACCAAATTAACCAAGGAAGAGCATTATTGCAAATCAATCACGGGCCAACGTTGACATTATTGTGTGTGATCATCACTGGCGTTGATATCAACGTCATCACATCATCTGCCTCAATCACGGGGCACCCAAGTAACCGTAAGAATGGTAGAAAGTCCAGAGGGGCACCACACGAAACCTCCATACACCAACCAGGACTGGATTCATATCAGGTCTGGCGTTCTGAGTCAAATATTCCGGGGACCTCGCAGTGCTCAAAGTCTGAAACCAGAGCCGAGCAAGGGTGGTAGGTACAGCCAGCCAAGTCAACAGTTTTTGAAGTAAAAGAGTTTACTACAATTCAATTCATGATCAAATGAAACCATGAAATGGATCTTGTCTGCTGCAACGTCACCACAACTTTAAGTAGTGGCTGAAGTAATTAATCTTTTTTTTAATATAAGAGCTTGGATTTTTGCCGGAACTAATTATACTTGTAAAAGGTTCACACCGTTCATTAATGCAAAAGTCAATCTTGGGTAGCTTCTCATTTTGAGATATCTGGTGGTTATACGTCATGGATTCGACTTGCAGATTTACAAGTGAGATAGTCAAAAATGGACTGAATCAAATTATGGGTTGTTGATTTTAAGCTCATGAGAAAGCATAAAGATCATTTTCATTACTTAAGACGTGTGATAACAACGAATTACAGGGTCTCCCTTTCCCTATCAAATGTGACACGTTATGTGAACGGTTAATCTAATGGATATGAATTTTACTGTGAATAGCATCGAAATCACGTCAGACGTTGACTTTTTGTGGCACTTTTGTCGCTATGAGTTGGAAAAGTATGGCTACCGGCAATGACGTGTCCAGGAAATGTAACGGGGAGGCGGGGCAAAAACATATAAAAGAAAATGACTAAACGAGCATAAAAGAATTACTAGGTTCAAATTCACATAAAACGTACATTAAGGCTAGGTTTGACAAAAAAAAATTCCTCTTTTCAGTTTTTAAAAACTGAAAAAAAAAGCGTTTGGTAACCATTTTTTTTCAGTTTAAAAACCAGTTTTTAAACTGAAGAGTAAAAAACTCCAGAAACTGGTTTTTTTTTTCACTTTTAATTTTTTGGTCACAAACGAGCACCACCACCCTCCCACCGCCGGCAGCCACCTCAGGCGACCACCGCCCGAGACTGCCGGCAGCCACCTCCGGCCGCCGGAGACTGCTGGCAGCCACCTCCGGCCACCTGAGACTGTCGGCAGCCACCTCCGGCCGCCGGAGACTGCCGGCTACCACCTCCAGCCGGCGGCGACTGCCGGCAGCCACCTCCGGCAGCCGGCGACCACCGGCAGCCACCTCAGGCCACCACCACCACCACCGGCCACCACCGCTACACCCCACCACCGACACCGCAAACCACAAAAAAAAAAAAAGTCAAAATAAAAAAAGTTACCAAACACAAAAAAAAAACCTCAAAAAAAAAGGGGTTATCAAACACCCACTTGTTTTTATAAAAAAAAAAATTAAGCTGCTCTTTAAAAAACTGCTCTTTAAAAACTGAAAACCAAATTTTTTTTTTTGTCAAACGAACCCTAAATAAATTTAGGTTGTTCATCAATGATTCACATAAAAAGGGCAACATGAATCACAGAAAAATTGAAGAATGATTTTTCTAATGTGTATCAACCATTTTGCATTCTTTTTAGTCACGAAAAAATCATTCTCTTTTAATGCTAATTATACTTTCACTACTCATAAAAAATTTATATGACCTTGTAAATTTAGTCAATAACAAATTACTAATCTTGTATGGAGTAAGCTAAACTAGCACTTGTATATATATATTAGTAATATGATTAGTAAACTATATTATGATTATAGTACACCTATACGTTAATATACTATAAGAATTACTAATCTAGAGAGAGATTTGTACAACTAAAATCATAAAATAAAATAAGTAAACTATCCTTAATCCATTATTGCTTGTTTGTAATCTAGAGATTCGGAAAAATGAAGATGGAGCAGCAAAAGACGAAACTGGTCGATGGCACAAAAATCTAACAAAAAGAAAACCTTAATCTCAATGTTACAATGTAGTAATATATATTTTTCGTAATTATATCAAAGTTGATAACCATTATATAAAAAAATCTGAAAATTTTGGAGGGTGACCGTGGTCTTCCCAGCCCTACTGGCGGTCTACCCTAACTAACGGTGATTTACTAGAATGAGTCGCTAAAAGTTCATAATTGATGTGTAAAGTATCGGTATCGTACTTGACCCCTATGGTGGATGTTTTTATTTTATTTTTTATTTGGTACAAACCTATGGTGGATGTTGAAATGGGAACGAAACACTTAAATGCAAATGATGCATGCATATCATCATGAATTGAATTTCATATGTGATGCATAGCGACCTTGCCGGTGGCCGGTGGTGGACTTTATTGCTCCAACCTCCAGCTACGCTTCTACTGTCATGGTTGATATCTACTCATATAATTATTTTGACATTAAAAATTCTGGTCAAAAAATTAAAGTGAATTACTTTTCTTAATCCTTAGGTAGCTACAATTAATTGAGACATTGCCTCTATATGATGAGAACTTTGTCAGTTCCTTCCATGTCCTTATTGGACCTTAAACATCTTTGTGGAGAATATTCGATGAGAGTCGATTTCTAAAACACTTTTGAAATTCTTTTGCTCGTATAGATAATGCACATTATATGTTATAAAGAAAAAAACACTTAAGTAAAAAACGTGATGTAACTAATAGATGAGTTTGATGAGAATAAAATTTCGACCCATTATTGTTTAGAAAATCTTCCATCTCATCAGATCTGACTCGTACGTCCGTTACATCCCGTCATCTTTATCACAGTTACATTGAAAATTTAGTCAGCTTCTAGGGTGATAAATCGCTATTATTCAAGAGTGAGGCAAAAAAGCACTCCTTCAACAGATTAAGTCAAGTCGAAGTGGCGCTAGGCCAACATTAATAATACGAAGAAAAGTAGTGTTAATGCGAATGCAAGAAAAAAATTCATAAAGCGATGCCAAATTAGTTAGCGGTGAAAGCTCACTTGAGGTGGATTATTCATGCAACTAGTCACTAAAAATTGTATATAGTACGGAGTGGTTATTAACATTGATCTAAGGTTGGCAGAGCATGTGATAGTTAAAGCTTGTACTGCATGCATGTGATAGTTAAAGCTAGCTTGTACTGCATGCTTCAATGGTTGTAAATCAGATCTTTGCCAAAAGCTCTGCCCTTCGGCAGCAACTATTTTCCGATCAGTTAGCTGGTTAGTATTGACTGCGTGATAAACGATTGTAATTTAATTAAACAAAGAAAGCTGTTCGTGGGATTGCTAACTCGTTATTTAACGGTAGCATCATTGACTTCGATCATCTCTTACTACTCTAGCACTACCATTATATATTAGCTCGAAAAATGGGCACAAAAGTCTCTCGTTTGCTTGGCAAGTTGGCTTTGCAAATACAATAGACTTTGCTTTGTTTCATGAGTCAATATCATAGATGCGATTGGTCCCTGTATCTTTAATCATCGATCTGGCCACGCAATCTGACTACAGCTCTTCAACGTATACCGCTAAGAGCATTTTAGAGATGGGGTCACAGCTACTTCAGAGAAGATTTATGCATACAACTTCGTCATTAATGGAACTCTAGTCCGAATGATGCAGCAAACTTTCGTCCATCTATTCTAGGGGTTAACATCCTTCGAGTTTGAGTGTTCAACTACACAAAAGGTTTTAACATATATATACGACTCATTTACGCAGCAGAAACTCATACTTTCTGTTGAACAATGGTCCCTTAATACCCCTACTCAACTTATTAACCAATCAAGTCAAGCTGTTCTTCGAGCCTTTGAGGTACAAAATATAGGGGTAACTTTCTACGGTGTTAGTTAGTGGTATACAAAGGGGTGCATGGTTGCTTAATTAGAAGCCATACAGAGTAAAGTCATAACAAGTAGGAAGAAGTCAAAGAATTGGTAGGTAGCCGCCTGGGTTGTTCCAAATTGACCATGACCCAAGCAAGCCTGATAGGGTTTGCATGTGTTACGTACGGGGGTGCCGACGGCAAGTGGTCTTCCCACGCATCTTCTGATCAAACCAGCAACTACTCAGTGTATGTGTAATCCTGTGGACGACAAAATACTAGGGGAACCCTCTTTCTCAGTCGTCGTACTGGGACTTCTATCTTGATAAAACATATATGCAGCGCTCTGTTTTGGTGCTGAGAAACTCCAAGGAAACAAACTGGAAAATGGAGGTTTAATTTAATGGCTAAAAGGTAGGCGGACCCAGTCAGCTAGCTTAACCTGAAGCCCGTGCTATTGTTAGTTAGGGTTTTAATTAGTAGGTTTAAGTGATGAAGACTTCACACAGTTAGGGCGTTGAGACGACCCAACTTAATTAATACCAATTGTTAACTTGTATACTTGACAAGTTTGTATTTCGAAAGTAGGATTTGAACGTCTCATTCTTTGTTTTCATCTTCTCTAAGAAGCCTTAAAAGCTACGTAGGTTTAGTTAAAATTTCATGTATATATCTTCCTTTTATTGTTCCTTTTGGAGCACATCTATTCTGGATGTTCCACGTATATTCACAGTGTGTATAGCAGCACTCCAAGGGATGGCAATTTCATGTATCTTCCTTTTTTTCTATGTCATCACTCATCACACGCACTCAAGCCTAGAGATGGCAGCCACCACCAACTGCTGCTGCCTATAACGCCTGCCGTCGCGGCTGTTGGCAGCCGCAGCCTATCGACCGCCGACAGTCGTTGCTGGCCAACAGCTTGGCAGCTACGCACTGCTGTCCATCGTTGCTGGCGTTCAATTCCACACAGCCAACCCCAATGAAGAAAATAAGTTTTTTTCTTTCTTTAAGGAAAATGAGACTGGTTTGAAAAAGAAAAAAAGATTTAGAAACTAAATGGACTGACCCATATTGAATCGGATCAAATAGTATAGGTTGGATCTAAATAGCATAGTCTGGGGCACATAGTTAAAGATGCGGCAATATAGGGAGGGACAAGACGAATGAGAATGGGTTGACTTGGGTGGGTTAAGGCGGGACACGGCGGGGCGGGGCACCTCACATTGCTATCTCTACTTGCCATTCTCCACCAATCATCACCTCCAATCGCCACCACTAGTGTCACAAAAAAATCCTTAATCACAAAGACACAAATAATTAAAACAGCGATGCAACCTGAAAAGCGGCCCGAGCAAAATTCACACGTATATGGTAAGAGTTTGATACGTCCAGTCCAGATGAAGCATCACAAAGTTAAGGTCTCTACGGAAACTCAAATCAAACCCACGATTGCGTGTGGTTCTTCATTCCATGGGGATTAAAAATTTGAAAATAGATGTCCTACTTATTCAGTATTAAACATGTAAAATTACTCCCTAATACGGCACTAGTTGGACCACAAAAAAAGGAATTGATTAATGATACTATAATTTATTTTCTAAGTAAAATACTTCTTGTTTTTATCGAATTTTTTTCCCGTCCTGTCTCTGTATCTCATATTCTAGGCCCAAAGATAATGAGGTTTAAAATGCAACGGTCCCAGATCTGGTTGGACCAACCCACATGCTATAAATATGGTAACAATAAGAACCGGCTATTTAATCAAAAAATAAGAACCGGCTATCCAGTGAGTTGCAAATAGAATTCAAGAGAGTTACATTGCCCCTTTATTTAACTATCAATCCATGGCGTAACGCCCTGTGTCCATAATATTTTAGTGAATTGGCTAAAAACTGACTATTCCTTTTCGTTACAAATTACCGATCGAGTGAAAAACGACTATCACTCTGTGTTACACTGACTACATATATTTCACCATTCTCCATTACACATTACCATTGGCGATAACCTTGATCTCTTAGTAAGGAGTTGGTACGTTTACCATATTTGTTTTTTTTTTGTTGTTGCAATTATGATAAAAAAAAAAAATGTGCACTTTTACCATTTTTTATTTTCATTTTAGGTAAAATTACTCAAATAGTGACAAAAAACTGAAAACACACCAAACTTAACTCAATATAAGAAAAAGTAGCTACATTTTTTTTTTTTTGTGAAAATGATAAAAGTACATGAGCGCATTTTCTAACTGAATACAAAAATCATGAAAATACAAAATAAAAACAGAAAACGAATATGATAAACGTACGATACCTTTTTATTTTTTTTAGCCAAAAGATAAGAGGGTAGCCTTGACGACTTTGATGATGGCTCGAATTCTGCATAGTACATTGTGAGGCCGGGGAAGTGCATAATAAATCATCAAAAGAAAAATGAAATATGCAGCCCGTGATAAAAAAAAGTTTGATTTACTAATTTGTCCCCAGATTTGGTTTAAAAGACCTGCTTTGTCCGAGGAGAGAGAGAGAGAGAGAGTGGGGTGGGGGGAGAACTAGATTTAGATTGGTAACGGCTACTTTCAGACAGGCAGGTGGTTTAAAAATCGATTGTCTGCAACCCAACCAGTTCCGCTCTCTACAATCGATCGCGACCTTTCTCTCTCGCACCACTCCCACTCGCCGCCCGCCGGACGCCGCTCCATCACCCATCTCAAGCCGCGTCTCCTCGCAAGAACTAATGGACGATGAACCTCAGCCATCTGCAGTACAGACGATCAACAACAACAGTGACAATGAAGAAGAAAGAGACGAAGAAGAAGAAGAAGACGAGGAATTTTACGAGAAGATCGAGGCGCCGAAGTTCGTCGATCTCACCGCGTCGGACCCGTTTCGCCCCGACGATCGCTACTGGTTCTGCCTGCGAGTCGGTATGTGTCTTTCTTTCCCTTTGAATAGAATAAGGCGTATGCTTGCGTTTTGTGTGAATTGTAAGTTCTTAATGGAGATTAGTAGTAGACTTGTATCTGTTTTCTGCCTTTTGTAAGTTAAGATCTAGAAATTTGTGTTGTTTGGTTCATAGGAAAGTGAAATAAGAACCGATCTCGTGGAGCTGAATACCCTTATTAGACAGAAATTGAGTTGACTCTTTACATACTTCTATGGAGTATGAACTCGCACATCATTGATTACCATAACCATACAGTTGAGTTGAATGCCCAATTATACACAATTGAGTTGGCAATCCACTTTCTTTGCTGTCAAACTCACACTTTGGGAACCTGGATTTTGATTTCCCTGTGCTTTTCCTGGTTTGCGCTGCGTATAAACTCAAAAGCAGTACTGCTTCTAGGCTTCCTAACTAAACAAAAAGATTACCGTTACTCTCAGTAGCAGCATAGTCATAAAACATGTACTGAATCGGTGTAAGTACTTCAGTTTGGACGTACAGTGTCCCCTACTAAATTTAGTTCTTATCTTCACTGTAGCAGAATACTGTTTTGTCTCCAGCTCTTATGCTTAATGAGACCTTTTTCTTATCAGATTACATTTCCCTTCTGCTTTTGTTTGAATGCTCATCTGCATCTTTTGATTATAATTCAGGATGTGACCAGAAGCATGAGGAGGAAATGGACCCTGAGGAAATATATAAAAATTTTGTTCTTCGGGTCATGGCAGCAAGGAGTCCTAATGTAAGACTTGGAAAAGCACTGTACAGGAAAAATTGCAGGTATACATATGCACAGCTTTTAATCTTATCTTACAAGGTCTCTGTCTCTCTCTCGATCCAGCATTTAATAGGCTTAATAACGGTACTTGTAATGTTTCTTTTAGCACAAATGTGAAATGCCCCCTCTCAGCTCCTGCAAAATCTTCAAGGTCTAGACTATCAAGATTAGCCATGGTTTCTTCAATTTCTCGTAAGATCGTTGATGCCAAAGGGAATGTTAAAAAACCTCCTGTGAAACCTACCCCAACGGTCAAATCAAAGCAAGTAGCTGCCAAGTATATGACTACTCCAAGGAACAAAAGCACCCTCCCGAAACCAAATTCCTTTCGAAGTGTTCAGAACCCAAAACCAACTAATATTAACATGCCTGAAAAGCAAACGGTAGCAAAGGCTCTGGTGTTCCACTCTCCAAAGAAAGCCATCAGCAAGAAGACTTCAGCAGACTTGCGTACGCCTTTGACAAAACTATGCGAAGGGATGAAGAGGCTTGAGATAACAAGTCAAAAGAAGCGAGTGTTGGGCTATACACCGAAATCATCCAGGGAGATGCGATGTGGTCCTAAGAAATCATTGCCCGTAGATCCTTCAAGAAGACAACCAAGTGCCCGCAAGGACAAAAGCAGGGCCAACGGTTTGCCACATCCTCAAAATTGCAGAAGCCATGAAGCCAAATCTTCTAGATGGCTGAAGAGCAGGACAAAAGGGAACTTAGCCAAGCAATGCAGCTCGAAGTCCAAGGAAGTGGTGGTCGTAAGTGAAGACAGTGACATGGATATTGATGTAAAATCCGGGAAGGGCTCTGCCTTGGGTTGTACAAGGGCTGTTGTTGAAGGTAATGGGTGTGAAGTGCATCTGACAACTGTGGAAGAATCAGGAGATGCTGTTTCAGTAGACTTTAAAGAAGAAGCCATCATATTCTCAGAGGTCCCGCCTTCAACCGAGAATACAGACCCGTCGTTATCAGACGGCTCAAGAAGTAAAATGATCTCCCTACCAAATTCTGAAGGCAGGGACTTGGAAATACTAAATGGAGAAGGGGGTACTGACGACAAAAGAATTCAAGAGGAAGATACTAGCAAATCGGTTACAAATAAAGAACAAAGCGACCTAGATCACCCAACTAAAGATCAAGCTTTAGAAGTAATGGCAGGTGATGATAAAGAAAATGCTTCAGACAGTGATGATAAAGAAAATGCTTTGAACAGTGATGACAAAGAAAATGCTTTGGCCTCTGATGACAACAGGTTTGCTGCTAGTCCATCTTATGTGCTATATTCTTATAGTTATGCCTTATTCATCTAATTCCAGATAGGTCATTCGTGTTAATCTGCTTACAGAGATCTTAACCGTGATAACCACCAGTGTGGAAGAAAAACACTTGGTAGACAGGAGTTGCACGAAAGTAGCAAGAAGGTTCATTTCTATCTTTGTGTCTCAAGTTTCTCTTCATCGCGATATGTTATAGCTCATGCTGGAATTGATGTAGGCTGCTCGAAAACTTGACAAGAATTTGAAATGCGGTTTCCCATCTACTGCCAATGGTGCTCTAGAGGAGGTGAAGTACAGAAAACCCAAGCCCACAAACCCCAAGCCTTTCAGGCTAAGAACAGATGTGAGGAAGCCTTCTCAATTTAAGTTAGATTGCAGTGAAGTTATAGTTGGGGGTGGCATCTGATATTATAGGTTTTCAGGAAAGAGGAATTCTAAAAGAAGCTAACTTAGAGAGAAAAATCCGTTCTCAAGCTCCTCAGAACGAACCTGAAACAAGTTCAAGGCTCTTAGGCAGAAACTCATGCAGAAGGCATGGAAATGATATCCAAGTGAGTCCCTTCCCTCTAACACCTCCTCCACACCCCCCCCCCCCCCCCCCCCACCCCCAACAACCCCTACACACACACAACTTCATAGTAGTACTTGTGAAGATATAAACATATACTGAGGTGAACATGGGTTTGATGTGATGTATTGCTTGCTGCCAGAAAAGCGACAATGGCTTTGAACAAAGTAAATGCTGTATTGGAGTGCTTGATGGCAGTCATAGACAAGTGCAGAAAATTCTACCGAAGGTTGATCCCCAGTAGACTTCAAGTCTAACTCCCTTTCCCCTCCTTATCATTCAATTTTAAGATTCCTAGCTGAAAACATTTATCATCTTATAATCTGCAGAAACAGAGCAGAACAGCTTGCCTAAGAGGGCAAGTAGGACCAAAACTAGCAGCTATGGACTCACAAAAACGTGTTAAATCATCACGGCAAGAGTCCAAATGCAAGGATAATAATGCAAGCCAACAATCAGAGAACATGTTAAGAAAAGCAAAGTTATCCTTTCCGGAGCGACAACTTGTTAGGCCTCAAAGGTGAGGAGTACTACTTTTTAATCTGGCCTGGATTGATGGAGAAACGATTTTTTTTTAATAACAGTGCCTACCCTGATTTTGCAGCGTTGCTTCGAGTAGGAAGGCATTATCATCTTATGCAACACCTGGTCGACGGCTTAGTTTAATAAAGGAAGATCCATATAAATCAAAGGAAGCAGCAAAGATTAAAAAGAGTGGTGCTACAGAAGCAACCAAAGAAGTAGTTCATGCCGGTTCCAGGTCATTATCACGGGGAAGGCGGCCCGTGACCATTCCAAGGGAACCGAATTTTCACAACGTCATGTGCCAGAGAGTTGCATAAGGAAATTACCTTAGGTGATTGTCATTATAATTTTGCCCTGTTGTGTGTAACATTATTACCCTGTTGTTGTTGTTCAATTATTTATTGAATTATAAGAGAGCATAGCTGGGACTTTTAGTTCCCTTTTCATGGTTGATCTTTCTTTGAAGGGTTCAGGATGACAGATAAGGGAAGTGCTTGAGATTTGTAGGAGTGTTCTTAGGCTGATTTTGTTTGTGTTCACAGAAGATGTAATAAGGTTTTTTGTCTTTCCAGAACTGCAAGTGTGTTTTTACTTGAGAATGGCACTCTGTTTAAGGTGGCATCAAATTGCGAAGAAAATGAGGCTCTTGTTTTCGCCGTCCTGGAATGTTTGGCAACTGTGAGAAGATATTGATCCGAAGGGGTTGCGGGAAGCTTGAATGTAAAACACAGAGACCCGTTCATAGCTAGAGCCTTGCCGTAACAAGTGGCAATTTGTACAGATCAAATACCCGGAAAGACGAGAATGTATTGGGCCGCCACATATTATTGCATAGTGTCTATGCCTGCACAGACAGGGTGGACGGATGGCTCAAATAAGCCAGAAGCTAATTATGAACAGGCGTGCACCTGAAGGGTAGAAAACTAGGACTTCAGCAGAGTCGTAATGTAGGCTGAAGATTACCAGTGAATATTCCGAGCATACCAACTGCCACCATAAAAGTTGAAAAATAGGGAGTTAAAGATGAACTCAGTCTAGATTGCGACACGCATTCGCCGGGCTTGCCTTGATGTACTGCATGAAATTTGACATGGCCATCTGCAAAGATTTCGACCTGTAATGAATACCTACACACGTCTACTTGAACCTGCTAGTAATTTGCCAAAATTTCCTAGAAATATTGTAGGCTAAAAGGTAATAAACTCCTAACTTAGCTATACATTTAGAATCCGTAGCTAAGCTTCATATGTGCCAGGAGTTTGGTATAGCTCTCTCCAGCATTTCGCATTTGGCCTGTTAGTCAGATTTTATGTGGTGTTGCTGATAAGAAGCTCAAAAACAATACTAGCACATGGCATCACTGGTTTACTCAAAACTGGGTAGGAAGTGATTTCATTCAACATCGGAATCACAAAGTTCTCAACAAATTAGACATTGTAGATGGGCAAAATCTTACGGGACATCATAACACATCTTTGGAAATAACTGTAACCTTGAAGCAGATTGCTAGAAGCTTATTGTGCTCGGTGCTGCATTTACTCATTTGAGGGCCAAGTTTTCTTCATAATGTGTTTTAGCTTCTCATTTGCAGCTACAAGTTCTGCTGCTATTCCTGGTTCATTGGCAGAATGTCCTGCATCTGCAACAACCTGTCTCACAGCATGGAGTTCAAATCAAAACTCTGCAATTGCAAGAAAAAAAAATCTAGTTCAAGAGTATCTCTCTCATCAAGATGTATAACCTGTTTTCATTTTGCATTAAACGTACAGTGAAGTATTAACCAAAAAGCCTAGCGCAGGTCATCGTGTATGGCTGACATATGCAAAAAGACAATCTGGAGGACATCGGCCTTGCCATGTCAACATTAGCTCGGTACTAGCTGAAGTCTGAAAATCGCAATTCTACTCTGATGCATGGCCATTGATATGGATACGAGCGTGTGGATATGGATTTTCTTAAGAAATTAGGATAAGGGTGTGGCTTGGATACAAATAATTAAGTAAACATAAATTTGATTTGACTTTTAGTATATTATTATTATAACAACAGATATATGTTAATATACTTACGTAGGAGGTGCTGTATGCACCCCTTTATATGGCTTCAATAAGATTAAACTCCTCTATGACCAAATTACCCTTATCCATGAGTCAGGTTCTTTTAAACAGTCGACCCATGTCTTCTCACCAGCTCACTAAGTTTGAAGTTTGACACAGGACCACCATCACACACCGGTCACCAGCAGTCCAGCACCCATGTTCACAGAGAGTTGCACAAAGCGTTGGCAGGAGCCGGAGCAGGGTGCGCCACCAGTATGCTGGGTTTTGCGGTTGGAGCACAAAACGGTGCGGGATTTTGGAGTGAGACTCCAGACTGGAACTGTTACTAGAATTGGAGAATCCTGCAATTAACTATGTGAAAGGCATTATTGCATTATGACCAAATCCCTCTGAAGGCAATGATGCCTATTCCCAGCGTGGAGGTACTTTAAGGTGGGCAAACGTAATGGTCAGAACTAAAAGTTTTACTAAGTATACCAAAAACTTTCAGTATAGTATGCATGAGGGCTTGCTTACCTTTGTCACCTGGGGAATATGTTGGCAAAACTATATAGTCATTAAGTCGCATAAGGTGGGCACCCTTCAAATATTCCTGGTCAGACACTCCAATTTAAAATGTGCCCATCTGTTTTTTGCGTATCTGTATTAGCATTGGCTCAAAATTCCTAATTTCATGGTGGAAAAATACTCGCCTTTGGCTAGAAGTGGCTCCGGTACTGCCCATTCCAACCATTCTTAACCACCTAAATCTCTAAAAACTAGCTGATACAGTCAACTAGTAGTTTGATGAGAATACAGGTTCAGGTGACCATTTTGAGCAAATCAATTAAGAATTGCACACTCCGGTCACCACCCTATTAGTTAATTAACCATCAGCTAACCCAGCGACGCAACAGGCCCACAACTGCCACCCAATACACATAGCAAGCAGCTCCAACCCAAACATCATCTTTATCATCCATCCAAATCCTTGGGCTACCAAATGTAGTCATGAACAAGGACAATCATAGGGTAGATCTATACTCCCCACAATTATAGTGGTCGTTGCTGTAGACAGTAGATGAGTGTGAAGTCGAATGTAGTGTTGCATGTAGACCAGAGGATAATTTGGTCATAAACGAGATAAAATTAAGTAAAGGGGTGGATAAGCATAATACGGGGTGGACATAGCCCCTCGGTTCTTATAAATTAGGGCAACATATACCTTTATACACTTTACTGTCTTTACATGTAAGATGTTTTGCCTGTCGAGAACAGAAGAAGAATGGTTAAGAAGTTGTTTGCCTTGGGACTGGTGAGGAATGTATACACATTACATCACGGGCAGTCGGCTTATACAGCACTTAATTTTCCAAAACAGTTTAGTCCAACTCTTTCACATTACTTTTACAGCATATACCAGCAAGAAGACTGCTGGTATATGCTTCCAACTAATCCTCTCTCCAATTCCACAATATATCTTGTGTTATGTAAATGACAGCTTATACACCACAATCATAGAATCTCAAGTGTAAATTCATGGGCACTCAAGGACCAGGTTCTGGTATATAAATCAGGACACAAGAACGAAAGCATTTCTTACCTTAAGATCTGCTTCTGGCCAAGCTTTATGGAGATCCCATGCCGACATCATGGGGCAGCAACAATCATATCTTCCCTGTGGAATAGTTTAAGACAATATTTTGTTATTCAAAGAGGCAACGAAGTCTATAAATTGGTCAGGTAGCCTTAAGGAGTCTTAGGAACAAGCTTAGATTACATAAGTCGTATACCATGTGATATGCAGTTTAATTTAGCGAGAACAACCACTTGTGTATGCTAAATGTGGCAAGAACGTATGTGCTAAATGTGGCAAAAAGTAAGCGCTGAATGTGGCATAGAAGTACCATGAAAAAGAAATGCATCTTCCGAAATGAAAAGTCCAAGGAACATGTAAGCGCTCAATGTGGAAAAAGAAAATACTTAAGCTATTGATAACAAAATCAAATGCTCAATTGTAGACTAATTCCTTCAAAAGGACAGGCAGCAATCAGCAACAAGAGGTCCACAAGTGTTAGATAAATTTATCTGCAGTAGTTAAATTCGTAGGTGCTGCACGTGAACATTAGGTTAGGTGGAATTAGTTTTATGCATAATATTGTTTAATTTACCATCCAATATTCACTAAATGAAACTTGTTAAGTTCATTTGACCTCATCTTCTCCAAAAACATTTACCATCCATTATTCACTACACAAAGTGTCTTTAGTCAATTAATTTTTTTTCGCCAATCATCATATCTATACATCTAATAAATTCTATATTATACACAACATATTATGTACGTAAATTATTGCAGAAGAAAATAGAGAGTATGGGTGAAAAAACGGCTGATATAGAAAAAATTACCTGTACAATAGTAGTTTTAATATGCCTTATCTTTTCAATGTTATCTAACAGGAATGAATCCGAAGGAAGGAATCCCTTGTTCACAAAATAATGGTTCTCAATCCTTGCAAATGCCTGCATGGAGCAAAATAAACATATTACTCGACAAGAAGCCAAAATTCCGATATCCTGTACAACCGAATATGCGTAAGCAGGCACAAATAACATGTCTGTACAGTCAATGAATTTTCCAATCTCTAGTCAGAATATATGAAGGCCAATCTGCCAATTTTAAAGGACAATACTGTTTGATGATTATAAATTTTAAAAGTTTCCCGCGAATTTTGAGATCCCTAAATAGACAAATAAGAACACTAGCTACCAGTCATGATCGGTACAGTCAAACCATATATCATGGTCTTACTAACTACTTTTATAACACGAATACTAGAAATCCAATACAAGAAAACCATTGTTCTCCATTATAGTAGCTCACCAGTGAAAAGTTGTCATCATCGCCTCTTTTTATGGTCTCTTCTTTCGGGAGAAGATGAGCAGTCATCATTTCCCATTTGGTCCATGCCCTAGCAGCTGCATGCTATGAACAAAAAGAATAAAACTGTAAAAACATATACGCAAGACAAATTACAAAGCAATCAAATCCAAAATGATGATGCTGTGCTGGAAGGACTTTGTTGACACTTCCCTACACGAAAATTGTTTGCAGAAAGTTATTGTGATGGCAATCAAGTCAAGTAGATCATTTGTGAAACGATGAAATTCTTTTATTCCCAACAGAAAGAGGAACTATGAAATTCATAAAGGCGTAGGATACACCAGTAATAACGTCAGACATTTACCCGAAGTCCTTGTCGTTAAAATGTGGAACTATCTATTTACAACTAATCTTGTCCCTGTAGAGATGCAGTCCACCCACCAAGGGCCCATTATGCAACTTAAGAAGTTCGAAGTAACAATATAAAACCAGAGATAAGATCTCAACAGGCAACAAAAGAAAGATGAAATCCCTAACTCAGATTGATCAACCAAACTTCATGTTGTGCTTCATTGAGTCGGCAAAACCCTTTATTGGTTGCAACATACAAGGACGAGATGATAAATTCCAACAACCTTTTGCATTTTCAGTTACAGGTAATGGTACTTTTCAAAATCAATTTGACTCAAGAGAAGAAATGCATGCATCAAGAACCAGAATAGAAACCTTACTTGTGTTTCCATGTCCTCAGAATTTAGTCTTTTGTGGTAGGCATTAACAAAGCATTCCCTTTCACTTTCTGGAATTAAATCTCTAAATTGCTCCCAAGCTGCACATGGGTAAGAAATGCTGAATAATCAAGCCACGATGAAAACTACGTCTATCAATTGCAAAGCTTTGACCTTACGCAACCCTATCAGAAAGAGGCAGCAACATATGAAATAACTGCAATACAAACAGAACGCTAGCCTAGAACACCTCTTTCAACCCACACACCCACCTCAGTCATGAATTCGCTCAAGATTTTAACTAGTGGTCAAAGTCATTCTATATGAGAGATCAATAAGTAATTTCTCCACCTTCAGGTAACAGTGTGCTTGGCACATATAAGATCTTTTTGGATGTCTATAGGCAAATGCCAACAAAAAGAAAGAAATTTATCGTATCAACTGCAAAGACTTTTCCACACACAATAAAAATCTATTCGTGTTTAGAAGGCTTGAGCTCCTATTTGCATTATATTATGTCAGCAACAGCATCGCATGAAGTACACTGCATTTTATTAAGTATTATATCAAAGTAAAAAGAAGAGAAGAAGAGCAAACGAACCATCAGGAAATATAGCAGCAGCACCACCCTCATAAAACCAATCAATCTCTTTCTTCCGCAACAAAAAGATCCCTCTAAGGACGATTCCGGTGACCTTTAAAAAGCATTGAGGAAACATTTTCAGCATAATTCTTCTAAATTTTTAACACAAATACTCAAAGAAAAAATTTGAAGCTTGGACAAAATAAATAGTTCTAATATATAAGATTATGCACCTTGTCAGGATGTGATTGGCTGTATGCAAGAGCAAGTGTGCTTCCCCATGACCCACCAAATACCTGAAGAATCAAGCTGATGAAGCCATACAAATTAACATCCACGAAGTCAATGACCAAGATTATTTATACCTGCCATTCCGGGATTTCCAGGTGTTCTCTTAACTTTTCAATGTCTTCAATGAGGTCCCATGTCGTGTTATCCACCAAGCAAGCATGGGGTGTACTCTTACCAGCACCTCTCTGGAGGAAGACGCTATCTTGGTGAAAATGAATTTACAGGAATCTAGCAGATGTCCTAGAATAAAATTTAACAGTCCAGGTCATGAACCTGATCAAATAGAATGATCTGATAAAAATCAGGATCAAAGAATCTTCGATTACTTGGTGATGTTCCACCTCCTGGGCCCCCATGTAGGAAAACAACCGGCTGCAACGTGTAAAGAAAATTTTCAGAAAGGCACCTAAACTCACTACTATCCAAAATACCCTTTCAGATTTCGTCAACAATAAATGTCCGAAACCCAATGATCAACACAACCACACGTTTTCAAACTCCTTCTAATCTGAAAGGTAATCTCGCCCGTACAGTGGCAAACTTCATATTCTTCTATGCCAAACTTTTCCAACTGTTCAAATCATGTGAAAAGTTATTTCCAAGGTCAAGTAGATATCATCTTAAGAACCTAACAAAAACTCTTCTTGGCGTCAAAAATGCACTAAAAGCATCACTCATGTAGATAAGGAAAATTATACTAGGGATCATTTGAAGAATGTTTGAGCATCCCGCCTTCAATAGGGTACTGCAATATCGATTTACAATACTCAAAATATCTCACTGTCCTTAAGAATAAAAAATAAACAGTTTATGGTAGATACGCATGGAACAACCAAAACAATTAGATAGGCCGTGATTTAGATCAAGAACCAGAACAGGATAACGAAGAAGTAAATACATGTGTTCAGTTGTGAAATTTAATTAAGGGCTCGATTCAGAAGATACAATAATAGTACTAATCTCGACTCACATGCCCATTTGGATTCCCCGACTGCTCCCAGTAGATCGAGTGGAGATCCGAAACCTTCAAAAACCCCGTACGATATGGCTCGATATCCGGATAAAGATTTCTTATTAGCTCTGGAAATTCTTTCTTTAACTCCATTGACGCTGCACTTGGTTCTTGCTCACTCTTATAAGCTAGAATTTGACAGCCTAATCCTGAATTCTTACGTCCTGCACAGCCAAACGAAGTTTCAAAATCTGAGTCAATCCATATACACTAGTAACTCTCAGTAACCCAATTCAAAATTTTAGCTTTCAAACAAACTAATCAAAGCTCTGCATTTCGAGCTCTTATACTTTTACCAGCACGATATTGGCTACATAATCACTACACCAAACAACAGAAAGAAATTAATATTGAGAAAACCCAACACATAAGTGAGATTCTTACAAGCAATTCACACAAAACAGACACAGCGTGAGTGAGTGAGTGACACACACTGACATCCCTTTAAAGTTTGGAGCTTTACAATCACAAACATAATGCATTAGAATTTTCCACAAAACAAAAAAGAAAAAAAGATCAAATCTTGGGTGTATGCAGTTGGTTAAAGAAGCAAAGAAAATCTAACGAAATAAGCCATAATCAGAAAACAGAAGAGTACAATTCTAAGGGAAGGAGAAGAACCTGGAACAAAGAAGCTCCTGTAAGGAAATGGGGCGATCGGGTTGGGAGGTTGAAAGGAGAGGGAAGGGGTGACGAGTGTAGAGAACCGGAAAAGATGTGATGACTGAAGAGGAAAACCCCCTAAGCCTAAACTCATTGGGTAATTATGGGAAAAGGGATAATTGATGACTGATGAGTACGATGATTTAGGAATTTGGGTTTGTGTCTACTACAGTCACTGTAATCATGTCTTTTTTGAGTTTTTGTCCTAAATAACCCTTTTTTATTACTTAATTACTTCTTTACCTCATTTTCAACTTTATTTACCTATCTAACCCATTTTTTAAAATCTCACTTTCAAACAGAGATTTCAAGCTAAGAAAACCACGTTTTCAATATATTTAGTACCGTTTGCTTGAAAAATGTGGTTTGGAATCACGTTTTCTTAACTTGAAATCTCTACGTTTTCAATATATTTAGTACCGTTTGCTTGAAAACGTGATTTGGAACCACGTTTTCTTAACTTGAAATCTCTGTTTGAAAGTGAGATTTCCAAAAATGGGTTAGATAGGTAAATAAGGTTGAAAATGGGGTAGATAAGTAATTAAGTAATAAAAAAGGATTATTTAGGACAAAACTCGCTTCTCCTCTCTCCTTTTTCTCTTTTTGAATGATACCCCCGTTGACTCGTTAAATCTCCTCAGTTGTTTGTAATTTGTAAGTTGCAACGGTTGTTCTTGTCATTGCAAACCTGTCGCTAATAATATAGAGCAAAAAGACTTTAATAAACTAATTAAGTTGTTGCCCTTTTTTTTTATCTCCAATTATGTCTTGAATTATCCTTTTTCACATATGTTATTTCTTGTATACCAATTATAAATATGCGAATCTTATTTATCATTTTTTATTTTCATCTTGTAAAAACATACTTCATTGACCGTAAACTTGTTAAGGAGGTTATAGTTGAATTATGGACGACAAACATATTCCTTGATCTCAATCACACTTTGGATCTGATGCCTTACAATGCCTTTAAGGCAAACAGAAACCGAATACAATAAAGAAAGATTCTTTGGAAAGATGATAAAAGAGATTCTTTTTTGTGTACTCTTATCATTTTTTATTTTTGTTTTGGGTAAAATTACTCAAACAAGCTAAAAACACCTCCGAATAAGAAATCTACTTGAAACGCAATGAGAATACAAACTTATGCTTATCTGGCAAGCAATGCCTTTAAGGCAAACAGAAAACGAATACAATAAAGAAAGATTCTTTGGAAAGATGATAAAAGAGATTCTTTTTTGTGTACTCTTATCATTTTTTATTTTTGTTTTGGGTAAAATTACTCAAACAAGCTAAAAACATCTCCGAATAAGAAATCTACTTGAAACGCAATGAGAATACAAACTTATGCTTATCTAGCAAGAGTATTATGTATGTGTCGATAAGTTCGCTCGGTCAATGAAACTCGTAGTTTTAGGTTCATGGATGTTTCACCTGCTATCTTGGATGCAATTACCTGTGACACCCACCGTTTGCAATACAAATAAAGTTTTCATTTCCACGAAGGTTTAGCTAGTGTTATAATTAAAATTCTTTTTATCTCTTTTGTTTTCCTTAAAATTCATTTTTTTAAATTCATTTTTTAATGAACTCAAATAATATAGTAATAATAATAACTTACACGTGTATCGTTCAGTTAAAGGTAATGCCTTTACTGCTAATTTCAAATTTGTACCCTAAAATATCACCACAGTATGACTTAAGTACCTAACATTTAAAATGTACAAAATCAGTACTCATAACTAATTTTTGAACCAAATGAATGTCGTTGTTAATGGAAAATGGAAGTTATTAAAAAGTCCAGAGTATGACCGTGTTTTATAAAAAAATGCCCATGACCATATTTTCCAAGTTAATTGGTTTATGTCATCCTGATACAGTGACATGGAATTAAACTAGTCAAAGAAACACACATGCACACACACAAAAGAAGATCATGGATATGTAAGTGCAGTCATCCCCCCCCCCCCCCCCCCACCACGCCCCAACACGCATATAGACCACCCCCCTCCTAACCCCACAAACACATAGTCATATATGCACACGGGCACGTACACACACGTCTCGTTACAAACACAGACAGAACCCACACACACCCGTAATAGACACCCCGTCACACACACACACACACACCTACCCCGTTACACACACCACAACACACACGTAAATGCCCCCCGGTCCGAATGATCTAATACAGAAATACTCAAACAAAAAGTATTGTACACCAAATCTGAAATAAGTGATAATTATGGGATTTTTTTGAAAAAATAGTTAGGAAGTATAGTAATTCTGGACACAGGGAGGCAGCATGCGAAGCCTTACAAGTTCAAATCATGTCTCCATAATATCTTTTTTGGCAGCTTTGCTAACGAGTTAGTGGTGATGTGAAGGGGAAGTGGTGATTGACGGTGGATTAAGGTGATGGTGGGCGATTGATAGATGATGATTGTTGGTTCGGGTTTGTGGTGGTTGTGGGTTTGGGGTGAGATTAAAATTTTGGGTGGTTGATTACAGTCTTACGATTGAAGCGAGTTGTTCCAAAATCTCCTTGTTGATGATAGTGAAAACAGGCCATGCATTGACGATTGGTTGGATGCGGCTGCACAATGGAGGCGGTAAGGCTGAGTCACGTATACGGGTTGGAGGCGGTAGGGGGTGGGTCGTGACTGAGTTATGGTTGTATGTGTGGGGGTGGGGTGGAAAGTGGGAATGAGGGTGGAGGAAGAAGAAAGAAGAGGAGAAAAGATTACCGGGCATTACATTTTTCTCATAAAAACAGTTATATACCTAAACTTTTAAATATTTACCACATTCCCCTAATGACATGACTCATTCGGTTTAAAATTTAAAATTTAGGTACTGATTTGACACTTTTAAAATGTTCGGATGAAAAAGTTTTGGCAGCAATACAGGTCGAAGGAATCTTCCTTCAATCTCTTGTATAACAATAATTAATAGTCGCTACATATTTTTAGTGACTTTTATTTAGTGACGCTGAAAAATGCTGCTAAAAATTGTTGTCTAAAAGTGTTAGCAAGAAAGTGACTTAAAATATTTAGTGACCATTAATTGTCGTTATATGAAAATTTTGAAAAAGATTTTTACGACTCGATTAGCAGTCAAAATTTAGAATTAGTCACTGTTTTTAAATAATAAACAAACTTTGCCTCTTACCTAGGCTGTAAGAATCTTCATCCAACCCCGTATGTGGTGACAACTAATAGTCACTAAATATTTGTAGACTTTTCTTCTAATACTTTCAGCGATAATTATTAACAGTACTTTTTTAGTATCACTAAAAAAAATTACTAAAAACATTTAGAGATTATTGATTGTCGCTATATAAGGGGTAGGAGGAAGATTCCTAAACTGAGTGGCACCGCCGTCCCCCTCCGTCACCAACAGCTTTTCTCTCCCTCGTAACCGGAAACGGAAACCAATGACAGTCGGTCACTCCCTGCAGAGTACTTCCCCAACCCCTCGTTAAAGATTCGATTATGCATTGATCATCCGAGTCCCAGGGTATTAATTCTTTCTCAAAACTCCCGTTTTCGCCTCCTCCGTTCCGAATGTCGACGGATTCGGATCAAGAATATTGAATATTCGGATGATTTAGGAGCTTCTTCGTATTTTTTGAGCCGTTGATTCCCTTTCATTCTGCCGAAGCCTCAAGGTATGTGCACCCCAGCAGAACCTTGCTTCGATTACGTGCTTGTTTGTTTTCGTCCAATTACTTTGATTTTATGCATCCTGATGTGCATTATGCAATGCATCTTCTTTAAGAGGCGCGCTGCTTGAGGAGCCGCCGGTGACGTCGGTGACGGCTGTTGGCTGTGGCGGGGCTGTGCAGCGTAACTAGTGTTGAGGTTGGAAAACCTTTCCCCTACCTTTTCAATTTAACACCAACGGGAGGAATAATAAGTGGAGATGCATTCAGATGTGCATAATGTCTGCATTGAGCCAAAGTTTTGTTGTAAGTTTGTTCTCTTCAGTCGTTAAAGTTGATTTTGCCGTAAACTAGCATAAATTGATCTTACAAATCAAAAACATTTTCAACAAGAGCATACGAGTGATATGTCAAATATACAGGATTTTGTAGGTGTAATAAGATTCTTGAATACCGACGGACTAACAAGTTTTTGATACATAGGAGATTCACAACCTCTAGATAGACACTCGATTTTTAAGTGCATTCCCTACTCTTACAAGTTATACCATGCATGCCAAAATTAGCGTACAGTTTATTGTAGTATAGTACATCGTCCCCTCCAATACTACCGAGCTTTGCATATCATTTTCGTTTTGCGTCATCAACATGGCAAAGCTTGGAGATTTGTTGCAGCTGAGCTCTTACATTTCGTATCAAAATGTGCTATTATTCCCCAGTTCCTTCTTACTATATCCAGGGTCTTTGTTGACAACTATGCCAGTCAGCTTATAAGGCTCGACCTCTTCCAACATTTGCACAACCGTTCTCATCGATGGCCTTACTGCCGGAATCTTTATCGTGCAGTGAGTTGCGATTCTCAACACCTTCGCCGCATCTTCCCTGAGAGCCTCTGAAATGCTCGAGTCCACTAAATCAACTATGCTACCGTTGCTTCTCATTGCCTTGCCTACCCAGTGGACTATGTCGTTGTTCTCTCCGAACTCTAGTTCCACTGGCCTCTTTCCGGTTACTAATTCCATTAGAACCACTCCGAAGCTGTAGATATCACTCTTTTCATTCACTTTGTACGTGTATGCGTACTCTTCAACAGCGTAACAAGGGAAAATGAAATCAATGTCAATATGGCTAACTTTTAAAAGTAATGAATCCACTTTTACTAAAAAGAACTATATTTCAACCAGTTTGTACTACTCATTTGGGTGATGTTCATGTTACCCAGGTAAGAAATTTTCACATGAATGTCTCGTGCGCTCCAAAAAAGCTTAATGCAGTGCTTGAATTGGGTTTGTAAAGAATTTATTGTTTGGGGCTCTTCTCTCATTAAAGAGAAGCATTGAACTAGATGGCCAGTGCAATAAAGAGGAATTTAAAATTTGTGGTTGCGAATTGAATCAGCACATATTTTTCAGTGAAGATTACCTGGAGCAATGTAACCGTGTGTTCCTGCAATGACGTGTGTTGAATCCTTTATAGCATTGGCCTGGACGATCTTGGCAAGCCCAAAATCTGCAATTCTAGGCTTCATATGCTCATCCAACAAAATATTGCTCGATTTCACATCACGGTGTATCACTGGTCTATCACCACTATGATGCAAGTACTCTAATCCTCTGGCAGCCCCTATTGCAATCTCGTACCGGACATTCCAGTCCATCACAATCTTCTGACCCGTGTGCAACCGGTCCCACAAACTCCCATTGGGCATGTACTCATAAACTAGCAGATTTGAGTCATCACTTGTGATACTACAGTACAACTTCACCACATTCACATGTCTAACTGAGCTCAATGTGGCTACCTCGGCATCATATTCTGGGGATCGGCTCTTCTTGCCTTTTGCCAGCATTGGCGAGCTACTCCTGCAACACTTTCGGTCACCAGAATGCGACTTCCATATGTGTTTCACAGCTAATTGTTTCCCATTCCTTAAATGGACTTTGTACACATTTCCAGAGCCACCTTTTCCAATCAGATTCTCCTGTTTGATCTCTTTAAGTATTTCCTCTTCACTGAAGCTTAGCACATGAAAATGTTTCATAGCCCAAGAATCACGTCGCTTTATCAGACTCTCCCGACCTTTTTGATCTTTTTGCCTAAGCTTGACAAGAATGTAGCATGCAAGTGACACAGCCATCACACCTGCCCCAGCTATGAAGCAATAAATAACAGCTTTGACCTGGCCGGATTTGCCAGAATCCGATGAACAGGGCCTCAAGTTCTTGATTCCCTGACTACATAGGCCTGGATTTCCAAGAAAGCTACTGTTAAACGCTTCTATTGATAAAGACTCCGGTATACGCCCAATCAACCTGTTGTTTGATAAATCAAGAAGGCTTAGTCTTGGCGAGGACAAACTGACTGGAATTTCACCTGAAAGTTTG
Source organism: Escallonia rubra (assembly GCA_033065855.1). NCBI lineage: Eukaryota > Viridiplantae > Streptophyta > Magnoliopsida > Escalloniales > Escalloniaceae > Escallonia > Escallonia rubra. Next base: position 180,537 of record JAVXUO010000985.1, on the reverse strand, counting down.
TTATCCGATAGATTTAAGGAATTCAAGCTGGGTAAAGAACCAAGACTAACTGGAATTTTTCCGGAAAGCAAATTTCCTGCTAAGTTTATTTCGTTGAGAGAAACACATGAGCCTATTGAGTCTGGTATATTACCAGAAAAGAAGTTATCCTCTAAAAGAAAATTACTGAGTCCCTTCAGTTTACCTATTGTTGAAGGAATTTCACCAGTAAATTGATTCGAGGTGAGCTCAACTTTCACCAAAGACGAAGCTTCCGATATTCTCTGTGGTAATTCACCAGAAAATTGATTATTAGCTAAAAGAAGCTGTGCTAGAGACTCCGCTTCACTAATACTGGGTGACAGGGCCCCTTGAAACTGATTCAAGCTGAGATCAATTAGACTCAGCTTCGGCAAACCCCAAACTCCGGCAGGGACAAAACCCGAAAGGGAATTGTTGTTTACACGGAGGCGAACCAACGACGAACACTTTGCATAATTTTCCGGTAACCCGCCAGTGAAATTGTTCTGAAGCAGGAGTAAATCAGTCATCTTGCCTTTATTGCACATTTCAGCAGGTATAGGACCAGTGAGGAGGTTTTCTGAGACGTCGATGTATATAAATTCAGCCCAAGATCCAATCTTCTGCGGTAGAGAGCCACTGAGCTTGTTTCTGTAGAGAGACAGTCCCTGGAGGGACTTAAAATCTCCAAATTCCACTGGTATCTCACCGGAGAAATGGTTTTGGAAGAGCTGCAATGATTCGAGTTGGGTCAATGTTTTCAGCTCGGAGAGGTCACCTTCTAGACTGTTATTTGAAGCGTCGAAATATACCAGACTCGTTAGGTTCCCAAAGCCCACTGGAAGGGTTCCAGTGACATTATTGTTGTAAAGCTCAAGCTGATGAAGCTTATTGAGTTTAGTGATGCCCAGAGGAATCTTGCCAAAGAGGTTATTGTCAGACAGCTCGAGGTTTTCGAGTAAAGCGAGATTTCCAATACCTTCAGGGATATGGCCTTCAATGCTACAGTTGGTGAGGTAAAGCCAGTATAAGTTGTCAAGATTGAGTATTTCCAAAGGAAACGGACTTCTATCAAAGGAGTTGTCACCTAGGCTCAAGAAAGTGAGGTTTGTAAGATTTTCCAGTGACTTCCATGGAAATGGACCGGAGAACCCACTGTTGTTCAAATTCAAGAAACTCAATTGGGTTAAAGAAGACAAGTCTGGGACTTTCCCAGTAAAAGAATTCCCGCCCAAATCCAAGTACTGCAAGCGAGTGCAGTTTGTCAAGTGATCACTGATGGCACCATACAAGAAATTTGAGCCCAAGGAGAGTTTCTCCAGTGATCCAAGAGCACATATCGAGTCGAAAGGAAGAACCCCAGAAAGTTGCTGTTGAGAAAGATTGATTTCTTTCACCACTTGGCTGGGGTCACAGACAATGCCAGCGAAGTTGCATACTGCATTTGTTGATGTCCATGCTTCGAAAACGGGGGACTTCGATTCTTGCAGAGCGGATTTGAAGGTGAGAAGGGATTGAAGCTCGTCGGATTGGGCCGGAAAAATCAGGGAGAGGAAAGAGAGGAGAATGAGAAGGTTTAGAAGGTACCGGTGCCGGAAAATGGAGTGTTCCGACATGCCGGATGTGAGAAGGTGGACAGCGTTTGAGACAGCCTACTTTTGTAGAAATTTTGAGTGTGGAAATGAGACCGCACGCAATATAGGCCAATTTGCACGAGGTTGGCTGTAGGGAAGTTTCCGAGTTCACATACTGGGGATCTACGACGTGTGCAGAGCAAGGCGTGACTCACATTTGTACTTCTCTAGCGTTACGCTTGGTTCTACTTGAAGCTCATATAATCTGCATGTGATCTATTTCAATGATCAGCGGTTCGTCGCTAATAACAATGTGTTAGTCCATTCGTCCCTTTAAAATAGCCATACAGCAAACGTTAAAATATTTTTAAAAAAATACTTTTTGTTTCTAATCCAAAAATATGCTTAAACACGAAAAACAGCCTACGATCGAATAAAATAATTAAGACATTTTTTGGGTTTCCTATGCTATTAGAGAGATAATATTGGTTTTTTGTGCATTTATTTTTCTCTACTAAGCAGTGCTAACTAGCAATTTCAGCATCGTTTTGTTCAAACTTGGGCGGTGAGGTGACAGTAGAGTCCAACTGGAAATGAATATATAATGCTGTCTAAACTTCAAATATTCATATATAATGCACATATCTGCTTTAGTAACCTTAGAAGAAAGAAAGTTCATGGAAAATACGGCTACCATACTTGAAATCGCACTACCCGTCAACATTATTATCATCACTTCGGTTCAGTAAATTGGTTGGTGACTTGTGAGTCGCACGCATAGAGGGAGCATTGAATGGAAGCCAAGTTTGACTGGCTTTTCACTGGCTGGCTTGCTGCCACGGTGAGCAAAATTGGCGGCAACGGAAAGACCTTTTTCAAAGTTCACTTAACACGGCTCTTGAGAACTGGACAATCCAAGGAATCCAATCACAATCAAAAAACTTTTTTCCTTTAAAAAAAGTGAAAAGTAAAAATATATATCAAGATTAATAGAGGGCATTACAAAACATGCCCAAAAGGAGGTTACAATAGTGTAGATAAGTTTATTTGCTCGTTCATTGTTATGTGTGGATCGATCTCTTGTTTCTATATTAGTTCTTAGCTACACAGTTTGCCAGGCCTTCGATCATAATATCTAATTTATTTTACTTTTTCATTGGTTTGTTGGCACGGTTGGCAAAAATTGTTGATATGAGCGTCTGTTTCGTCTATTTTTTTATTTATACTACAGGTTAGAGGAAGCCCATTGTTGTTCGAATAGTCGTACATGTAGTTTTACACTGTTTGATTCTGAAGGCTAGCTTGCGCTGCATGACGTAATCGTATTCCGATGTTCATGGAACGGGCTGATCCCCGCTTGTAGCCTCTTTATACCCTCGAACTGATGTGTTAGTTTTTATCCCTAGACGTGATGGTGCAGGCAAGATTTTGATTTTGTGTGTTCTGTCTTTAAATATTAGGTGGTAGGGTTTTTAACACTTACCAAAAAAAAAAAACTCCAAGTGGGAGGTTAGTGTATGATATTAGTCATGGTTGAGCTTCAATGTTCCTTAGTGCTCTTAGGATTTTCTGCAGCTAAGTTCATTCGTGGAAGCTGCCTGGAATAGGGCATACGAGGACTAATGCAGTGGCCAATTTAGAAAACACCAGGAATCTTCACGTGAAGTAGACCTCTTACTTAAAATATTGGAAAAAAAGTGGTCTATTATGGAGTGTGTGCCGATATTGGGCTCTTCGCCGTAATTGGCCAGCGACTACACTGTCAGTCTCTCGTTTGTGATGAGTGCGTCGCTCGATTTTCCTTCTTGCCAACGTTTTGGGGGGAACTCGGTCAGCCTCTCTTTTGAGAAGGGAGCGTTGCTAGATATTTCTTTTCGTATATATTGTTGACTATGTATACGAAGGTAGCCATCGTGCTATGCCTAACTTTGTTTAATTCGTATTAAAAAATAAGAAAGAAAAAGGAAACCAAGAAGTACGGTCACGAGATTATGTAAGAGGAAGACAAATATCCCATGGCTTAAAAAGCTTGATACTGTGTGTGATACTTGAGCAGCGGGTAGGTGGAAATGTTAATCATCATTTGTTAAATGCTGAAGCTGAATTTGGAGATGTCAACGTAACATTATCACATGCGCTCACACACACAAAATGGTTAATGACAAAGGGCATAAATGAGAAGTACTATAAATCCATGTAGAAATGGCAAAATGGGTGCAGCACTTAGGAGATGAATTCGTAATGTTTTACGTGTTCTATTTCAGAACGATATTAAGATTATAAAATCCTTTTAGATGCGTTTATTTAGAAAAGATTTTGGCTGCAGCCTGGTAGTAAGAATAGCTTATAAACATCGTAAGATGGTGGCATTTTTACAAACATTTTTACCTAGAATGTTCATCAACACTCTTTTAGCGTTACTAAGTAAAAACTACTAAACATGCTTAGCGACTATTGTTGATCGCTATATGAAAAGTGGTAAGCTTTTTCTTATAACCCGAGTCACAGTTAAAAAATTTTCATTAATATATACAACGGATCTTGAGTGAATTTTGTTTTCTTTATGCCGAAAAAAGGAGTAGTGAAATCATTTATTTTTATTTTTATTATTTTGGGGCTGGGGAGGGAAGGGGATTAGTGATAACTATCATGCAAAGAGATCGTATATTTTCTATCAAGGACTTGCAAGATTATGGATCCATCGCAATTCAGGTAGCAAATATTCTCGTTTGATATCAAATATGTACTGATCGGAATATTTTTTACAATCTTTACCTCTCTATACTTTGAGAGAATGTCTTATTGAATAAACTTGATGAAATCCGTAATTTATACAATAGAGAGTGTGAAATGAAAGCTTCAATTTATGCGAGTTATGACTTATAACACTTTCAACGTTGTTTTTGTGTTCAAGGCCTTGTTTGTTTCACAAAAATCGTTTTCTGAAAAAAGTTTTCCCCATTTTCTGATGTTTGGTGCGTATAAATCATTTTTCGGAAAATGTTTTTCGCATTTTCCAGTGTTTGGTGCATGCATAAGATTTTTCAATGGAAAATGATTTTCAATTACACTTGTTTTGAAGAACACAATGTCGGAAGACCACTGACCGATTAAAATTCCGTAAGGCAGTTTCCGGACCACTAAACACACACTCACGCACGCGCGCGCGCACACACCCCCCTCACCCACCCACCTGCGCCCGCTCACCCACACACACAAATGCCCCCCCCCCCCACCCCCAACACACACACACACACACACCCACCCACTGCCTACACACACCCTTCCCACACACACAACAATGTCCAAATAGTGAAAAATACATCTTTTTTTGTGTAAATATTTGTATCATTGCACAGCACCCAAACAAAAAAAATGAAATTCTTGAAAATGTTTTCAGGAAATGCTATTTTCTGGAAAGCGTTTTTCGTGAAGCATTTTCCATGAAACAAATAGGGCCCAAAAGTAATTAATGCCAAAGTAAATCTACTCCTTTGGTGTAATACCCCTAAAATTTTCTTTTCCTTGTGCGAAATTAATATTTTTGAATAATTAAGTTTGTGATCTTTTGTTAACATTAAGAAAATGAATTGGGATTGTTTCTGAAATTTTCGGTCGAGTGAAAGTGGTTTCATTCGGGTCAAAACTTATTGATGATAAAGTTTTTGAGTTCCGAAATATTCGGTTGAATGAAGATTGTTTGGCTTCGAATGAAAATGGGTTTTTGTGTGTAAATGAGCAACTGAAGTTTTCGGTCGACTTAAAGGTTTCAAGTCAACTCAATTTCGGTCGAAAGAAAGTGATTTTGTTCGAATCAAAATGAAAGAAAATTGTGTTTTGAAAATTCTGAAGTTTTCAGTCGACTAAAAGTGGTTTTTAGTCGACTAAAAAGGGTTTCAGTCGACTAAAAGTGGCTTCAGTCGACTAAAAGAGTGTTTCGGTTGACTAAAAAATATTTAAATTGTGTAAAAATGATTTTCTAGAGTTTTAGTCGAATTTAAAAGGTTTTAGTCGACTAAAAGAGTGCTTCGGTCGACTAAAAAGTATTTAAATTGTGTAAAAATGATTTTCTGGAATTTTAGTCTAATTTAAAGGTTTTAGTCGACTAAAAGAGTGTTTTCAGTCGACTAAAAGTTTTAGTCGATGAACAGTAATTTTGAACGGTGATTTTGAATAGTACTGTGAACAATGTTTTGAACAGTACTTTTAGTCAACTGAAAAGTACTTTCAGTGGACTCAATTGTGTGTTTCAGTCGACTCAAAGTTGTTTTCGCTCGATTTAAAGGTTTAAAATTTTTGTCCCCTATAAATAGTGTTTTATTTCATTCCTAGTTTTTTTTTTTGGAGAGTCTTATGTTTCTTTTCCTCTCCTTTGCACGGGAGAGAGAGAGAGAGAGATAGAGAAGAAGACTTGGAAAGTTTGGAAGCTCTAAGGAGGAGCTCAAGGATTTGTGGCTCTCAAAAAGCTTGGGAAGTTTGTTCCCTTTACCCTTGCGGTGGAAAGAGAGAAGGAGAAGGCTTGATTAAGGTAAGGGTTTACTTTCGAAATTCGAATCAGCGATGGACCAATCGGTCATGTAAGTGTATCAAAGGAGTTGTCACCTAGGCTCAAGAAAGTGAGGTTTGTAAGATTTTCCAGTGACTTCCATGGAAATGGACCGGAGAACCCACTGTTGTTCAAATTCAAGAAACTCAATTGGGTTAAAGAAGACAAGTCTGGGACTTTCCCAGTAAAAGAATTCCCGCTCAAATCCAAGTACTGCAAGCGAGTGCAGTTTGTCAAGTGATCACTGATGGCACCATACAAGAAATTTGAGCCCAAGGAGAGTTTCTCCAGTGATCCAAGAGCACATATCGAGTCAAAAGGAAGAACCCCAGAAAGTTGCTGTTGAGAAAGATTGATATCTTTCAACACTTGGCGGGGGTCAGAGACCATGCCAGTGAAGTGGCATACGGCATTTGTTGATGTCCATGCTTCGAAAACGGGGGACTTCGATTCTTGCAGAGCGGATTTGAAGGTGAGAAGGGATTGAAGCTCGTCGGATTGGGCCGGAAAAATCGGGGAGAGGAAAGAGAGGAGAATGAGAAGGTTTAGAAGGTATCGGTGCCGGAAAATGGAGTGTTCCGACATGCCGGTTGTGAGAAGGTGGACAGCTTTCGGGACAGCCTACTTTTGTAGAAATTTTGAGTGTGGAAATGAGACCGCACGCAATATAAGCCAATTTGCACGAGGTTGGCTGTAGGGAAGTTTCCGAGTTCACATACTGGGGATCTACGACGTGTGCAGAGCAAGGCGTGACTCACATTTGTACTTCTCTAGCGTTACGCTTGGTTCTACTTGAAGCTCATATAATCTGCATGTGATCTATTTCAATGATCAGCGGTTCGTCGCTAATAACAATGTGTTAGTCCATTCGTCCCTTTAAAATAGCCATACAGCAAACGTTAAAATATTTTTAAAAAATCTTGTTTGTTTCTAATCCAAAAATATGCTTAAACACGAAAAGACCCTACGATCAAATAAAATAATCAAGACACTTTTTTGTGCTTCCTATGCTATTAGAGAGATAATATTGCTTTTTTGTGCATTTATTTTTCTCTATTAAGCAGTGCTTAACTAGTAATTTTAATATCGTTTTGCTCAAACTGCACGGTGAGGTGACAGTAGAGTCCAACTGGAAATGAATATATAATGCTGTCTAAACTTCAAATATTCATATATAATGCACATATCTGCTTTAGTAACCTTAGAAGAAAGAAAGTTCATGGAAAATACGGCTACCATACTTGAAATCGCACTACCCGTCAACGTTATCATCACTTCGGTTGAGTAAATTGGTTGGTGACTTGTGAGTCGAACGCATAGAGGGAGCATTGAATGGAAGCCAAGTTTGACTGGCTTTTCACTTGCTGGCTTGCTGCCACGGTGAGCAAAATTGGCGGCAATGGGAAGGCCTTTTTCAAAGTTCGCTTAACACGGCTCTTGAGAACCAGACAATACAAGGGATCCAATCACAATCAAAAGACTTTTTTCCCTTTTTTGTGTGAAAAGTAAAAATATATATCAAAATTAACAGAGAGGGTTACAAAACATACCATAGAAGGGGTTACAGTAAAAAAACTGTAGATAAGTTTATGTGCTCTTGTTTCTATATTGGTTCTTAGCTACACAGTTTGTTGGGCTTTCGATCATAGTATGTAATTTACTTAATTTTTCATTTGTTCATTGGTACGGTTGGCAAAAATTGTTGATCTGAGTATGACCCTACTTGACACAACTTTTTTTTCAAAAAAAAAGTTGCGTTTGGTAACCATTTTCCTTCTTTTTTTTTTTCCCTTCAGTTTAAAAACCCAGTTTTAAAATCAAGGCTGTTTTTTAAAACTCCAAAAACTGGGTTTTTTTTTTTTCAGTGTTGGGTTTTTTTTTTTTTTAGACCACTACCCTCCCACCGCCGGCGACTGCCGCCTGCTGCCAGCGACCACCGCCGGCCACCACCACCGTTGGCCACCGCCACTGCAAACCACCACAAAAAAAAAAAAAAAAACAATTGGGTTATCAAACACCCACTTGTTTTTGTAAAAAAAAAATTTTAACTACTATTTAAATTTTTTTTTTTAAAAAACTGAAAACCAAATTTTTTTTTTTGTCAAATAGAGTCAAGTTTTCGGCGTCGGTCTACACAAGACAATTGATTTAAGGGTGGCAAGAATATCTTCTACCCTTGCTGTCTAAACTCTTTCTAATTTCTCCCATTTGTTGATCTATGTATAAATGCATAGTTAGATCTAAACATAAATGTGAAGGGTGTTTTTAGGGGTTGGCTACTATAGCCATCTTATGTATCTATTTGAACTTTCTGGTATCTGGTGCCGAGGAAAGATGGTTTGTTGCCACGTAGAGGTGCCACAAAGGATGCAGTCTGACTTGGCTTCTGTAGGCAAAGTGGGAGACATCAAGGATGGAGTAAGGGCTGAGAGCAAGGCTCCCCAGGCAGGTCGCGAGGGCTGGCAGTGCCGCGCAAGGGCGACGACGAACAGGGCCGGCGGTCGACAGTCCGAGTCAAGGGTGCAGCGTCAAGAGTCCGATGTCGGGAGTTTAAATGTCTTTCTCTCACTAGAAATCCAGAGAGAATAATTTTTAGAGAGAGAGTGAAATCTTGAAATGAGAGAAAAGTCCTCAAATAAGCTCCAAAGTCCACTATATATAGGCACAAATGCGCACGTGTCATCAGCCGGCACGTGTCATCAGCCGACACGTGTCGTCCCCCGGGAGTGACACGTCGCCGATGGGGGTCTCAGAGTATTGATTGTCCGTCAAATTGCCGGTCCCCGAGTTCCTGCCGCCCTGCCCTTACAGCGTCCCTCTGCCTGTCTGAGGAGACTGACCACACCGCGGTAATATGGTCAGAGTAGCCCGTTGCCCCAGCCTCCAGTCCAAGCCCTTACTGAATCCCAAGAGATGTGTCATAAGACGCGCCGAGATCCTGGCAGCGGTGAGGGTTGCCCCTGCAGCCAACTGCCAGGTGGTCTGGACGCGATGCCCTCCGAGGACCTGCTCCCATCCCGGAGTGACCCGGGGGTCATTGCCCCTGGCGGTGTCAATGAGCAATGGTAACATGAGCGTGCATGCCCGCAGTTCAGCGTTCAGAGTCCATGGTGAGGGGTATTCGTGCCGTGGCACTATGAGCGGAGCCCCATGTGAGCCCGTCGTGCGATTGTGCTGGCGACAGCTTCGGGGTCGTGAGCCCATCCTACTGTGAGAGCCGGAGCCCCCGGTTGATTGTGCCGGCGAGGGCTTTAGGGTTGTGAGCCCGTCCCGCCGCGAGGGCCGGAGCCCGTCGGTCGATTGTACGGGCGAGGGCCGGAGCCCCGGTCGATTGTGCGGGCGAAGGCTTTAGGGTTGTGAGCCCATCCCGCCGCGAGAGCCGGAGCCCCCGGTCGATTGTGCCGGCGAGGGCTTTAGGGTTGTGAGCCTGTCCCGCCGCGAGGGCCGGAGCCCGTCGTTCGATTATGCCGGCGAGGGCCGGAGCGGCGACGAGCGTCGCAGAACGGTACTTAGATGACGATGCATGTTCGTGCGTGATGGTTGTTGCGGCAACGGGTGATGAGTGAGCATTGCAGAATGCGTTGAGTGAGGTGATAGCAGCGACAAACAGGTTCCCCCCCAAGGGCAAGGGAGGCCGACCCCCCTACTTCCAAGGAGGGTGGCCGACCCCCTCACCAAGTGGGTGGCCGACCCCCTTCCTCAGGGGGTGGCCGAGCCCTTTCTAAGGGGGGTGGCCGACCCCCTTACAAAGTGGGTGGCCGACCCCCCTTCTAAAGAGGGTGGCCGACCCCCTTCTCAGTAGGGTGGCCGACCCCCTTCCTCAGGGTGTGGCCGACCCCTCGGGAGGGAAGTGCACTTTCGATTGCTGTCTGGATGCTTAAGGCGCAGAGCGCTTTGACCGAGCAACAATGTCGAGGCACGGAACGCTTTGACCGAGCAACGATGTTGAGCAAATTTGACTGCCGAGCGGGTGACGTGTCGTGCCACTGGGGTCTTTTAGCGGTGATGTGTCATGCCACTGGGGTCTTTTAGCGGGCCCTGGGGTGCGGTCCAGATAGGTTGTGAACAGTATCTTATCTTGTAATGGCCCTAAGGCCGAATGTTTATTTCCTTTTCAATGTAATTCTCTTATTAACAAAAAAAATAAAAATCTAAACATAGATGGGGAACTTAAATTCTCCCCCCTTTTTCGTGGTAGCAGTTGTTGTAGTTTTATATGTAATGTGGGCTTCGTCGTGGGTGCGAAAATAAATAGTGGTGGGGTGTAGTGAAAAGAACTGTGGTGGTGGGGCACTAGTGTTTGTAGTGAAGATCGGAGGTGGTGGGCTTGTTTTGGGCAATATTGGCGGGGGTAGTAGTGTAGAACAGCAATGTTGAGTTCACTTTTTACGATGGTGACGGACCAATGGTGGTTGGGGTGTGATATGGTCGGCTTAGAGGTGATGAATTTGTCAGATCTCAGTTGTGATGGGTTGGGATAATTTTTTTCTCTTTGAAGGGTATCATCGTCTTTTCATCTTTAACTCTGAAAAAGTAAAAATTGTAGCTCAGTGATGAGGGGTGTCGGCTGTGATAAAAGGAAATCTCAGAAGTGTCGAGTGTAATTAACTCTAATATTTAGTAGATAAATTCATAATTGCGTACATACTTAAAAGCTTAAATTTTGGAGCCTCATTGTAGCAATCTACATTTAAATTTAAATTCAGAACGTGTAGCAAAATCGTATTCCAATGGAATTAACATATACCATTATACTCTTTATAGTAATCTACTATAGTGCCAAAAAATGAATGCTTATATTGTGTACAAAAGCGACGCTGATTGAGAAGAAGAGGCAGAAGATACGGTGAACTGTGATGACTCCGTGTTGTATCCATTGCTCGAGGAGTGAGTTTGGTTCTTCTCATGACCATCGGCACTGTAAGACACAGAAAATGAAGATGTTGGAGGAGCAAAATACGTCGCTACGGGCATCTTTGGAGGGAGAATTGGTAATGGAGCTTCGCAGTTAAGGATCTGAATTGCTTGTCTTATGGATGAACGAAGATATGAATCTGGGTGAGCACAGCAAAGCCCAACAATCATCAAGCGTTCCATTTCTTGTTCATCAAAAGCTGCACATAGTTTTGGATCTGCTGCTGTAAGGAGCTTACCCTCACCATAGAGGTCCCAGACCCACTCCACCAGTCTTACTTGGCTCTCTTCTGCCCTGAATTCAATAACTTTTCTTCCACAAGCTATTTCCAAAGCAACCACACCAAAACTAAAGACATCCGATTCCTTTGTAGCCTTTCCTGTGGCAACACATTCCGGAGCCATGTAGCCTAGTGTCCCTGCCAAAATAGTTGTTTGCGATCCTTTATCATGGTCAACAAGCCTAGCTAAACCAAAATCTCCAAGTTTGGGGTTGAAATTCGAATCCAACATGATATTGCTCGACTTTATGTCCCTATGCACCACACATTGCTCCCATTCTTCGTGCAGATAGAGCAATGCTGACGCCACGCCTTGAACGATTTTGTACCTTACCTCCCATGTCAACAAGCTCCTGTTTTTGAAGAGATGGGAATCTAAGCTGCCATTTGCCAGGAACTCATACACAAGTAGCAGTTCCTTTCTCTCGTGGCACCAACCAATGAGTTGTACCAAATTCCGATGCCTCAACCGGCTAATTATCTTTACCTCTGCTGCATACTCCTTTATCCCCTGTTTAGAGTTGCTTGACACTCTTTTAACAGCAACATAGGAGCCCAATTCCTTCAAGAAACCTTTGTATACCCCACCAAACCCTCCCTCTCCAAGCTTCTCTACCTCCGCAAAGTCAGAAGTTGCGTGTGCTAATTCATTGTATGAAAACTTCTTCGGTCCCGTACCTCTTTCAAATTCGCTGTCCATAACCACATCAAAGCCAAGCTCCCCGTCATTTTCCTCTGTGCGCCTTTTCCTCCTAAATCCAAAGAAAAGGGAAGCCAATCCACCCACCAAAACGCACAATCCAACACTCAACCCAACCACAAGTCCTGTCTTTCTCTTCTTTTTCGGGATCACTGTCACTGGACTTGTTGGCCCTTTGTTCACATCAATCCGTAAATCTGAACTGTTAAAGTTCCATGATTTGACATTATGTTTTTCGAAATCCGCTCCTGTGGCGGCACTGAAGCCGAAAATAACCCATTCAGGTAGTTCGTTCCTTAGATCAACTATGTAATTAAGGCCATATTGCTTTATTGTCACATTATTCTGATAACCGGTAAAAACAACACTAAGATTTTTGGAAACCGAATCATAACTAATCCAAACTTCATTTTTACCTCCTTGCGTAATATTACTCAACCATTTTTCAAACTTTACAGATACGAGAGATTTGATACTGATACCTGCATGATCACCTATCGAAGAGTTTGAAGAGCTATCCTTTGGATCCCAACGGGCATTATAGAATGTATCAAACTCAACTGCAACAAATTGATTGGTCGCCTCACCTGTATCAGGATCAACCGGAAGGCCCATTGCGCGACCTGCTGAGATTACTGAATTATTAGCAGCCAAAAAGAAAGCAATCCCATCTCCGTACGGAGTTCTTCCATCTGAGTCGATGACAAATGTGAAACTGGTACTGAAGTTAGCCAGCTCTCCTGTAGCGTTGTCCCAAAGGTGCAGAGGTTGGATATATGTGGCTCGACCAGCTTTCTTGATCCGATCCGTCGCTCGCTCGTCTGGGGTGAGTTGGATACCTTGGCTTGAGATGTACGAGTCGTTTTCGACCTTTATGTCTGTTGAATGTTGTGGTCCAATATTAGGAAAACTGAAGGTCAGTGGAGTTGCACAAGGGATCACAAGAAAGAAGTAGAAGGTGATCAAAGAGAGAGAGTAGCAAAGCTTAGGTGGTCGGGAATCAGTGTTCAAAGAGCGGCAGCAAACCATGATGATGAAAGAAGCTTCTCAAGGGGACTATGATCAGTTTTCCGATCTCAAGCTTCGCCGAGTGTTTGGTATAGAAGTGATTTACAAATCACCAAGAAATAATCAATCTTCTGTTGTAATCATTGCTCAAGATGCTAATTCACATTTACAGAATGAAGCAGGTTACATGAATTTGTGATTGGAGATGAATGCAAGAGCTATAAAGCAACCATGGATGAAGAAGATGAATGGCTTGTAGCAGCACAAGTCCCGGTGGTTGCTAAAATAATTACTTATTCTTGCTAAAATAATTGCTAAAAGAAGACTTGACTTTACTATTTCTCTTAGAAACTCATGGAGGCCATCCATAGTTTTTTTTTTTTTTGTTTAAGAGGCCATCCATAGTTGACATCTTCAAGATACCCAATATTAATCGGCCCGTTTGACACACATTATTTTTTCAGTTTTGAAAACTGAAAAAAAAAAGTTATGTTTGGTAACCATTTTTTTTTTCTTCAGTTTAAAAATTCAGTTTTTAAGTCAAGGCTGTTTTTAAAAACTCCAAAAATTGATTTTTTTTTTTTTTTTTTGAGATCACCACCACCATCACCCTCCCACTGCCGACAGCGGCCGCCTGATGTGTCAATTTTTATCCCTAGGCGTGATAGTGAGGGCAAGATTTTGATTTTGTGTGTTCTGTCTTTAAGTACTAGGTGGTAGGGTTTTTGACACATATCAAAGAAAAGAAAAAAGAAACTCCAAGTGGGAGGTTTAGTGTATGATATTACTCGTGGTTGAGCTTGAATGTTCCTAAATGCTGTTAGGATTTTCTACAGCTAAGTTCATTCGTGGAAGCTGCCTGGAATAGGGCATACGAGAGCTAATGCAGTGGCCAATTTAGAAAACACCAGGAATCTTCACGTGAACTAGACCTCTTATTTAAAATGTTGGGAAAAAGTGGTCTATTATGGAGTGCGTGCCGATATTGGACTCTTCGCTGTAATCGGTCAGCGTCTACAACTGCCGGTCTCTCGATTTTCCTTCTTGCCAACGTTTTGGCGGGAACTCGGTCAACCTCTCTTTTGAGAAGGGAGCGTTGCTAGATTTTTCTTTTCGTATATATTGTTGACTATTTGTACGAAGGTAGCCATCGTGCCATGCCTAACTTTGTTTAATTCGTATTAAAAAAATAAGAAAGAAAAAGGAAACCAAGCAGTACGGTCTCGAGATTGTGCAAGAGGAAGACAAATATCCCGTGGCTTAAAAAGCTTGATACTGTGGGCGATACTTGAGCAGCGGGTAGGTGGAAATGTTAATCATCATTTGTTAAATGCTGAAGCTGAATTTGGAGATGTCAACGTAACATTATCACATGCGCTCACACACACAAAATGGTTAATGACAAAGGGAATAAATGAGAAGTACTATAAATCCATGTAGAAATGGCAAAATGGGTGCAGCACTTGGGAGATGAATTCGTAATGTTTTACGTGCTCTATTTCAGAACGACATTAAGATTATAAAATCCTTTTAGGGTCCGATTGGATCACGGAATTAGCCTTGGAATTGAGGCAGATTTTGAAATTGGACCTTAAGAATTGTAATTCCGGTGATTGGACAACTTATTTAGAATTGAAATTACAATTCATACCCAATTCCATGAAATTAAAAACATTTAGCCCACAGTCCAATTCCTGAGGCCCAACCTCAAATTTGCAATTCCAGCCCATTCTTCGTTTCCGTCTTCGACTAGTAACTCTGCCCGACAGAACCTTTCTCTCATCTCTGAGCTCTCTTTCTCTCTTCATTTTCTCGTCTTTGATTCAATCTCACCATGGCAGCGATAATCTTCCTGCTCTTTTTTCTTTGACTCAACTCGCCATAGCAGCGGCAATCTACTGTGCCGATGACGCCGGCTACGATCTAGTATGTTGATGGCAGCGGCTTCGACGATATACTCTTTTTGACAGCTACGATCTAGTACCAGCTCTTTGCAACCATGTAAGTCTACTTCTTGTAATCTGTACTGCCTGCAAATTGGACAACATATTGCTAAAAATCGTTTGGTACCTCTTTATGCCAAATTGGGATGCTCTAAAAATTGCACGTCAATTGTTCGACGAAATGCCTGACAAACTTTTTGTCATTCGCATGGTTGTATTCTTGGCATAACTGGTTTTACATACGGTTGGCAAAGTCGCAAGAACCTTTGGACAAAAGTGGTTGTACAGCTGCCAAAGCAGGTTGTACAAGCTTCTAGTGCAGTGGATGGTTCAGCATAAAAACAGGGCACCCACATGCATATATGTGTGCATGCTTATTTTATTTCCATTACATTTTACCAGTCTAGTACTTCTGTGCAGAGATGTTGGATTTATGTGCAGACCAGGAATCAGTAAATGGTTTGATCTCAATCCTAGTCCCAGTCTTTGTTTAAATTTCCCTCATTTCTGAACCCAATACTTATTAAATATGGGCTAAACTCCAAATTGGCATCTCATGGGCTGCTCAATATTTGATATAAAATGGGGTGTGGTCAATTTGTTCATACATGGGAGTTATGTTTTAATCACTAACCAACCTCTAATTAAAAGATAGGAAGAAAACAAAGTAGAAAATAGCTAGTTCAGACTACAATAGCCATAAACCTGTCAGCGGTGCTTAGATTGGTATCTTTGGAACTCAAGGTGAAGCCCTCTGGTTTAAGCAGCCTTGCGACATCTTTAGGAACCTGTTCCCTTTGGTAACTGTAAGAAAACAAAATATCATTTTTGGCCCATGGAAAAATGTCATTAACTGTTGTCGTGGGGGAAGCAGGTGAGTAGGCTGGAGAAAAAGCTATTTTTAAGGCCGATGCAAGACTCCAGCCTTCCTTTTCCCGCTTGGCAGCTTCAGAGAAGGAAATAGTCTGTTAACTGGGGGTTCATGCGCAAAGCTGTTGTCTAGCTGCGCAAAGCTATTTTTAAGGCCGATGCAAGACCCCAACTTTCAGTGTTTGATCAATAATGTTATGCAAGTAAAAGTTGCTCTTCTAGATATCTGTATGCAATGAAGAACAGTTTTAGTTGTATAGTTATGTTTCTCATTTGTTAGAGGTATCTGTCCCTTGAAGCACCAACCTTATCATTATACCCTGCAGGATCAAGACCCTTCTTTTCCATCAGAGACCGTTGTATCTATAGTTGAAGAAGAGCTTGGAGCACCCGTGAATGATATATTTGACTGGTTTGACTTTGAGCCGATAGCTGCTACTAGCCTTGGTAATCTCGAGTTAATTTTATGTCAAACATTTTAGAATGTGTTAAGCTTTAATTGTCACGTCTGTCATTTAACTTTTCCACTTATAATTTCACGATGGCTTATCTGTTGATAACTTAAAAGAAGAAATTACGTCGAAATATCTACTATCAGTATTATACCAAAAATCAAAATCAAATTACAGTATTAGAATTATTGAATGCGTAAGCTGTATTCTAAGCCCTACAATTGCTTCTGCTCAACCTCAAAAAATTTGTTTCTCATTGTAAGATAACAAGCACCAAACCAAAGGCCTCTGGAAGAACCCCACGCATGTCAATCTCTCTCCAACATAACAGCAAAATTACATTTCCCCTATTGCAAATGAGATCAACCAATCGAAAAACAACAAAAGGTTTGAAGCAGATTTTAATGTTTTTCTTCTTTTCCCACTGGAAAAACTGGTTCCAGTGTTACAGAAGGTTGGTGCCTCCTGCCTAGCAGAGGAGCAGCCATAGGTAGGATTTATGGTTCCTAATGATGGACAAAATAATAATGAAAATTAAAAAGATTTGAGAAAATGAAGTAGTACAGGCAAAGTGCAAGCTAACAGCAACATTGTCATTTCAGTGATACCATGAAGGCAGGATAATACATGATGGATTAGCTATAACAAAAGGGACGATATTCTCGAGTATATTACTGTTCATATATCGCAGCTGGTGGCAGTTGCTCCCAAGTGCCGTTATCGCTTTCCTCATTAGTATTTCCGTTTTTATGTATTGACAAATATATTTTCTCTTACGTGCAGAACTATTCTGTTGAAGAAACGGTGGGCAATTCTTAGAACTACGTCATTCTTTGATGTAAAAACACAGGTGATATTATGAGTAGTAACTTGTTGGTTTATATATATATATATATATATATAGCGCGTGTGAGTGCGTTCATACATATATAGTATATAACAGGTTACAATCTGATTTCTTTTGTCATTTGTATTTTGTATTTTAGGTTCGAATAGTCAATGCATGTTGCATTTTGCACAATTTCATACTAGAGGAGCAAATTGAACAAGAAACAAGATTATTAGTTGAGGTTGATGCAGAATTAACAGCTGTTCAAATTTCAGATGACACGGGCAATGAGGAAGTGATAAGATCTGTCCAGCTTACGCCTGAATGGACAACATTTAGAGAGAATTTAGCAAAGGGCATGTTTGCTGAATATCAAGCTAGGCGTAGAAGAGGAGTTTGATATAATAACTAATTACCTATCTGAACTGTTATTTCTTTAGCAGCTATTTTGTTATTTTTGTATATCTCATCATATCTTACTATTTTATATTATAAATGTTCTCTCTTTAGGAGCTATTTTTTTGTTGAAACGACGTAATATGTGGTGCATTCTGAGGAGCTATGGTGTATTTATGGTGGTTGTAGGTTGAATGTTTTTGAGCTGGGTATGTGGTAGTTTTGACTGATGTTATCTTTGAAGAACAAAAAAATGGGCTCATTTTTCTATTTTATACTTGGTCGTTATATGTGCATTTATCTTAATGGACTCTTTTTTTCGTTTTGTACGTGGTCATCGTATGTTTATTTTCTTTCCTTTTCTTTTGCTCTTGTTGGGTGGGATTCCTTGGAGTCGAGTATGATTTGACAAGAAAAAAAAATATTATGTTTTGCATATTTATCTTTTATTTTTTGACTTTAACAATTTTAATTCTTAATCCAATTTTTTGTGCTAACCAATCAATGGAATTACAAATTTTATTCAATTCCAAAGCAATTCCAATTCTATAGGAATTGGAATTGAATTACAATTTTCAATTCCAATTCCAATTCCATTTGCCAATCGGACCCTTATATGCGTTTATTTAGAAAACATTTTGGTTGCAGCCTGATAGTAAGAATAGCTTATAAACATCGTAAGATGGTGGCATTTTTACAAACATTTTTACCTAGAATGTTCATCAACACTCTTTTAGCGTTACTAAGTAAAAATTACTAAACATGCTTAGCGACTATTGTTTATCGCTATATGAAAAGTGATAAGCTTTTCTTATAACCCGAGTCACAGTTAAAATTTTTTCATTAATATATACAACGGATCTTGAGTTAATTTTGTTTTCTTTATGCCGAAAAAAGGAGTAGTGAAATCATTTATTTTTATTTTTTTATTTTGGGACTGGGGAGGGAAGGGGATTAATGATAACTATCATGCAAAGAGATCGTATATTTTCTATCAAGGACTTGCAAGATTATGGATCCATTGCAATTCAGGTAGCAAATATTATCGTTTGATATCAAATATGTACTAATCGGAATATTTTTTACAATCTTTACCTCTCTATACGTTGAGAGGATGTCTTACTGAATAAACTTGATGAAGTCCGTAACTTTTACAATAGAGGGTGTGAAGTGAAAGCTACAATTTATGCGAGTTATGACTTACAACACTTTCAACGTTGTTTTTGTGTTCAAGGCCTTGTTATATTTTTTGCATTTTTCGGTGTTTGGTGCGTGGAAATCATTTTCCGAAAAATATTTTTCGCATTTTCCGGTATTTGGTGCATGCATAAGATTTTTCAATGGAAAATGATTTCCAATCACAATTATTTTGAGGAACAAAATGCCGAAAAATTACTTACCGATTAAAATTTCGTAAGTCATTTTCCGGACCACTAAACACACACACTTACACGCACCCCAAAACACACGCGCGCGCGCGCACCCCTCACCCACCCACCCACATACACACAAATGCCCCCCCCCCCCCAACACACACACACCCGCCACCCCCCCCCCCCCTGCACACACATACACCAACACACACACACACACGCCCCTCACCCCCACCCACCCACCCACCCACTACCTACACACACACATACACACAGCCCTCCCACTCACCCACACACGGAACAATGTCCAAACAATGAAAAACACATCCTTTTTTTGTATAAATATTTGTATCATTGCACAACACCCAAACAACAAAAATGAAATTCTTGAAAATGTTTTTAAGGAAATGCTATTTTCTGGAAAGCGTTTTTCGAAGCATTTTCCTTGAAACAAGCAGGGCCCAAAAGTAATTAATGCCAAAGTAAATCCACTCATTTGGTCTGCGATGCCATTTAGCTCTTTGTTAGTGTCCCATTTCAAAAAAAAAAAAAAACTCTTTTGGTAGTGTGTTGTTTCAAGTTTATATTTAAAAGCTAAATTTTAAATGATGCGAGGCATCCCATATCAAGTATATTAAATGTAGTCAGTATAGAGAGTCCGTTATTTCTAAAATTTTGGGATAGTGATTTTGGAGTGGTAATCTTGATTAACCTTATCTGAATTTTTTTTTGGTGTTTTCACTACTAAAAAGTCGAGCAACTTTTACTTTTCAAAAGTATTTCAAGCGAATAAAATTCATAGTTTTACCTAAAACTAATTTTTTTAATGGTGTGACACATTCGTAACACAGTACTATGAGTGATATTATTTTTGAAATTCAACTTTGAGATGATAATTGAGGAACAGTGATAAATACAATTTACTAGTGTCTTCTCTTATATAAAACTGGAGCAACTTCATTTTCGATGAAGAAATAGCGTATATATAAAATTTGCTCGACGCTTAGCGAAAACATGCATATGCGCATAAAAATCATAAACAAACTATACAAGTACAAACTTACATGGCATTTAACCTCATCCGAGCATAATCAAAATCAATCACGAGTCACAGTGTATCTATTAACATTAGGAGATCGGTGAGATCCTCTCATTGTCAATGCTTTGGAGCTCTTTACAAGATATTTTTGAGTGATCATGATCATTGCGTATATTAGTTTGCCCTCGATTACCACCAACCCTTTTAACTGTCCAGATAGAAGTAGGAAAACCACCAAACATCAAACATCTTGATCAACCAAGAAAGAAACCAAAGTCTGAGAGAGGAGTTATGGAGAGCCACAGCCATTGGATATAGGAAGGATAAGAGTTCAGAAATTTGTTTCCACAAAAATGAAAGATGTCTGGCACACTCTCCATGAAATTGTTGTCCTTATTCAGACTCTATCCCCTCCTTTTCTTTTTCATTTAAATCCATTCACTCACTTGCTCTAAACTCTGATACACAACTTCACTCCCTCCGCCCCTATCTTGAACGCAAAGATGCAGCCTCCAATGAAAGAAGCTAATCAACGCATCGCAAGAATCTCAGCTCATCTCAACCCTCCAAATCTCCAGGTCTGTCCCCTCTTAATAACTAGATAGACTACCATTTTGGTTGTTAATTATGGTTCTTTGTGGTAATTTGTCAACCTTTTTAGGTTTTTTTAGTGGGTAGTGAATTCTTGATCATGGGTGCTTGAAATGTTTAGACTAAGTTTTAAGTTCCCAATTCTTGATTTAGTGTAACTTTAATCTAATAATCTGGGTACTGATTAATTTTTGCTGAAGTTGAAGTTTTTATTCCAAGTTTTCCAATTTCAATGGTCTTGATTTCTTCAAGAATTTTGTAATGTGCATGTTATGTATTGAAAGATGGGGGAGGGTTCTATTCTGGAGCAAGCTAATTGCAGAGCAAAAGGAGGGGCACCCGGATTTAAAGTTGCTATTTTGGGTGCTGCTGGAGGCATTGGCCAACCTCTTGCACTGTTGATGAAGATGAACCCACTTGTTTCGGTTCTTCACTTGTATGATGTCGTTAATGCCCCTGGTGTCACAGCTGATATCAGTCACATGGACACTGGTGCTGTGGTAACTTACTTTTGCCAACATTCTCTAATTTTAATCTGTCGTCAAAGATATGGTTGTTATGACTGAAGGTGAAATGAAACATTGTTCTGAAACCCTAGGTGCGAGGTTTTTTGGGGCAGCCACAGCTTGAGAGTGCTCTGACAGGGATGGACCTTGTAGTTATACCTGCTGGTGTTCCAAGGAAGCCAGGAATGACAAGGGATGACCTTTTCAAAATCAATGCTGGAATTGTCAAAACACTTTGTGAAGGAATTGCAAAGTGCTGTCCTAATGCAATTGTCAACTTGATCAGTAACCCTGTGAATTCAACAGTCCCGATTGCAGCAGAAGTTTTCAAGAAAGCAGGAACATATGATCCAAAACGGCTTTTGGGTGTCACAATGCTTGATGTAGTTAGAGCCAATACTTTCGTGGTATGTACTTCTGCAAGAATAATTTTGGTTGTTTCTCATGTCAAGTTCTGGAGAATGCGATACATGTTTATGTGCTTGTTTTTTGTAGCGGATGATGAACTCCTTATTCCTTACCCTGATGTATATGATTAAAAGCCAAACATCATGTAGTTTGCTAATCCACTATGTAAAATGATTCCCACACTTTGAGAGCACATGCGATTCGATCCACCTTCAATTGACACTATAGGTGAATGGCGGGAATCGAACCCGCGCATGGGTCGTATGACATTGATTGATTTCTACTTCCCCATTTTTCTTCCTTCAGCTAGTCCAGGCAAGAAACGATCTATTGTTAAGAATAGTGAATTAAAATTCAATTTGCTGCTGTGTGAGCTTGTCTTCCGCAATGGCTAATGGCTGCTCATGTGATTAGGAATATACCATTCCATTTGCGCAAGTAATAAGGGGATTTCATGTCTATCTTTCAAGTCTTAAGAATGGTAATTCGATTGGATCTTCACCTGGTCCAAGCTTCCCAAGCTCTCTTTTCCATGACCAGATTGTCAAAGGAGATTAGTATATGACTTTATGTCCCTGGCCTGTAGATAGCCTATTATGAGCTTCTAAAATATCTTTTAGTCCATTTCCGCAGCTTGGTCTCACCTTACCCGGAGGAATTCTTTTAAATCTATGTCACCAGTCACCACTAATTATAGCATATTAAGAGCCAGCAGATCTCCCTCACTCGTTGAGGAAACTTTTGGCAATTGCGTCATAGTCTCTTCTAAGTCAATGTTTTGTTCCATTAATTCTTCAAATCGTGGATTTGTAGTTCTCCTTAGGCAGAGGAGTATATTCTGGTCTGTGGTCCACAAGCATTTCTTATTGTTTTTACTTTCTAGTCTAGTTATAACTTTAAAGCGGTATTTGCTTGGGGACATAGCTACTAGCACAAAAAATGAAGGGATATGTCACGACACTGATTATAACTTCTTTCTTCTCGTCCTTAGTGCTGGAAATTATATAAGCAAATGTCATATTTTGCGGTACTTTAAAGTGTGCCGCTATCTTTTTTATTAATATAGTGAATGTTGGATTGCTAGCGAAAATCTTGGTGACCTGCATGACCATCTAGTTTAGCTCGCGGGCTACCAGATGACATTAGATCATTTATGTAGTGTATTGTTGCTGATTGGCAATTTTTTTCCATACTTTGTTCTTCTGAAATCATTTTAGGCAGAAGTTTTGGGACTTGATCCCAGGGAAGTGAGTGTCCCAGTCGTTGGAGGTCATGCAGGAGTGACGATTTTGCCTCTACTTTCACAGGTTCAAGATTCAAATTTCTGTACCTTTTAGATGTAATGTTGCCTAGTAATGTAACTGTACTTTATGTTGGGTTTTGACTAGTGGTGTTGCCTTATATTGGCCCATACAGGTTAAGCCTCCCTGTTCCTTCACATCAGAAGAAACTGAATACCTGACAAAACGCATTCAAGATGGTGGAACAGAAGTTGTTCAGGTACAAAGCCGCTTTAAAAGTTCTTCAACTCCAAGTCACTTCAAATTCGGCACCACCTCAGCGAGATTAGACAGAAATCTGTTAATGTGACTCAAACTCTTATTGTGTATTTAAAAGTCTCTTCATCCTTGGTTCACATTTACGCTGAATGGTATCTTTTAGTCTTGAAGTAGCATTTCCTTATCTACCCATTTTATCTCGACTGTCAAAATTCAACTAATTGCCTCGTTCAGACTTCAGATGCTATAGCAGCAGAATATAGCAAAAACGTTTCAATCTCCTCATACTGATACTACCTCAGAACCCTGTCCTGCTACCACATTGCTTCTGTCCCAATAGATAAATTATTTCCTCAATAAAATCGATGATGGATTGTTTGCACCGTTTGCAGGCAAAAGCTGGAGCTGGCTCTGCCACACTATCAATGGTTAGCAATTATTTAATTTCACCTTTGTATTTGGTTAAAAAAGGAATCGTTCAGCTTCCTACTCGAAGGTCAAACTCATTCAATATGTGACATGTGAAATACTTATAGGCATATGCAGCAGTTAAATTTGCAGATGCTTGCCTCCGTGGCTTGAGAGGAGATGCAGGTATCACGGAATGTGCCTTTGTAGCTTCTCAGGTACCTTACTACATCTGCATAATTATCTTCTCCACATTTTTTTCGGGGACTTCTTGACAATATAGCTGATTGTTCCCAACAGGTGACAGAACTCCCTTTCTTCGCAACCAGGGTACGACTAGGTCGTGCTGGAGCTGAAGAGGTTTACCAGCTTGGACCCCTCAATGAGTATGAGAGGTAAGATATAATCAGTGTCTAGCCATGTTAAAAAATGTAAATTCAGCAGAAAACTTTCCTGTATTAAGTAGACTCCTCTAAGCAGGGTGGGATTGGAGAGTGCAAAGAAAGAATTGGCAGCAAGCATTGAGAAGGGAATTTCTTTCATCAGAAAGTGAAGAAACAAAAAGCTGTACGGTTTTTTTTATTTCTTAGGGGCTTGTATATTTTCCGTTACCCGTTGATGTTCCTTATGTTACTTCCTTATATATGCCCAAGAAAGATGAAATAAATGTTTCCTACATGCTATGCTGATCTTAGAACCATGAATACAGGAATAAAAAAGTCATTTCTGTTTTCACTTTCTTGTACATTTTTATCTACTGTTGGGGCTTTAAATTTCTACTGCTTTCAAAAAATAGAGGTATTTATTCTTTTTCTCTGTTCTCTAGTGGGAAAAGCACACTGTTTACTTGTAGCATTTTGGCAAGAGGAAATCCCAGAGCAGCATCAGGATTCTTATAAGCAAGTCTCAGATACATTAATTGAGGACTTCAATCCGACTTCATTAGAGTATGAAGTCTGTTTGCCCCACTATATCAACTCAGTTCTGTTCATAGATGTAGAGCCTAGTTACAATCAACTCTCCAAACGGGTTCATCCCGACGCCACAATTTTTCGACAAAACCTTGCTTGGCCAACTTCCAATTGTATTCCAAACAGGTCCATCCCTTAGATTATTCATACAATTTTCTCACTGCCTCAAATCGCTAACCTGCAAAAGTATTTCCAAGCAGAAATAGCAACAATAACTTTGCAGTCACCTAGCACCAGGCAAAATATGAATAACTTTATATCATAAAATTTACAGCTTCTCAACGGAAAAGGACGATTTCCTCTCTCAAGTATATGTTATATTTCGTTTGTCAATAGTTTGCCAAAGAGAGCGGAAAAAAACACCTCTTTGCCATTAATTTCCAACAAAATAGGAACCTTCAAACAATTTACAAGGTGAATGGGTTGGGAGGAGGATGAACAATGGGCATCCTAGACATGGTCATATTTCCAGAGAGAACATTCGGGGCAACAGTATCTTCTATAATAACAGGATTGACCTGAATCACTCTCTCTGGAACAACCTTGTCTCCATCAATCTTAGCCAATACCTCAAAATGCATCCTCACTGTCTCGGGCTTCGTCCTCCACTCCGGGATACCATTCATATTGAGTCCATCTCCTCCTTTCAACTTCTTCTCCACCCCAAAACCTATCTTCACAAACGTCTGAGCTGATACATCTGCCTTCAACAACTTAAAAGAACCTTCCTTTTTGGCTTTTGAACCCAACACAGATGATAGCAGTGTCTCAAAACCAAGCAAGTTTGAGTTTGAGCCATTAACTGATGTGACAGGCCACAATGTCGTAAAGCGATCAGGAGTCAGTAGGGTAGGGGTTTCTTGCAGATCAACGGTTGAGATCGCTTCAATGGCTTTCATTTTTGATGGAGAAGATAGCTCAACCAGACCAGGTGCGAGGCGCTTAAGCTTGAGCCTGTTGCTGGAAGAGGGTGACGATGAGGTAGGGGATGCAAGAGATGTTGGGCCAACAATGCGGAGGGAGAGTAGTGGGGCCTCTTGGGCACGGGAAGTATGGCGAAGCCGCTCAGCCAGTGTAAGAAGACCCGAGGCAAAACCATTTTGGGTTAGGTTCAAAGGAAGCGGAAGTTCAACAGGGTGACGAAGGCTAACTGATCGAGCACCTTTAACTGTGACCACTGCTCCATCAGCTAAAATTACTTTCTTCAGCACACCAGCATCCACATCGTGCTGTACAATATCCCACAATGACATAACGATTAGCCATGAATTCAGAATTAACTACGAGAATTTGTGTGTAAAACTAGTATATTTATGAACATGGGAAGTAACGCAGATGACTCTACCCAAGAGAGGAACCAAGGTAGAAAACATCACACAGTTTTACATTCATGATAAAACCAAACAAAACAAATAACTAAGAAGGCAGATTGAACTCTACAGCATGCACTCCACATTGTGCTAATTAAACCAATATATGAATATATTTCTTACTATTATCTTTTCCACATGATAGAAACAAACACATGCATGCAAACTCGTAAATCCTATCCACATACTTTCTCCAAAGGGCAAAGTAATGCAAAATTCCAACTTAAGCATGGCCGACTTAATAAATGGGATATTTAGTGCAATCTTGCACATCTCGTCCATTCTTCATATTTCTAACTTCATGACATAACAGAGAACGCCTCACGGAGAAAAAGGTATGATCATCCAAAAAAAGCACTTTCCGTACCTTCATCTTGTTACTAGTGACTTTAACTTCCGCAATCTTACCACTAAACAAGAAGCACAAAGTATCCATACAAGGCAGTCCTCGAGTGTTCAACATGTAGTAAGATCCAATTATATAAACTAATCAATTTTTCATAAAAAGTTATACCAAGAGAATTTTCAGTCATTATTAAAGTACATTGATTGTACTTCAAAAAACAAATCAGCTCCTAGTTCCATATATACAATGTAGAAGTATTGAAATATGTTTATTACACAAATTATAAGGTGAGAACAGTAAACATATAGATCACTTTATGGTTGAAAACGTAATTTTCTCATTTGGCATGTAAACCAAGATACTATACGTGATAGTTCAAAAAACATTGATACCTATCGACATTTCTTTCAAATCAAAGAGCTCAATGAAACGAAAAACAAACTCAAGTTGAATCAAGGAACAGCTATAGGGAATGACTTTGCGGTCTTGTCCTCTTCACAAATAAATGTTGTTCCCTATGTGGGCATCATGCACCATAAACAGTTAAGGGCTAGATTATACAAACCTGACACAAGGTACAGCCATGCTAGCTCGTAAAAGGAGCAGGAACCTTTTTTCCTGCATTTTCATTTTACCATAACTTCTTCATACAAGCTGATTGAGTTGAATAAGTCACATTTGGAAGCCACTCTAGCTTTTTAATTGTAGCTGAGTGAGCTGAGTCAAGCTTAGGTTTGTTCAAGCTTGTTCAGCAAACATATCGAGCTTTCAAAAATGCTCAAGCTAGCTTGTTTATTTCTTGAGCCAATCTCATACGAGCCTGAGCTTTATAAAGTTATTTCGAACGAGCTTCTAATTGAGCGAACACAAGCTGGGCCCAAACAGCTTGGTTCATTTTATACCCCTATTTACTTGTAGACCCCTAGCTTAACCAACATCCAAACTAAAACCTAATTTCAACTATCCTACCCATGCTCCGATCCCTATAAAATTAAGCTTGTTTATGACCCAAATTCAATTAGAAGACAAGACCTTAGAGACAGTTCGATCTAGCCAGTGAGCAGCATATTGGCAAACATACTCATTACAAATTTCCAATTTCAGGTAATGCGCAAGAATCCAACGTAAAAATAGCCAAACTTCCAGTACCATCTTGAAAGGAAACAACTATTGCACATGCCCTAAGGTTCAAACCTCATAAAGTTTCCATAACTTATACGAAGGAAGTATTTCATCTAACTTTCCTCAACACCATCTAAATATTCGTACCTAAGAAATAGACTGTAAGGACAATCAAAGGAAAATGCCTAAAGAAAGGCGTCTATCGCTGACCAGATACTCTCTCTCTTACTTTCCATGACAAAGAGCAAAGCTTTCTCCATGAGAACGATAAAAGGAGGGTAAAGGTGAAAGTTCGGCCCAAGTATTCTGACTATTCTCAGACTTTGTCCTTTCCAAGAACCAAATTACCAATAAATGGCATTTCAATTCTCAAATACAGACAAGTCAACCTTCAAAGTAAAGCTCATCCTTGTCAAGGCAACAAGAAAGCTAACCATAACAAATGCAGGTAATCCAAAGCACGCAAACAAGATGCAAATAAATACGAGGAACATACCGGAAGAGAAAGCCTCATGTCCTTGGCATCCTGAATCCAAAGCTCCATGGGACCGGCCAACTGAAAAGGAGCCAAGACCGGCAACCCCTCCTCTGAACTCTGCCTTTCCACCAACCCATTCTCCTCTGTGGACCTCGCTGTATCCTCTACGCGAAAGATTGGCAAATCCACATACTCCCATCTATTCACATCCTCCAAAAGCTTCAAAGGCAGAACTTTATTATCGATTTCCACGTCAAACTCATAAGCAACCGATCGTCCCACCAACGCGTCCCTCAAGTCAAACCCAGATATCTTAAAATCCTCCGTTTGAAACCCTAACCCCTTGGTAATCGCTTCCTTCAAGTCCTAAAGAAACGCACAAACACAACAAATAAATAAATTAAAAACTTACATCAGCTCCAACGCAAACCACTTGAAAACGTAAAGAACATTAACATGGGAAATTCTAAAACCATCATCATCTCCAAGCCTGTGACCGTAAGGCCAGAGGTGAATTAGTGACAAAAGGTTTACCTTTTAGCGACAGGTGGAAAAGGTTTAGCTAATGTGATCATAACATACCAGAATCCAGATGTAACATCCAATTTGTTTTCGTGCAATTTTCATTGCATATCGATCACGTAGCCAAACAGAAATTGAGGACAAAGAGATGTAATTAGATGCATAAACTTACAGAAATGGCTTTAGGGTAGGTAGGATTGAGGTCCGGGGACGAGATCAGAGCCGTCGACAATGAAAACTGGATCGCCAGAAAGATCGAAAAGATTACAACGTAATTGAGGGATTCGAGAGCCATTCGTTCGGGGATTTGGAGATGAAATCTTTGATCGAAGGAGGATTTGGACAAAATTAGGTTTCTTTCTTCTAATCTATTTTCTTGTTTTTGGAGATGGGGGAGGGGTTTAACTGTTGGGGATTAAAATAAGGATGTTGCTAGATAAACAGTTGGAGGTTGGACGAGGGGTGACGTGGACCGAACTGGCCAATGGGGAGGCATATTGTGATGCGGGAAGGATTGTGATTGGCGGGGATGAGTTGCAATGACGGGGAGGAGTTTTTAGAAGGTGGGACCTACGCTTCCGTGTTTTGCGGGAGAACTCACGGTTGTCGGTAACGACGTCGTTGGGGTCATTGAAAATAAAAGAAAAAAAGTAAAACTTGGAAAGAGTTTATTTTAGAAGTGGCGTCGCCCGGGTTCGAACCGGAGACCTTCAGTGTGTTAGACTGACGTGATAACCAACTACACCACGACACCAGCTCTGCCCAACCATCGAGGACTTATATTCAAATCAGGTAACAATTGCTAATGTGAAGGCGTGCAGAACAAAAATGTATCCAAAAGAACCGTACACATATGTACAATACCAAAGTTTATTAATCCTCTAGTGGCAAGAAGGGCGTGGTTCCCACGATGTCAACGACATTAATAATTTCGGAACCTTCTGGTCACCTACGTTACATAGAGTCGGCACAAGTGTGATATGTATTCACGTATAAGATTCATTTATTTTTTTATATTCAAGACCTGGGAACACAAATTTTTTTCCAAACTATAGCTAATTTTGATTATTCCGTAGGTAACAAGGTGTTTTAAGTGCCGCGTATTGCTTTAATTGAGAACTTATCTCATCTCAAAGTAATAAGGAGTTAAAAAAAATATACTATAAGATAGTATTCTTAGTGCCTTATCAGATGAGACGTATCAAAGTCATATCTTATACTCATGCCCAATAATGAATCTCTGACTTGACGCATTTTAAAATTTTCATGTAACGTGCATGGTCACATGTTAAGCAATAAGGCCACAACCATGTCCAGTTGCGAGACTTTGAAATTGAAATTAGTTCATGGTTCAGCTAGTAAAGCAACGAATATAATTGTTTCAATTACATGTTTAGCTACAACTTGTGATCCAAACCAAAGTTACCAAGATCTCACTGGTCGAAGACCAATTTGTCACTCTTGTTCTTGTTCGCCTGAACTTCCTCACTGAAAAAAATTGTATCGTCCATCATTCCGTTCACTCAATTAATCCATTATTTCACATGCAATGACCGAAAAAACATACGATTACGGTCTATGCCAACGTTGCATCTCAATCAAGATTTTGGAAATCAATCAACCGTCAACACCGACCTCCTCCTTAAGTGACACTTACAGTGACACCTAACAACTAATCCTGACCAACCAGAGACCAACCCTAGTCAACTTGAAAACCAAAATACTGGTGAGTGTTAGGCCTGCAATATCTAACCCGATGTGCCCACATTACAAGGGGAAGAATGTTTTCCTAGCGCCTGCCCATGAAGCATCCGCAAAACTTTGGTGCACCTAAAGAGTTGTACAGCTGTGCGGATTCATCATTTCAACCATTATGCAGATTGGTATCTGAGAAAAAACTTACTCTATTTTCATAATGGAGTATCAAACTAGAGGATTAGTCCAAGTTTCTAGCCAGATGGGGCCTCTGGTTTCCATTATAATGCCGCGGAAAGGGTGTCACCAACATGGCAATCATTGTCCATTTACCTCCGACTAATCTTGCATTATTAACTTATCAGTGTCTCATGTTCCCGTTCATCCTGGTTCCTCCTACAAAGTTGTTCACGCACCTCTGTTTGAACTTGTAAGCATTGGATTCATACCAAATGAAGCTTTCCAAGCCGTATTGGTTTATGATCATAGTTCGATTTATGTAAAACTTGAATCTTCTTATCAGCACATAATGCAGTGGTCTCACGGGTATATACAGTGCTGCTCTCACTACTCGGCTGAGATGCTATGAGTTGGGTTGGGGGGATTGATGAGAGAGAGATATCTCAGCAACTTTTTTTGGCCTTTCCTGAAATCCTAAATTACAAAGATTAAAAACACCTTACCAAATGTATCATTTCATAAAGTCGTTGAAGTACAGATTAGAATAAGACTCTTGAGCATACATTATATGTGACATTATTGAGAGAATGAGTGAGTCGCATAATAACTTAAAAGCGTCACAATCTATGGTGGGGACTAAGATCACGGCACCTAATTATGCCCCTTAAGTCAAGTTACAGAAAACAATATTTCAACCTTGATTTCAAAAATGTCATTACTTACTGTCATATCAAGTGCTAACTTGCTCACTTAAAGAAAGCTCAACACTGCTGTATATTAACTGCATAACTAGTATAAATATGGTGGTAGTCACTCTCGTGTATAGAAAGTTTGGTATTCGAATATATCGGTCGAGCGGCCTACAGCACTAGAAAACAAATTTTCCCTGAAGTCTTCAAGTTCATTTCTGAAAGATGCTCTTGTAACAGGATCATCTGTGGCGGGGACGAAGATCACGGCACCTAAGGATATGCTATTGTCTTTGTCAATGTATGTTGAAGGCTTTGAACAAAACTCTTATTAAACATTTATCCCAAAGAGAACCCTGGATGTTTTCGATCCATAGATGAACTAAAAATAAGCAACCTCAATCCTTCTTGAACATGTAGATAGCAGTAGTAGAGCATATTTGAAGAGAGAAGCAAAGAATGAAGAATATCATTTTTGTACTGAACTATCTTTGAATTCCAGAAGATGTCTTTATCGAGTTCCATATCTTCTTCTGCCTTTTTTTCTTTTTTTTCTCTTGGGATCTTGTTTATGATGTATGATTGTTGCAATTTGACACTTAAACAGTCAGATTCTTTACCCGTTTGAAGGAAAGAAGAAACCAAGAAAGAACTATCAATTGTATGAATATGACTATCAAATCAGATATGCCATGTACTAAAACAAACACATTCAACCAGCGCCTCAGTCTAAGGACGTTATTGAATTGTATTCAGTTACTGTAAATGAATCCGTTACAAGCGAGATGAAATTACAACGAAAAGAGACCCCGAGTAAAATTACCATGAGGGCTCTAAAACACCAACCAAGCACACAAGTGATACAAAGGCCTGTTTGTCCATCCACCACAAAGAAAACCAGTGATCTCCCTCTCAAACCGATCAAGCGGGAAAAAAAAAAGGGATATAATGCAGGTTTAGTTGAATATTAAGTTTTCAACCTCCCACAAAAAATCTAATTCAGCCGTAAGGTCACTACTTACATCAGGAGGGTTAATAACATGGTGAACAAGTCAACCATGAAAAAAATTGGTAGAAAAAAACCCTCCTTCAAAATCAACCTCACAGCAAACAAGCTTCAAGACAGATGGTCAGAAGTGGTGGAACACTACAGGCCTTCACCAGGTACTTGGTAAACAAAGATTTAGACCGACTGAATAAATCATTATTCCTATGGACGATAAAACTGAAAAGCTTGGATGCTTCTTTCAGAGGAACTGTTTGAGGGCTGAGCATAAATTTCTTGCAAGGTCCTGTACTGTCATGTTGAACTCCTTATTCATCTGCAGGCAAGTAAAATGAATGTAAAGCAAACAAAAATTAGTTAGGCTTTGCCTGAATAAAGTTACTTACCAGAAAAAGACTAGAAGAACACGAATTGCACTTGTGTTTCCGTTCAATCTTTTACTCGTTTCGCTACCTGATTCTTTTCTTATTGTTCGTATTCAATGCATATTCTATGTTCACCTTTTTTTCCATTTTCCAGTTAAGTTTTTTACTGCATAATTTAATTGGCTTAGTGAAGTAGAGCGTAGAGAGATGGAATTCAAATGATAACACAAGGGAAAGTAAAAAGCCTTTTCGAATTAATAGTTGGCTTCGTTGAGGTGCCAACTTTGCGGTCTGGAGAAGAACAGAATTGTATTGAAACAAAAATTACAGCTTAAACGTTACCTGAGCAGTGATTGTTACGTCAAGAGCAGAATTTCCGAAAGTCATGGAATTGCTATTGATGACTGATAGGTGGAGCTTCTCTATAGCAGCAACTGTTTTCTCTAGAACTCCTTTCCTTTTCTCGCAGTGAACTCGTATCAGGACATCTTTGTCCAAAAATCTTGCTTCAATTTTTGGAAGTGGCTCATCAACTGGTCCACCAGAGTTCTCATGCGATGAAGAATTGTCACCATCAGCCAAAACCTCATATTTCTTCACAAATACCACTGACTCCATGGATTTCTTCCTGGTTTGCTCTTCAAGTGTCTTCACGCGATCTTGTAAATGTTTCAGATACTTGATAGCATCTCCAAGAACAGAAGCCTTGTCCATCTGGTAATGACATGGCAGGAAAGAAAGCAATTGACACCATATCAACACAAAAACAAGTAGATTCGGAAGGTATCTGTAATTGAATTTACTAAAAGTAAATGATGATTTGTATAGAAATTTCTTCATGAAAGAACTTTATACCTTCTTTAGGCCAGGGACAATGGCAGATAAAGCTATGAACCTTTGGCTGAGCTTTTCTCGCCTCTTCCTCTCAGCTAGGATATGATCTTGAGCTTGAGGAAGTCTAGTGCTTGCGGTGATCCTCTTAGCACCTTGAGAAGCCTTGAATACATGATTTTGATTTCCAATTGGACCTTGCGAGACCACAATATCAGACGGTAAAGTGGTGGTACTTTTGGAAGACAAAACCTCCTCTTTAGGCTTCACAATATTAACTTGGTTTCTGTGAGTGGAACCGGAGAAAGGAATATAGCTAGAAGCAGTGATTTGTGGGGTTGAATATAGTCCAGTTGGGCATGAATTCCAACTGTTCGTTTTGGGATGTTTCGCTGGCCGATCAGTGCTGGTGGGAGACATTTCCAGGGAGCGCTTGTTGTTAAATGTAGAGTGTGAAAAGGGGTACTGATGTAAGTTCTCTCTATAAGCATCTGGTATAGACAGTACGCTAAACTCATCAAAAGTATTCATAGGCCATGAAACATCGAGACACTGATCTTCCACCGTTCCCTGTAATAGAATCATATTCGCCTTACTTAGTCAATATAGGAACAATCTGAACATGCATGAGACACTAAATTCATATTTCAAGATTTCCGTACTCAGAATGTTAGCCCCCATATTTTGCAAGTAACTCTCACGTTACGTGCAAAACTCCCAAATCATTACTTCAATTAAAAAGTAGATTGAATTTGCTTTTCATATCATAGATACAAATTCACCCTTGTTAGACTCTTAGTCGGTCCCTGAATCTTAAAGGCTGCATTGCACGTTCTGGTATATTCTCAACATAGAATGACCTTCGTCAACAGAAGCATTTCAGCCATGTATATAGCTATTAAAATTATCAATCTCTTACCATCATTATCATTCAAAATCATACTGGAATTATATTGAAAAGAACTATACTCAAATACTTGATACATTCTGCAGAATAGTCCTACCCATTCTGCCAAACCTCTGATGTGTGAGATTTCCATAAGCTCAGTGGAGGACCCTGAAGAGAGGTTCATTGAAACATGTCAATTGGGTATCTTTCTTGCAAATGAAATATAGTCGATTACGCTAAAACCAGGTACATACAATTAGACAGAAACTCTAAATTAAAGATCCAATTTTTTCACTTGAAAGTTCTGTCATAACACACTGCAGAAGCAAAAGGAAATTCTTTTGGAAGTTCAAAATGTTGTAAACACCAGATAGACAGAAGGCTAGTTGGGTGGGGTGGGGGGAGGGTGCTAAAGCTTACCCTTCAATTGGGAGGACAGAGCTCAAACTTTTCGAAGACTTCTTTCAAGGAGAGACCGCTTCAACCTTTATAGCCCTAATGCCATTTAGTCTCCCTCCCTCTCTCTCTTTCAAGGGTTGCTGATGTGAGAACTGGCCAAAGTCATTTGAATATTTGATCCACCGTCAATATGAACATGGAGAGCTTGTAATTAATCCATGGTGGGCAGCCTTTTAAGCTGACCAAAAGCAAGCAATTAACAAATCTGATCATGGGTTCTAGGCTACTTGATTAGACTTTCACCAACGAGCCGTTGAAATTCGAGGCTGCAGATGTCAAAACCACCCCAACAAAGTCACAGCCTTCTTTTTTGGCGCGTATGGAGACTACCTAGAATGTGCCTTAACAACGTCGCATTCCCCAAAAATCATCCTCCATATTTCGCGGGGGT
This sequence comes from Escallonia rubra, assembly GCA_033065855.1. Taxonomy (NCBI): domain Eukaryota; kingdom Viridiplantae; phylum Streptophyta; class Magnoliopsida; order Escalloniales; family Escalloniaceae; genus Escallonia; species Escallonia rubra. The sequence continues at coordinate 145,886 of JAVXUO010000985.1, read as the reverse complement.
CTGATGGTACGTGAAGCTAGCTAGCTGACTCATCGTCGACCAACAGGGATCCCCTATGACCTACACCAGACATTTTTAAGTATACAAGTACAGCAAAGTATTTTGTATTAGATCCGCATATCCATCTCTACATACTAGTAGCTGCTGTTGTTTGTTTATACTTTAAATGACGATGACGGAGGGAGCTGCAGCTACAAAATTCTTGGAACAAGTTACAAAATTAATATCATGACAATGAGGCTTAAGTTTTAATATTAATGCTGATGATTACAATTGATTTTCATGAAAGACAAAAGAAATGATTGGAAACGACAATTCGGCCTATTAACATCTCTATGGATCTGACGTAGCTTTTGAGTCAGGCCAGCAAAGATGGGTGAAATCTTGTGCAATTTATTAGGTACAAAATAAGCATTTAGTGTGAAATACTAATATCAATACAAAAAAACTGACTCGTAATAGTAACTTAATTATAGAGAACTCATTACCCTTGTCAACGACTTCATGGCAAGCAAGGTCCTTGTAGAGCTTCTCGAGGTTTTTTTTTTTTTTGTTTTAAATAGTCAGAACTGTAATTTATATGGCCCGTCGGTACGAGGATTCGAACTCGAGACGTCGAGGTCATACCTCAAGGCTCTTTACCGCTCCACCACCCCTTGGGGTTTCCTCGAGGTTCTATGAGTTAGGTTTCTTCTTAGCGGAATAAATATTGTATAATTTCGAGTATCAGTTTAGGACTATTGAATAAGAGAAGTTGATATAGTAAGAGGAAATGTTAAAGAAGTAAGTTACGAGTTGTTCTAAAAATTTAAGTTGTTAGAGAATGAGTCCAACAATATTATCATACTTTACACACCCCTCGCACGACAGATCAAATTGCACCACCAATTGCAATATAATAAAGGAGAACCGCACATGAAAGCGGAAAGAATCAAATTGAGTGCCTTGTCAAACGATGTTAAGTTACTAATTACTCTAAAAGTTTAAGTCGTTAGATAATTGAACCAATAATATTACTGTGCTTAACGTATGCAGTTATTACACGAAATACTCAGCAATTTTAAACGGTGGGGACTCTTAGGCAATGTAATAACCAAAGAAAAAGACAAATGCCCGTGGAAGATTCCTGTAGTTAGCACATCTTGTCATGTCGCCTTAATTTCCTCCGAAAGTTATTGGGATCAGAGCATATGCAGCCAAGACACGGTTTGATTATAAAAAACCCTAGTTGGAAAGTTATCATCTTAGAAAAACTATGTATGAAACCAAGTTGCTGTTTTTGGGCTTTTAATGTTCAGTTCTTCACCTACTTAGATATGGTTGTTGTGAACAAAGATTGGCACCCTCAAGCCTCGGCAAGATCCTCATTACCTTATGAAGTAAGACCTGGCAAGATCCTTATGAAGCAAAGTGTGACTCAAGCTTAATTAATTCCTGAATTTCGAAGTTGTTTCAATGCTTTAAATTGCTTCTAAGTTTCCTAATTAATCTTACGAGATAGTCTCAAAAGGAAAACTTTTTTTTTTTTTTTTGATTGAAAAGAGAAATTTTCAGTTATGTTTAACAAGCTACATAATTGTTGCAGTTTGTATGTAGATATATTTATACATATTTGCAAAAGCATAAGAGAAAAGGCAAATAACTATCGTCCACGTTTACAAAGCTAGAGTGAAAAGTATCTAGTACTGGGACACGCTAAACTAAATCATAGAGGTGTCCGTCCGATCTAACTTTGCTCACAAAAGTGGCTAAAGATGTTGCTTCAATCAACAGCTTTTTGCTTTCAGTAGTATTCTACAGTAATAGAAAGCAATACTGGCCAAACATATACTCTCTTCTCCGATAATATTTGATCGTGTTTCACTTGCACATTTATTTAGGAGTTTCTCATTTTACCTCAAGAGAGAAATAAAAAAGTGGGTCAAGAGAGAGAAAGCGCTTTGTGGAAACTTAAACATGGAGAGAGAAAATAGAATAAAATAAATGTCAAAATGATAAATATGAAAAAATACTTATAAAATCTTTGTTAATTTGAAAAGTGATCAATTTTTTTTCGGATAATTCCAAAAAGAAATATGATTATTTTTCTTTTTACGAATAGAGTATCAGAGAATACTGGAGTAGTTGCAGCACTAAAGTGATTCCTCCCTGTCATATGTACTAGCAAGCCTTTGGGGTTTTTTTTTTAATAGAAAGGGAGCGGAGCATAGATTAAAGGACAAGTGCAGATTATCCTAACACCAAATGGTGCTGGCAAACGTTTGGGGTTAGTATATATGGTAACATGCAAAAAATGCCGTTACTTTGCCAACTAATTTTTTTTTAAGAGTGACAGGCGACCTATGCAGTGTAAGGTTCTTCTGCTTTGCTGAAAGGGAGTGCCAAGGTAAAGGAAGCACACTTTTTTCCTAGAACATTGGCATAAAAAGGTTGGAGATTGTACGCATTTCCTTGTGAGAGTGTCAAATTGTTCTGAGACAATCCTTGTTTGAGGCATCTTGTCTCAGTACGCGGCGGTTGAGAGACGATTGCCTTCTTTACTGACTCATGCTAGTACAACTTATGCTAATTGAACTGAAGACGAGTGAAACTCGTCTGATTCGTTTAGTTATGTAATCCCCAACTTCAAAAGAATAGCGAAAACGGGTCAAAAGGAGACGATTAGCTAATATATTCAAATCTGATAACAAGCTTTACATTGTAATCAAGTCGTTTCCAAATGAGCCTGTTGTCAAGCCAATGCTATCCCTATATCATTTAGAGATAAGTGATAGATACCCAACTATTAGAGTGTCTTTCGATGTTGAATTTTGAAATATTGAGAACTTTCAAAATTCCTCATTTTGAAATTCCTTTATTTACAAAAGATTTTATTTGTTTAAAAATCTTTTATTATTCAGTGACTTCTTACTGGGTTTTGTGAATTCTATGTTTGGATGAGTATTAATGCATTCAAGACTTTTTTGGAAAAAAAAAACAAATAAGATGTAAAAAGGACTGAAAACAATGGAACATATATCTTATAAAGTAGTGGGAGCAAATATCTTAAAAAGTAGGCATAAGTTACGTGGTGGTTTTACAAATTATCTCTTTGAACCGTAAATTTGAAGGTCCTAAATTCCCGCTTCAAATCCCTCTGAGAATTTTCAAATCGCATGAGATGCAAGAGGTTTTCGCTGACAGACTTGCGGTCTAATGTAGAGAGAGAGAGAGAGAGAGAGAGAGAGAGGGGGAGGTGCATGCAAGGAAAAAATTCTCTACAGTTGAAACATCTTGTCATTAATCATCAAGCCTTCGCGTATTTTCAGGAAAATACAACTTTACAAAGCCTTTGAACGGGCTTGTTGACTACGCCCAAGGGTAAGGGTGCTTAAAGCTCGGCCCACTATGGCCCATGGTCGATACATGCCTTGCTCAAACACGTAATAAGGTCTCGGCCTCTCATGACCCAAATAAGAACGGCCCTCCCGAGTATTTTAAATACACTACGCGCATTGGGCTCAAACTAAGAAAATTTAAGTAATTGAGAATTTGGAAACGCCTTCCACAATTTATATGTTATTACGCGCCCTCTTTTTATCGTTAAAAATTACATTAACAAGAAGACATAAATCTTCTAGCTCATAACTAAAATTTATTTTTTTTATACCTTTTTTTTATTGATGCAATTCCTTAATTTATGGACATATGTTTTCAAAAAGTTTGGCGACTTCATGCACAGTGTCAACGGGGCCGACTCATAATTGAACCTACACTATACACAATGTCAATCATGTCTAAATTGTTTCCTTTAAGGGTGTGTTTGGATATAGGATTTGAACTGGGGATTTGACTTTCGTAGGGTATTTGTAAATCACTGGAACAAAATATCTTGTTTGGATAGTTCAAAAAGAAAATTTTGAAATTTCGGAGTGATTTGAACTGTGGATTTGGGGTCACCAAATTCACAGTTCAAATCACTAGTTTGAACTAGTTATTTGTCAAATCCACTCCAATACTTTACAAACCCACAATAACTAGTTCCCTATTTTTTAGGAATCTTGTCTCCCACCTTTTTAACAACATTTTGCTTCCTTTCTTCCAAACAAAATATTTCGAAAAATGATAGAATTTGTAAATCAGGGGATTTCGAGATGAAAGCATTTAGAAATACCCGATATTTCTAAATCCCATATCCAAACACACCCTAAAGGTACTTTTGGTCTAATATGCCAGTTACATGGGATATTGGATCATTTGTGGATGGACATAGATCTCATTGTGCGAATTAAGCATGTTTCTGAAATTACCCGCCGATACATAATTTACGCCTGTCATCAGAAATATTAAATATATGACTTATAATGAAAAATTATTCGCTTAATTGTCAAATTTGAGCCTAAATCCTTTATCAAGTCGTGAGCAAAATTTTTTATTATACCCGCACTTCATTTATACGTACAATTAGTACAAGATATCACTAAGCGTTTGGTTCAGCATTCGAAGCTCTCTCTCAATGCGAGGCTTCGAGTCGCGTTGATAAACTCTAAGCCCTCTCGGAGACTTTCTTACGAATAAGTGTGTGTTGCCTCACATACTTTTCAACGTAAATCATGAAACGAAACCGTAGGGCCGGAGCCGAGAGTTGCTCCATGTGCAACTAACTATACAGTGACACTTACCATTCAGATTAACAGTTCATCTCCATCCGTCGGCAAATTCAACTTTCTCGCCATTAACCTTATCCCAAGTTCTTAACACCAAACTGTAACCGGCCAAAGCCCCAGATTAGCCACGAAACACATGGAGCTCCGAACCCTGGGAAACACCGGCCTCAAGCTCAGCTCCGTCGGCTTCGGCGCCTCCCCTCTCGGCAACGTCTTCGGCCCCGTTTCCGAGAAGGACGCCAACGCCTCCGTCAGTGAAGCCTTCCGTCTCGGCATCAACTTCTTCGACACCTCCCCGTAAGCAATTTCCGCTGATTACCGTTCCCTTTTTGTGAATTGGGGTTTTCTTTGGGGGGTTATTCGTATTTTTGTGATCCTTTTGCTAGGTATTATGGAGGGACGGTGTCTGAAAAGGCACTTGGGAAGGCTCTGAAGGCTCTTGGGGTGCCTAGAAGTGAGTACATTGTGTCCACAAAGTGTGGGAGGTACGTCGAGGGCTTTGATTTTAGTGCGGAGAGGGTGACCAGAAGCATTGATGAGAGCTTGGCCAGGCTGCAGCTTGACTATGTCGATATCTTGCAATGCCATGACATCGAATTCGGATCCCTTGATCAGGTACCCCATTCCGCTATTCAATTGCGTTTTCCTAATTCTTGTCCAACACTGTGAAAATGGGATCTTTGATCAGGTGTTGAATCAGGTTTTGCTTGATTTCTTTGTCTATCTATGTGATATGAATGTTTAGCGCGCAGTTTAACTTATCTGTGCAATGAATAAAGAAAACCTATTCAACCTTAGTCTAAAAAGTTTATACTCAAAGGATGTGGCAATGGCAGTTCTGAAATAGCTGAGAACTGCAATGGTGTTTAAATAGTTGGACTAGAGTGAGGCCCGTCATTATCATAAACAACTTTTTAGATTAAGGTTGAGATCCTTATGACTGTTCGTGCAAGAGCTTATACATGGTTGTTGTGCATCACATCTTGTAAATTATAACAAGGCCATTAATGAACTGGGGGCATCAGGCTTGTAACATGCGATGGACTAGCATTAAGAGCTCTTGCCAGATACATTAATCGCTTGCAGTTGTTCGTGTCAATGGAATCAGTTTCCCTTCTTTACACGCATGATTAACGTGATTTTTTTGGTACTGAAATTATAATGCTGAAGCTTGGACTAGTTTTGATTGTTATAGATTGTGACTGAGACGATTCCTGCACTCCAAAAGTTGAAGGAAGCTGGGAAAATTCGGTTTATTGGTATAACTGGACTCCCATTGGAGGTTTTCTCTTACGTGCTTGATCGAGTGCCACCTGGTACAGTTGATGTAATCCTGTCATATTGCCACTACAGTATCAATGATTCTACATTGGAGGATTTACTGCCTTACCTGAAAAGCAAGGGTGTCGGGGTGATCAGCGCTTCTCCACTGGCAATGGGGCTTCTTACAGAGAGTGGCCCTCCAGAGTGGCACCCAGCTTCCCCTGAACTCAAGGTTTTCTCTCCTTATATAGTCTGACCTATTATATTCTCTTGTGTACTTCAGTATGACCACGTATTCACAAGGCTGAAATTTTGACAAACTTTGTTATCGTCTTTCAAGGCTCTTTTTCTTCTCTCGTTTTGGTTTTCTTTTTTGGTTCCACGGCAGAGATTGACAAAAAAGTGGTTATATCTGTTTCCTTTGCTTTGGTTGGCCAACTTCTTGAATTGATACAAGGAAAGATTTATAGAATGCTCTTCTTAGAGTTATCAACATCATATCTTAGAGTCCATTCTTGGAATAGTGGAGTGGTTACTCTGATGTGAGGAGAGATAATTATACATAAGGTTACAAATCAATTTGACCCTCTTCTGCATGCTCCCCAGTTAGAAAGTTTATGAGTGCCAAAACCAAATAATATACAGAAGATCTTGCTGCAAACATAAGGGTTTATTTATTAAAAGTGACGAGCTGTGCATCCTCCTAGGCTTCAGTTCAGAAGTCATAAGATACAATTTTTTATGTCAAAATTGTTCCGGAATTTTACGATATTGCTGCCATGTTGACTTTGAAATTTGGATGCCTACCATTTTGGTTGGTGGCCTTGATTTGAATGGTAGAATGTTAATTACTTGATAACTTCCGTGTTCTCCATTTTCTCCTCAGGCTGCATGCAAGGCTGCTGCTGCATACTGTAAAGAGAATGGGAAGAATATATCAAAGCTGGCTATGCAATACAGCTTATCAAATAAAGATATTTCTTCAGTACTAGTCGGAATGAACTCTGTTGAACAGGTAATTGTTGCTTGCTTTCTCTCTTATATCACGTTTCTTTAACAAGAGGAGATGTTTGCGCTAGCCCCAACATGTGTGACCTTTTGTATGGAAAAAGGAGAGACTTTACCAGTAAGCTATGACCCATTGACCTTGTTCTCGCATTTTAATCTCCTTAACTTTAAGAGTGAACGACACAGGCAGTACAGATACGATGATACCAGAAACTTTTTGTTCAGACGTTTGCTTATTACTAGCTTTTCGGTTGCTGCAGTCGTGGTCCTCGGTGTAATACGGGGTTCAAATTCTTTGCTTTGATTCCTTTCTCGTTTGAATTGGTTCCACCATGTTTCTTTTAGGAATAGACGCATACTTGTGGGTTCAGTTTAGGGATGTAGATATTTCCTCACTAGCGATATTAAGCTCAATGTGTCGTCAGTCGTGCAAGAAATCCCTCACCTTTCTTTAGGAGATGCTAATAATTGATCTTAACATGACGTATGTTTTTTCCAATTCAGGTTGAGATAAATGTCGCCTCTGCTACAGAACTTTCAACAGTCGGGAAAGATGAGAAAACTCTTTCAGAAATTGAGGACATTCTGAAACCGGTGAAAAATCAGACGTGGCCTAGCGGCATTCAACAAAGTTGACGACATTCCTAACTAATGTGTGGCATTTGGATGCTTGCGACCATCGTTTGTGGATGTTCCATGTCCATTGAACTACAGGCCTGTCCTTGTTGGTGTGCTTCTAAATCTGCATTTTCGTGTTGTACTGTACAATTAGAAACAATGAAAACTCGTGCTCAAGGGATGGATTGGCACATAATTTGAATGTTGGTTTTGTTGCAGTATATACCAAACCAAAATATGCGAGTATTTCTATGCTGCTGAGGCCGTGCAAAAAGTTGGAAAAACTGGGATATGCTTAAAAATGAGGCGACCGGCACTGAAGATTGATTTTGTCCCGAATAAGAAAGGTCAACCTGACTTTTGCTTGGTAGTACTGTTCCCTAATGCAGACGATCTGCTTGTATTTCATGATAAACTCAATTTTCCTGGGGGACCTCCTTTTAAGCCCCCCATAATCAATCTTGAACCCAAAGCTACGTGAAACAGAGAAATTTGAGGCAAGTACAGTTGTACTCAACCTCAATACATATCCTGATGTCCAGAATAACGAATAAGTGCGTCAATTGCAGAGTAGACATAATGACAATAAATCCAGGGTCTTCAGTATTCGAGACACATGAAATCAATAACACAAGTTGCTCTTAACTTGCTCATAAATAAGTTGCTCCAAACCAGCGTACATGCATATTTATTTAGTGAGCCACCTTCTCAAGGTAACATAATAGGGATTCCTCAACCACTCAACGTTATCCTGATTTTAGATTAACCAGGAAGCGAGATATCGCCATATGATTATTGGCAAAGGCTAGTTCAAAACCCTTTCTTTCTATTGATCATAAGATGGTTTTTTCACATGGACGGGTAACTCCCAGTTGAAGTTGAGGAAATGGTGTATACCACAAAAAACTTTGAAAAGTGTAGGGTTCAATGCTACCAGAATATGCAACTGACGGGGATTATCAGTATCATCTAGCAACTGAGAGGGAGGATAGCAACGGCAGCAACAGATCATAATATATCTTCTACCATGCATCTTAGCGTACAGGAGGCCAAGCTATCTCATTATCATCTGTATAGCCCCGAATAAGGAAATCTGCACAATTTTTTCGACACCCATGGTTGTACGGGTTACGGAACCGCCCATCCGGACCTTGAAGATACGCATAACGTGCAGCATTCACTGATTCATTGGTCGTAATGTTCCGAGCAATCTGCATTTAAGACATAAAACCTACTTGGGATATTGAATATCAAAAGGACTCCATACATCATGTAATATACTTTTGAAACAAGTTCACGAATTGGGTGGGTAACTTATGAAGAAAAGAGTTGGTCCATGGAGCTGACTAACAGAAGGATTAGAATTGGTAAATGTTAGAAAAGCAGAAGCAACACAACCGAAAACAAATTATTCAGCAATTTCAACAGCAAAAAAAAAATGATCAATTTACCTGATATGCTTGCACTGCTAGCAAAGTTCCACCAGAAAGCAAAATTAAAGCGTCAACAGCCAGAAAAAAGATAGCACCCGGATGTCGAACAACCACGTGATGAATCCACGTTTCTCCAGTATGTAAAACTGGTACTGATGTCCAAGTTCCTTTGACATTGGATAAAGATTTAATCTAGAGTATAATGGCGCGGTATAATTACATAATTATCACAAGCCAATGCAGATTATTTGTTCCAAGTTCCAACATACTTTGAATGGCAACACCACCACTAAGAACCGCTGTCATGGTTCCCAGGCAGAGAAAAACGAAGAAGTCCCACTTATTCCTCTGCATATCATAGTCATGACAATAATGAATCAGCTGACAGCAAAAACCGTTCCTTAATGAAGTCGCATGCCAAAGCCGTTTAATTCATTAACTGAAAATCAAACCCCAATCCCAACCGAAAAAAGGAAAAAAAAAATAGTTTCATTTGACAGGTGAAATCTCGAAGATATAGTCGTCACTTCCAGAAGAATATATTATGATTACTTTAGGGAGAAGGATATTAAAAGGACTATGGAGAGAGCAAAAGCAAAACACATAGGAAGTGGGAGGACTGGGCACGTCTTGGAGGAGGAAACTGGGAGGACAGTAAGAGAGAGCATTTCCACTATCAGAAAACACAGGTTGGAAAATATGATTCTATGATTTTGACCCCATATCTGCATCTGTTTGTCAGTAGCCTAATTAGAAGGCAGATTTCATACCTTTCCCACACAATTTGAGATCCAAGGACAGTGGTGGTCAAACTGTTCTACGCAGTGCTTGCATACAGGGCAGTGCTTGGAGCGAACAGGTCTTATTATCTGGAAGAAAGATATATATGGAAATAAAGCCAAATGAAAAACAACAGTTTAAGCACATATTATATCAAGAACGCAATCCATTCCCAAAATATGATTCTGTGTTAATTGAAAGTTAACTGAAAACCTTGCATGTAGGACAGAGTTGAGACCAATTTCCCGTCCAAGCAGAGGTACTATTTAGATCAATATTCAACAAAGGATCCTGCAAATAGTAAGGAAAAGAACTTCTAAAGCAATGAAGGGCCAAGCGAACTTAGCTATGGTAAGAAACAGAATAAAATGGCACCTTACACACAAGAACAAAAAGGTAGATCAAAAAAAGCTCAAAATAGCAATTACCAAACATAACGATTTTTCTGAAAAGATGCGGATATTCCAGAAACAAAAAGAAGCAACCACCTTATATTTTCTGAGAGTAGTTCATTCATCTATTACCTTTAGTTTCTTGGGTCAACAATGAGAACAGAAGCCCAAATACACTTCCACTTAAAAGCTCAAATTCGTAAAAGACCTCTTTGAGGCCTAAATCAATAAGTCCATCCTGCAAAGTGAAAGTAAAATGAAGTCCCAGTCTGGCCCTTTTATCAACTTCTGTGATTATACACAGCCACCACTTCCTAGTCTTGTAGCTCTAGGATGACCAATCCCCACTAATTTATAAAGCTCTCATGATCTACCCACGCACCTCAATATATTCCAGTGGAATCATGGAAATCAGATGAATATATATAGGATAATGAAAAACAAATCTGCTAGGACTACGGGTAACTCATAACAGCGCCAAAAAATTAACAAAAAGATGCCTTCAGCAAGAAAATCTCAGATCCCTAATTTGAACCTAGCCTTTCCTTATTTTTCATAGGCAATAATTTTAACCAAAATTTAGATCTGTTGAACCTGGTTCCAGGAATACAGCTACGTCATTTTTCCGAAATCTAAATACAACTACATAACTGGCAAACTACATGAAACTGCAGCTCCCAAGCAGTGGGCCAGGGCTCTGAACGCATGCCTTTGGAAGAATGAGCTGGTGACTCATAGGCAGTTGCTTGGTTAAAGGAACCCCTCAAGGGCCATAGAGAAAGCGAGTCTGCATAGGGCAATTGTCACTGCTTATGGACCCAAACCTGGGTGATCAATCAGCATCAGGTATTCAGATTGAACCTTATGTGTCTTGGTTCACCTTGCATCTTCATGTTTTATCACAAAGAAATAGAAAATAGCACGGATGGCACTCGTCTTGACTCCTGGCCAACTTCTCTCGTATTCTTAAGCCTTAAGGTTAAAACCAACCAAAATAGAATACGATACATACCTCTGCGTCAATATTATTCCTCATCTTCCCCGGTCCATGCACGTATCCTGGATCTTTGCTGGAACCAAATGAGAGATTATCAGCAGTTGCTCGAACTATTTCGTGGAGAGAGAATGCACGATCACCAAATAACAGCATTTATATGCTTACCCAACTAGTTTACCAAATTCCTATAATGAACCATATCTAATCCTTTGTAGAGGCGTTGGGGCAGGCAGACACGTTATTAATTCCAGGGTTTCTCGAAAAGAAGGGTTACAAGAGGTTTTTCAAACCAGAAGCGGTCCCGGCAGCAAGTGATTGAGTTCACTAGTTCCACATAAAAAATTATTGACTCTAGAAATATAGTAATATGGAGAAATAATATATCGTCAGATTAAACAAGAAGTATTGGTTATTTGATCTTCAAACAAGGCACAAGAAAATACTCAGAGGCACCACAGACCTAATAAATTAAGCTTTAGAAGCATAACCTTCCAGCTACAGTAGATGATTAACATATGTCCAATCAAATAGGAGAAGAAGTCTGAGTTAATTTAAAGAGGTCTCTGATGTGTCACAAATAAGATATTTAAGGTGATTATTGCAAATTGATAGTAACACTGTTTTGTAGTACCAGAGCGAAGCATCTAAATATGCATAGTTCGTGTCAAATATAATGATATTGATAGCAAAATCACTATTTTGTTCTTGTATGTCAAACTTGGCCCTTCCATTTTTTTTGGTGGACACCAACCTCCTATCCCTTAGAAAATGGGAAAGTAGTTTCAACAAACTTAGGAAAACAGGAACCAGATAGTAAAAGGTCATTTTGTGGTGTGGGGGTGGGGGGGGGGGAGGCGGGGGGAGGGAAAAGGGGGAAGAGCAGTATCACTAGAGTTGGCCTCAATAGCAGGAGGGTAGTGAAAAAAGATCATTGGGCTTTATGGCACCTTAGAGAAGAAGGCAGCAACAAAATACCTCTGTAACACCCAGATCACAGAAATAGGCAGAATCAGCGCAGTCTAACAGTTGGCACATTTAGAACCAAAACAGGCTCGAAAATTGGGGAAAATACTAGCTAATTCAGGAATAACATTCCTGAGTCTATCCATTTCATTTGCAAGCACTAATAACCGTAAAACGTAGCATCATCACTCAGAATGATGACATCAGCACTTCCCCCGACAACCCTGATGATTCTTCTGTCAAGCTTCTTCAGTTTTCCTAGTTTTTTCCCCCTAAAAATTGATAGCCGCTGTGATACCAAGGTATGTTATGATATTTGTGATATTTGAGAGACTTAAGGGAAAGGTTCTAGAGAACGGAGAAGAGAGAAAAGTAGGAATTCCAGAAGAGACTTGTTGGTAGATGTAACAGAGAACCCAAATTTTGTGTATCATAAGTGATTAGATGTAAAAGGTTTTACAACTTAACATATACGTGTCTTTATATTTAGAAGATAACCAAACACATATCAAAACCACAGTGTACTTCTGCAGCATATTCGTCATATACTAAACGCGAATTCTTTAAAATATAACCTCCAATATGAAGAGCATGATTGATAATTGACTCACTCCCAAAACAGGTTATTATTCACATGAGTAATGATTCTAAAACAGAAAAATAAGACATCCATGCCTTTACAGTTGAGCTTTGTCATTTTGCAAATTACTGCTATGAGTCAATTTATCTCGCACAGTAACTATATTGGCGATCTCTAAGCCCCCAAAAAAAAAAAAATCGAACTATTACAAGATTACTAAGACGTAGAGAGAAGAGATCCGGCCTGAACAGCCTAAACCAGAATATATCATATATTATAGACCCTAAACAACTTATACAGAGTTGTTTCAATCTCTATCCAACATTAACACAGGTTTTGAGCTATGTTCGGACAATACAACCCAAGCTGTTTAAGCGGTTGTGAGCCAAAAAACATATGTGCGGCCACTAGTTTTCCTCGTAGAGAACATTATAGATATTGTTAAGTCTATAGTCTAACAACTTAAGCTTATAGAGCAAGTGATGATCCAACAGCATATCCAAGCTTCAACATGCAATATTTGCGTTCAACTGTTCCTGCTTCAGTTTGGCCCCTGGTTATCTCAGACTGGTATGCATTCATTGCACCTGGTTTCTAACGGGAGCGGCCCCACTCTAACAGCTTAAGCTTTTAAAACTGGTAAGTTAAAAATTTTTATAGGGGAATTACTTCAGTAACAGACATGCGATCTCCTCTATCAATCTATAAACATCAAAAGCATTTACATGCATGAAACGCACACAATATATGCACAGAGGGAGAGAGACAGAGAGAGAGGCCACCGTAGATATAACACTCCCTGTACCTCGAAATAGGAAGAGGAAGAAGCACACAGAAAAGAAGCACTGCGCAAAAAAAGGAAAAAAATACCTGCTACACTGTGAAAGCATTATAAGTGAAGCAACTGACAATGAAACAGCAGTCCATCCCCAAAGTCCAACAACAGCGGTAACCTTCGTGAGGTTTGCAGCTAGAACAAGTAAAAGGGAGATCATGGTTAGCATGTTAGCACCTCACAGTTCTGATGAATGACACTCAAGAACCATAAGCTTTACCCACCAAAAAGAATAGAATTGATGAATACGAAGGTGCTGATAACTATTATACAGAACAGGATAGGAGCATAACCAACATTCCCGACTTTTCCATTGCAAACTTTGTCTTTCCAATGACCGCTGTGTGCTCTCTGTACACTAGTCTGCATAAGATCAAATTAGTCGATGTCTTCGTAGAACGCCAACAATGGGGAAAAGGTAACTAACTGCTAAGATAATTTATCTAAGAACTGTACAGAGAATATTGCAGTCTTAATCAACTCTTCTTCTAAGTTTACAAGCCATGGATAGAAGTTTAACTTAAAGCTTGTAAGATAGGAAAAAAGCAATCAAATTTTTTTTATAGAGCAAGAACAACAATTTTTTTATCTGAAGATGACCAGATAGAAATTTCTGTGAACTTGTCAAATGACATACTGGTCAAACATCTTAGAACAAGCGGGGAATGCCTCATTCACAAGTCTTCCCCCAAATCCCCTATTGGACCGCTATATGTACCAGAGGTAACATATTGATACAAGAATACATACAAGGAAAAAGGCGATATCCTGGTGACCTTTATCAGATGCAATCTGTACAGGAGTATGTCCAGCACTATTTTTCACCATTATTTCCTGCTTTGTGCCAGCATGTACAAGTACGGCACATGCCTCCGTATTCCCTCTGAGTGCAGCCCAATGCAAAGGGGTGAAACCTAACAACAAGAATTAGCGAAATTTTAGCCAAATTGATTGGGTCCTTTAGAAAAAGACTACCATCCTCCGCTATGCAGATTGCAGCCATTGCCTGTATAGTAAGAATGAAAGAGAGTAAACTAACATGTTAAGTAACCTTTAAGAGGATAGATCCAAGATCAAACCCACATTGGCAATATGAGAACATATTCCCTTTTTTTATACCCTCGATGGCAGAAAAAAGTTTAGCCATGAGCAGGAATGCATTGATGAAAATATAGACAATGCCCATCAAAAAATGAGAAAGACGACGCATTAGAGTTCATGAAACTCATTAGTGGAGTTTGAGATACATTATACAAGTGAAAGATGTCGGTGTATGTGCTGTGTCTGTACTCTGTGTAAATGCCAATTGAAAGATGTCGGTGTCTGTACTTTGCAGTTGCACTACAAAGTTTATCAAAACAATACTTTTTCTAAATCCTAAAATTTCAAAGAGAGGGAACCTAACACTGAAAGAATTGTCAAGATTCCAAGTAATTACAAATAGCTCAGCCAAACATATGTTATACATAATGGTAAATCTGCAATTAAATACCTTGTTTATCTTGTCTCCCTTGGTATGCGTCCCTAAATAGTAGTAATCTAACCATATCTGCAGATCCTTTGTATGCAGCCCTGGTGGTAGTAACTCAAATAATTCAAAGACTTCACATATATACACATGTACAATTTCCAGAAATACAGATTCTACGTCCATAAAAATAAGAACTAGCATTAAGCAACTTCCGAATGGAATTGTAACACCCATCCCACATTGGCTATGTTAGTGTTTAAGATTATTCTTAAAAGACCCTACTAAGGATCTCATACTACCTACTTGGCTAGCCCCTTTGAGGAAGGCATTGCCTTGTAGTGGGGCTGTTAATATTAGTCCTGAAGATGGTACCAGCACCGACTTTCGAAAACTCGGATCTATTTTATCCGGTTAGGTCTCAGGAGATTGGGACATGAAGGCTGACTCGGATTGCGTTGTACAATCGGGTTGGCAGTATTATCCAACAAAGGCTAAAGAGGAAGATCCAGGGCTACGTGTGACAAGGTTAAGTTTGGGCCTTACCAAAGGCTAAGGGATGGGAGATTGTATCACCCCGTCCCACATCATAGATGATGGTGTTTGAGATTAGCCTTGAAAGATGTGAGAGAGGCATTGCCCAGTGGTGAGGCTGTGGACTTGGGTCCTTAGTAAAAGTTCATGACAGAAATTAAAGGAGAATAACACAAGCTCACATAAACGTAAAGAAGAAGAAAGGGGCATGAAACAACTTACAAAAGAATTTTTAGGTTTGTATCAGTATTCCTTAACAATTTCATCATTCCAAGATATAATAGTGTTTCAATTAAAGTACAAGATCGTATTTCTATTGAGGCAATCAAACTGGGTACTTTAATCTAACCAAAAAGAAGTGTTGGTTGCATATCTCATAACCATGTCCAAGCGTGGGTGTCTGACAAGGATACTTGATGCATTTTGAAGAGCTAGTTTCTCTCTTATGTACCTGAATGATACGAATAATTTATGGGAAACAACAAGAAATGTCGAGCGTCAACACTGATATAGGGTGTCCAACATGGGAACCTTGAATCTACAAGGCGCGATGACACTGATGTAGATACATAGACATACTGAGGAACATAAGAACACGTGCATTTCTTAAGTAAATAACGTGAGAATGGTATTGGGAAGAGCATATTGCTATTTAGACTTTTCTTGGAAACAAAATGTGAGTCAAAATAACCTAAGATAAGGGATCTCGTAGGAATCTAATGAATATAGTACGGTTGCCTTAAAGACTACAACTGCACATGATATATTAACATACCAGTGAAGAGGGCACATTCCACCATTGTCTGGTACGTCAAAGTCTGCGTGATACTTTGCAACAATGTAGTTTACATATGCTGTTTGTCCATATTGAGCTGCAACATGAACTGCCTGCCAAAAAAATAATTCAGTGGGATTTTAAACAGAAAGAGCAACGTGTAAAACACATATGTTGTCCATTATAACATGCTTTGGACAAAAAACAACAATGCTCTACATAAGATAACTCGCTGCGTTAAATTTAACAATTTTGCTACCACTTGATTGAGTAGGTCAATGAAAGAAATTGGACTTGACATTTATTCCTTTCTAGGTAACTAACATGCAAAATCCTCGACTAGTGATGTTTTGAACCTCATACGTATTTTCCAGAATAGCAGCCACAAATTCCATAAAAAGTGAGACCCTCAATTGAATCATGCAGACAAATCAAATTATCTCAATAACAGAAACAAAATCAAACGAGTTACCCGATAACCATTACTATCAGTCGCCTCAACCCGTGCCCCATTCTGCAACAAAACATCCACGGCTGCAATGGAACCCCGAACCGCGGCCCAGTGCAGTGCCGTCTGCCCCGTGTTGTCAGTTGCATGCACATCTCCACCATGCTTGAAAACAACAAGAGAAACTTCAACTAAATTCAACAGGTCAATCAAATAAATGCAGTTCCATCTCATAACTCTTTCCCCTTCGACTTCTTTTCGTCTTTATATGATTGAATCTGAACATGTAAGCAAATAGGTATTGTTTGACGTGTCCAACATAGGTAAACAAAAACAAGAAAAAAACCTCGATTATGTATTGAATAACCGCATAACTAAACAAGCCCCTCAAATAAATTCAATTCCACTTCATAACCTTGTTTTCTTTGCTACTTACTATGATAGAACTTGAACAATAAGTACAGTTTGACTAGTCAAACAAAGCTAAACGCAACGGAGTAAAGTCCACATTTACGGATTCGAGTTCTACCGCAGAAAGTCAGAGCGGAAAAAACTTTACTGAAGGGGCATGGTAATTGAAAACAGAAAGATAACCTCGATTATGTATTGAACAATGTCGGGATAATTGTTGAGAGAAGCCCAGTGAAGCGCGTAATAGCCGTTGCCATCGGGCTGAGAGACGGAAATGCCGTCCTCTTCGACGAACTTCCGCAATTTGGTGAAGTCACCGAGGGCAGAAGCCGAGCAAACGTCGATTATGGCGACTTCTTGAGGAACTTGTCCCGTGTTTGGTACGATTTCGATTTCTGATGACGTCATTTGGGAATGGCTGCTGCATGTGATGCAGACGTTGGACAATTAGGGCTTCAATCGCGAGCTGGAACTGAAATGTGATTGGATGAATGGATGGATGGAGGGCTTATGTGATCTTGGAGTTAAGGTTTTAGGGTTTTTGTGTGCGCGATTATACGGATGTAATAAGGCGGAGTTGTCTGAAACTTTTGGGGAGGAAGGAGGACTTTACTGAAAATAGAAATTCTCAGCTGCCATTTTTGGCAGTTTATCGTGCTGCTTTCCTCCAGGTTACCAATTTTGGCATAATTACACTTTGGATCTCCAATTATATTAGTTCTTGAAAAGATTGGTTACCATTTCTTTTGTTTTTTTGGCAATATAAAAGAAATGACTTTTTAGAAAATTGAACTAAAAACCAATAAAAAAGTTTGAAAGTTCCTTCTTTTTTTTCCGTTTAGATATCATTTTTCATACATTTATAAGTCAAAATACGAAAAGAGTGACTACAACATGTGTGATATGCCGAGAAAAAGTATAAGTCAATATTAGTTCATTCGCATGCCATTTTTGTTTCATACATTTAGTAATAAGTATGTTACTGCGCGCGCGCGTGTGTGTGTGTGTGTGTGTGTGGAAGAAAGGGGGTTGTCGTGCTGCGTGATGTGTGCTTTGTATGTATCTAGTATCTACGATGATTTATGTGTGTCGACATGGGTGTGTCTCTTTGTGTATTGTTAGAGTGTGTGTAGAGCCGTTACAAATAAACTTTTTTGAAATAAATCTATGTTTGTGTGTAAAGCCATTTGCAAGCCCTGCAAAAATAAATAAATAAATATGACATCTTTCCCCTTTTGCTGTAAAAAAGAAGCATTCATTCTTCATTCAACTCTTCTCTCAAAATACTTCAACTGTCGAAAATGGATAAATCTAATTATATATATATGAAAGTTGAAACTGAGAGAAAGTGCTCACGTCATGTCCTACGTGGACACTCTCTCCTTCTGCCACATGGATTATGAAATTTTAATTTATTACCAATTATTTTTACCCTTTTTGTCACACGTTTTAAGCCTTTATCATTTTTCAATCTCTCTCACAAACTCCCACATGCTCACATCTCTATTTATATGTAACTTCTCTATTTATGATTTCCTTCCCTAAATTATCTCCTTATTTTGACTTTAAATTTTCTCATCACTTTAATTTTGTCATATTTTCTCCTTAAATCTCTTCCTTTCTTTATTTGAAACTCTCTTTTTTATCATCATTACTAGATATTTAAGCTAATTTATTACATGTTTGCTTTAATTTCATGTATTTTTAAGATTAATCATTTTTTGGTTCATTTTAATTCGTTATTATTATTTTTTTGATATATAATTAGATTAGATTTCAATCAGATTAAATTTCTCTCATTTTAAACCCAATTGATTACATATTTCTAAAATAACAATTTAAAAGTTTACACTAAAAAAAACTCTCCAATCACCTATGGTAATCACCATTTGTCAACATAGATTACCAACATCTGAGGTAGCATAAAAATCTATCATTCTTTTTATTGATATATATGTATATACAGACTCTTTTTGAACCTTCACTCTTTCATATTTTTGTTATTATATTTCACCCTTTATTGAGTATATGCAAATAGAGGGATTGATTCATCCTAGTATGCAAAAAAAATAGGTTGCTTTGATGAAAATTTTATCTTCAAGCCGGATAGTCAATCATATATAACAATTTCTTATATTTGTTTAATATCATACGCTTCAAAAAAAGAAAGTAGTTCCAGTTGTCGGTTGCTAATAGTTTCATCAAAATGTAGGAGCATCAGTCATATTTTGAAATTTCTTTGACCTTTCAATATTTTCATATTATATTTGATTTTATACGTTTGGTTGGTTCTCTTTGTTATTTTTCATCATTTCGATACCTTAGATGATTTTTTATGCCTACAAAAATATGCTTAATTTAGTTTTCTATGTTAGCACCTTTTTGAAAACGTCCCTATTTGTTTCACTCAATGTGATTTTTACATTATTTTGATGATTCTATGTTCTCAAAGTGTCTTTTCTCCCGTGTGCAACGCACTGGATCAGAACTAGTAGTATTTGAATTTGGTGTTTAAAAAACAAAATATGAAAAATAACACGTAAATAAAAAAGAAGCTAAACCGGAGGTAATCGCACGGTTTAATTTAGCAAGCCTATTAAAAAAAAGAGAATGGTGTGATTATTCATACTTTCCTTCTCTAACTCATACTTTGTGCAATCATCGATCATACAACTATTCTATGTGTTTTATTTACTCTCTTGATCATGGCAGCCATTTTCTGGTCCAGCGGACGATAAGTATTTAACATTACTTTGCAATCAAAGTGTTGTCAAGATCATACAGCTTAGCTCGCAATTAAAAAATTTTGTCCAAGTGTTGGCCAAAGTACCAAAACCCCGATAATTATAAACTAATTTGCACTTGATGAGTTATAATTTAGTTTACTGTTCCAAATCTTGATAACTTGATAGCGCTGCGTAAATTCAAGCATGAACATCTTACATCTCCATCACAAATAATGAAAGATTGCATCAAATTTACCATTTCCAGTGTCACACAAAACTGCATGGCATCATATATAGGAAAGGAAATTAATAGCCATAAATATTGAATGATATGCAATTTGTATATCAATTAACTCCGCCAACCGTACGGCTAGAAAGATCACTAACAAAATAACAAAGGGGACTACCCAATTTTATACAGTAACATTTAGCCATGTAAGACCTCTGTCTAAACACCATTCAATTCATAAATCTACACTGTCAACAGTGTGTTATTTGCGTGCTTTAATAGAGGAGCTAAACCTAATTAAGCAACACGAAATCAAGTGTTCTATTAGTTCTTGACCATGTGTGCCAACTATTTAAGAACCAAAAACCAGGAGCATCGATGCGATAAGTGAAACAGTTTTTTTTTTAAATTTTCCAATGGAAAATTTGAAAGAACTGCATTTCATATATATATAACCAGGAGCATCGATGCGATAAGTGAAACGGTTAAAGAAAGCGAAAAATTGTTCTACAATATATCAAACGGTCTTAGATGGTCTGGACTAGTTATGCTGGACTACCCAATTTTTTCTAATCACCTTAAACCTTGTATGTCTTAGATTAATAAAGTTGGTTAAAGGTCATTTATCTCCTTTCCTTGGTCCAAATTAACGTAACGTACTATTGACCAAAAAGATTAAAAAGGAAGAATATCTATTGATTCTCTAACCTCATCCACTTATAATTAAGCATTAAAATCCATCACAATTAAGGAAATTGCATACCTTAAGCAAAACCTCTCAATTTTAGCAGTGCATGTTCAACTCACGGGGTGACTAACGATTTTTTTTTGTTGTAAAATTGATAACTCTATCATGTCACCATTTCTTCACTCCCCCGTGGCAACCCGCCCTGCAATGCAGGAGTGGTTGACGGGGGGAAATTGAGAGAGGGGAGAGAGGTTACAAGAATGTGATAAGGTAAAAAGAGTATTTATCTTATTTCATTCATAATGGATTAGTCTAAAATGCGCAATTTTCTTAATTGCAGAGATTTTGTGTAATACCCCGAAAATTTTATTTTTCTTATGAGAAATTATTATTTTTGAATAAATAAGTTTGTGATCTTTTGTTAAAATTAATTTGATTGTTTTTGAAATTTTCGGTTGAAGGAAAGTGGTTTCGTTCAAATCAAAATGAAGGGAAATGGTGTTTTAGAGTTTTTGAAGTTTTCAGCCGACTAAAAAAGGAATACGAAAAAATAGTTTGGCTTAATGAAAAGATTTTTTCTTGTAGAAATTAAATTGAAGTTTTCGGTCGACTTAAAGGTTTTAAGTTGACTAAAAACTCATTTTCTGGTCGAATGCCAAAAAAAAAAAAAAATTCCCTGAAGTTTTTAGTCGATGATCAGTACTTTTAGTCAACTTAATAGTACTTTCAGTCGACTTAAATGTGTTTTCAATCGACTTGAAACTATTTTCGGTCGACTTAAAGTTATTCGGTCAAATTAAAAGTGTTTTCGGTCGAATTAAAGGTGTTTTCGGTCGACTTAAACTTGTATTGCTTTGAATAAACAGTGTAATTTCTTTACTTTCATATAAATAGTGTTTTATTTCATTCCTAACCTTTTTTGGGTCCTATGTTTCTTTTATTCTCCTTTGCACGAGAGAGGGAGAAAGAGAGATAGAGAAGAAGGCTTGAAAAGTTTGGAAGCTCTAAGGAGGAGCTTAAGGATTTGTGGCTCTCAAAAGTTTAGGGAAGTTTGTTCCCTTTACCCTTGCGGTGGAAAGAGAAAGAGCAGGCTTAGGAAGCTCTTGAGTTCCAAAGTGGTGCTTGATGATTTGCATTCTTAAAGACTTGATTAAGGTAAGGGTTTACTTTCAAAATGCGAATCAGCGATGGACCAATCGCTCGTGTAAATCCTTAGTTTCCTTTTTGAAATCTGAACTTCTTCGAATTGAGTTAAGTGACTTTCTCTTCCCCTTTGTTTTGACCATGATTATGAATAATTCGTTTTCAATGCTATGATTTGTGGAAATCAAATTCCGTCAAATTTGTTTAAACTCATAATTTTGACATATTGATATCGACGTTTCAGTGATTTATGACCGTCATTATTTCGTAAACTCTACTTATTGTTCGACAAGTCCGTAATTTGATAATATTATTCTGAAACCTTTGAATATGATTTGAAATGTCCGATATTTGATAACGGTTATTTTGAGATTTTGTTTTTGTGACTTTATGAGTCATGTCACAGTGTATGCGACTTATTTCCGACTTACCCACGTGGATTGAAACGTGGGCTAACTCAGGAGAGTTGAGCTAGAGATCGCGATCTTACTTTCTGAACCGGCCTCATATGTCAGGAATGACGCATGTGACTACTTTCTGAATGGCTCTCTAGTGTCCGTTTTCGTACTCATATATATTTTGACATTTGATATTTGATATTTGGTCTGCTAGTGTCTGTTTCCGTATTCGGATATATTTTAACATTTGATATTTTGTTTCTAGTGTCCGTTTTCGCATTCAGAAATATTTTGACATTTGATATTTGGTCTGCTAGTGTCCGTTTCCGTATTCAGATATATTTCGGTATTTGATATTTGGTCTGACCTCTGTTCAGTCGAAATTGGTGTGCCTTTTAAATATTATCTTTTTTGATATTTAAAATTTGGTCTGATTATCCGTTCGGTTGGAAAAAAATTGTACTTCCGAAATTTTGTTTCTCAAATGTTTTGTTTCTGATTGATTGGTCATTTGAGCGACCTTACTGGGCATTTGACTCATTCCCTTATTGTTTTTCCTTTCAGGTGATTAGTAAGTGAGATTTTCAGATTTGAAGGGTTAGCTGTGTGACCAAAAGTTAGCTGCCTTAATTCAGAGTTAGTATTGACATTTAAGTGTAACAAATCAGACAAGTTAGTGTTACTTAGGTTTCGTATTGAAACTCCGTGTTGGAGAAAATTTTTGGATTGTATAAAAGTTTTGGATTCTATGACAGTTATTGATATACTCTTGGGAGTTATTAGTGCATGCTCTGATTGACCGTTTGAGATATTTATGATATTTTAAGGTTCCTGATTTCGTTTGGGAGACTTCTGATAATTTTAAAGTTTACTCGAAATTCCGATTTGTCCGACTATTTACGCTCCGAAAATTTTAATTAATTTTCAGGGCGTTACATTTTGGTACTTAATTCTGGAACGAAGGAGATAAATGGAGATCATTAGCTATTTTTTCCCAAAATAAAATTAAGGGCTAATTACACTTATATCCCTGAGGTTTGGGTATAATTACAGCCAAGGACAACGAGTTTCAAAATGTAACATTCCGTGACCAAACACTTTTAAAATGTATCAGCCGTGTCCATCCGTTAGGGTTCCATCCAAAAATTGTACTTTTTGTATGATGTCATCAATATGTATTTTTAAAATGACGATACTACCCCTTGTACTGTATATATTGAAAAATATTTGTTTATTATATTTGATTTATTTATCAATTTTAGTTTTAGGATATTCTTGAAACCCTAATTTACAAATTTGGATATTCTTGAAACCCTAATTTGAAAATTAGGATTTTCTTGAAACCCTAATTTACAAATTAGGATTTTTTGAAACCCTAATTTGCAAATTAGGATTTTCTTGAAACTTTAATTTGCAAATTAGGGTTTTCTTGAAACCCTAATTTGCAAATTAGGGTTTTATGTTCTCTCTCCCATTGCCTGTGAATCTGAAGTCCTCGCCGGCCGTCACCTCCCTCCCCCGTCCAAATGATTTAATTAGGGTTTCAAAATCAACCCTAATTAAAAGTTAGGGTTTTGAAACCTTAAAATTAGGGTTTCAGAACCCTAATTTTGAAATTAGGGTTTATCCACATCTGGAATCTTGCCGCCGGCAGCCCCATCTCCCTCCCTGGACCCATGTCGCCGGTAACCCAAGCCCCCTCCCTTCCCCCAAACCCACGTCGTCGCTGCCCTTCCCTCAGCCCCTCATCGTCGCCGTGGTGACAGATTCCACCTTCTTCGCAGATCTCCCATAGTTGCAGATCTCCACCGTCGCTGCTCTTCTAGCAGTTGCTGATCCGGGGTGGGCGGTGACGGGGAAGGGGGAGGTAGGCGGTGACGGGGAAGGGAGGTAGGCGGTGACGGGGTGACGAGGAAAGGGGAGGCAGATGGGGTGCGGCGTCGGGGAAGGGGAGGAAGAAGGGGCTGGTGGGTGACGGGGAAGGGGGAGGAAGAATGGGTGGGTGGGTGACGGGGAAGGGGCATGTGGGTGACGGGGAGGGGATGCAGATAGGGGGTTAAAGTAAAGATTTTAAAGTTTTTTTTTAATTAATGACATTAAAAAAAAATAAGTTTCTATTTTAGGGTCAATACAGTCTTTTCTTTAAAACCGTTAAGATTTTTAATTAATTTTCAGGGCGTTCCATTTTGAAACTTTGTTCTGGAACGAATTACCCCCAAACCTCAGGGACATAGGTGTAATTAACCCTAAAATTAACGTTGACCACCACCAATCCGTGATGACTCGA
Source organism: Escallonia rubra (assembly GCA_033065855.1). Classification (NCBI taxonomy): domain Eukaryota; kingdom Viridiplantae; phylum Streptophyta; class Magnoliopsida; order Escalloniales; family Escalloniaceae; genus Escallonia; species Escallonia rubra. The sequence goes on along the minus strand of JAVXUO010000985.1, from coordinate 121,264 downwards.
GTCGCACGAGAGGGAGTAAAGAACAATTTGCGGGATATTCGAGGTCCCACGATTTGGGTCTGTGGTTGAAGTACTTTCCCCTACTGCCCTCTCAATCACTCTATCTCCCTCTCACTCGAACAGCCAGCCGACGAAGCAGCAGAGCCATGGCGGCCACCAGAGTCATAGCATCAGCAAGCAACATTGCCACGTCCTCCTTACTGTCCAAAGGGCCACTGCTGAGGCCTCACAGCCTAAGCCTATGCTTCAGCACCACCAACAGGTTAGTCTCCAAGAAGAGACTCTTCTCCTGCAGAGCCCTTTACAAGCCCGAGGTTCTAACCAAAGAGGAGGGCCTGCCTGAAACCCTGGATTACAGAATCTTTTTCCTTGATAACTCGGGTAAAAAGGTACATCTTCTCATTTGGTCGTTCGAATTGGTGGGTTTTGTTTGATTGATGAGAAAATGGAGGGGCAGCGGGGAAAATAAACGTGAAAAGATAATCTTTTTGGTTCTTGATTACGAGGAAAAATGTATTTCTTCTCTTTTGGTTATTTGATTTAATGGGTTTGTTTGATTGATGAGAAAATGGAGGGGAGGGGGGGCATAGAAAGGTAAAAATGTAATCTTTTTGGTTCTTTATTCGGTTGTTGATAAGCAAAGATGCTTTCTGAGGAATTTCAAAATGGGAACTTCAATTACAATTGTGATTTCTGGGTAGATAAAGGCTGAATATATCATTGATTGGCTGCCAAAAACGTATTAATTATAATAGAAGTTTAAGATCTTACAAATGACAGCCCGAAGTCCAATATGTGTTAGAAGGAGAAATTCTGGATAAGAGTTTTTAGAGTTGACGGTTGACCTGAAATTTGTGGACACGATTATGTTGTTAGTTTTGACAGCCTTGTTCAGATTTCCTATTCACTGCTCTTTTGCATTGATTGTTATCTCAACTTAAGAAGACAATGGCATTTCATTATTTTTTGCACATTCTAAGAAAGGGGAGTTTTCTATATTTATTTGGTCTTCATATCACCGGGTGATGTTGTTCTACCATGCACATTAACATGAAGCTTAATTCCGTTCTTTGTTAGCTTGAAATCATCGCTTCAATGATTTGAATCCAGTGTCGCTCCTGTGTAAGCATTAGAAATATCCTCTCTAACGGATTACGACAAGGCTGCGGATTTGTTGAAAATTAAAAGCTGAGTGAAAAGTCAGGAGATTACAACCGAGTATCATTACCTAAGGCATAAGCCACCGGGGAGTGGACGAAAGTAAGCAAATGAAAGGTTATATAGAGCACATCCCACACGATAACCAGTTCGCTATAACGATGTTGCTGCTTGTTGTTCTACGAAGAATCTTGACCCAGTCCTCCATCTCACTCAGACTGATGTATCCTCACTGTGTAGGTCTCCCCTTGGCATGATATCCCATTGCACTTGGGTGATGGTGCTTTCAATTTCATTGTTGAAATTCCGAAAGAATCAAGTGCAAAGATGGAGGTTGCCACTGATGAGCCATTCACTCCAATCAAACAGGACACAAAAAAGGGAAAACTTCGATACTACCCGTAAGATATGCTGTTTCACTGATTTTAACTTTTCACATTATCTTCTGCCTATTCACGTGCTCCCTTCATTTCATTGAATTATGTTGAGAATGTGAATCTTGCATAGGGAAAATAATAGATAGCACTTTATTTAAGCTCGTGAACCTCTCCACTCATCGCCAATTAGTCTTGAGTTTGATTTTTACCTTGTGCTTTATATGGTACCATAGTAGGTCGATCCAAGCCTATTGGACAGTTAAACACAAAAAAGAAAAAAATTCACCCTCACCCACTTCAATATACTTGCGTGTCTGGCCCACTCACACTTAGGGGTTGTCTGGTGAGAATATGAATCCCACATTGGGAAAGTAAATATATGATACTTTTTTACCATTGTGGGCCTCTTTACTCATTGCCATTTGGTTTTGAGTTTGGTGCTTTAACAAATTACATGTTTGCAAACACAAATTTTGAGGTATGACAGCTAATGAAAGTGTTATAGCACATAAAATTTTCTTGTCCAAAGCGCCTCTAATTAATGTAAATCTTTCTGTGTTTCCATACCATTTACTTTGTAGGAAATAGTTTGGCGGGAAAACCACAAGTTAAAGCTTTGGGTTTTGCTATTAGAAGAACAACGTGGGGCGGTCCAGGCGGATAATACTTCATATTAAAACAACAGAAATGGGACCAAATCACCAAGATAGTATGGCCTGTCTAAATCAGCTTCCGGGTGGACTAATGAATATCTGAAATTATACTTCTTGAATACAGTGAGAATTGCCTGCTGCTAATTCTCAGAGTGCTAGTTTCGAGGTTAGAAGTTAACATACCGATCCTAAGAATGAACATGATTATGTTATCCAACATATGGTCAGCTGGTCAAATAGAACAGTGCAAATGCTTGTTTAAGAGACACTAAAGATGACATTAGTGAGGTATCATCTTTTCTATCCACTTAGAATATTTTATCTTTTGCTTCTTTCCACCTGTTTCAATAGTAAAATGGAGACTTGAAATGGGGTTAGACAACTGATGACTCCACTATGATAGACAGTGGATGAAGTTTTCTTCCGTCATTCTTGCTGCCGCTTCATATGTATTTACGTATATGTTGGTATGTGCGCTGTTTAGAATATTGCCTCATCCGCTGGCAAATATCAACATAACGTTTATGGTGGCAGCAACCATGCGCACACCGATTTCAAATTGTATTACAACAAGAAGCAAATGTGTTCCAACATAAACTGGGACACCCCAGTTGTTGGCTGCAGCCATCTTAGGTTTGAAGCCCTGGGCTTGATACTTGTAGGACCTTTTCTCATTAGAAGGTGTGATGTTTGCACAAATTAGACCCGCATGGTTCTTAGCAACCCACGCATGTGAAGTTGGACTTTTTGGGATTGCCCTGGCCGGCCATAACAGGATGAGTTTCCGGATCACTGGTTCAATTGTCTGAAGACTATGGTTTCTTCTGTCTTAATTGGCCTATATGACGTTTACATGGTCAGAAAAGTGTGAGTGGTCTTCATTCTATGTTGAAGTATTGGTATCCAATGTTCTTATTAAAACATGGAGAATCTTTTGTATCGAGAGTCCTGTACGGCGGCAAAGCCTAATGTCATTGTCTTTATCTACATCCATCCTTGAATTTATACCTATACACTAAGGGACCAATGGGTTCTTCCATCCTTGAGGAGCAAGGTTAAAATTTTTTGCAGGACACTTTGGTTGCTTTATGCTTTGTTTGATCTTGTTTTCTTAGCTTGACTTCTTCCGGGAAGATTTTTCAAACAGAGATTTCCTTTGATCATGTTTCACAATCGCTTTTATCCCTTTATCTTTCTCAGGTACAATATAAATTGGAATTATGGATTGCTTCCGCAGACTTGGGAGGACCCATCATTTGCAAACTCTGAAGTTGATGGCGCCTTCGGGGATAATGATCCTGGTATTTCATCCCTTGCTTTTATTTGTATATAAGACCATTAGCCCCCTTGGTCAACCAACCCTACAAGAACGAAAAATGAGCAGAATGCTAATAGAGTTTTCATCATTTTGCTTACTGTAATCTGCAGTTGATGTTGTTGAGATTGGTGAAAGTCGTGGGAAAATGGGGCAAATATTAAAGGTCAAGCCCTTGGGTGCTTTAGCTATGATTGATGAGGGGGAACTTGACTGGAAAATAGTTGCAATCTCATTGGATGACCCCAAAGCTTCACTTGTCAATGATGTTGAAGACGTAGAAAAGCATTTCCCAGTACGTTTTTATCCCGCCAAGCACTTATTTGCTAAATGTTTCACCATATATGAGCTGCAAACTTCTTGTCATACGCATACCATATCTTAAAATGATTTATTAGTTGCTTAATATGGAAGTGTAGTTTTCTTTTCTATTGGTCGAGTAATAATTCTCATGTAGCATTTATGGTAAGCATGCCTAAAACATTGGAATAAGTTCCATTTGGTTAGTTGAATATCGTTATTCTCACAGATATTCTAAGTACTGTTTTAAACCTTGGTAACACTAGAGGCTGATAAAATCGACCATATGGTTTTTAGCTAATTTTTGAAGTGATAATAAAAAAGAGGCTCCAACTAGTACGCCAAATCATGGCTGCATGTCTACTGTATACCAAGGAGAATTATAAATTAGAGGAGAAAAACAAGGAGCAGTGGACCATGCACATGCCCCCTGTGATGCCGTGGAAATTATATACTCGTAGATCCTGAGAGTTTGACAAAAGAATAAACCACGAGTTATTGGGCTGGAAAAAGTACGTACTTACCTTATTCCAGATGCATTACCTTAAGCACATTGGATTTTGCTTCCCATACCACTCATATCCAAGCCACCTTCACCACTCTCAACTACTTGAGACTGGAATATGTTACCGAGGCATGTTTTCACTCCCAAATTGTCATGGTGGGAAATTTCCTCGGAAGCTAGCAATTTGCAAAGATGACTGGCCGCCTCCTTTCTTTGCATATAGAAGAGGAATGCCTCCATTTTTACCTAAGTTTACTGTTGTCCTATTCTTCTCTGGTTCTGTTTTCCATCCCGAATCCAATACTCTCTGTGTGGATGACACTTTGGAATGCCTAGTGTTGCCCTCCACTTAGCTACTCAGAAAGGCCAACCTTTTAAAAGTGAATTTCCCTCAGCAATCATAACTCCCTTTATAGTGACTGTATCTAACCTCTGCCACATTCTTTTAGAAAATGTCAATCATGTCTGCATATTTACATAATCAAGTTAAATTGGCTAAAGAACCTGAGGTACCTTGTTCCCATAATTACCCTTCGCTACTCTCCACTAAATCTTTGACATAGCGCCTTGCAATTCAGTGCAACTCGGAATCTGCAATCATGTAGGGCATCGTTGTCATTCTGATTAATTCCCTACTGGTCGCAGAGCAATGCACATGATGAAGGCATTGGCCTGTAGTTTAGTAGTCATGGTTATCAAATAGAAGTTAAGTTGGCTAGAAGATTCATATTACATTGACAGGTGTTCAAATCCGTACTTACCTTAGTAGTTGGTGAGTGGTAAAATGTACATATAGTTATGTGCATTTTACATACTGGCAAAAGTTAGAGGACGAGCAATTGATGAAGTACCTCGATAGTGTCTCCTTGAGATGTCATTTCATCTTTGCAAACTTCCACCTAGCGGTTGGGCAGGTTGGATGTTCTGCGGGAGATGCATAATACCTTCCTTAGACAGTGGTTAAACTAGTTTGAGTCAACACTTGTGTTTCTACTATCATTTGGTAATTAGAACTTTTGTGCTTAAGAAAATAACTTAAAAGAAGAAGACTCTCTCAAATTTGAAGTTGACTTTGGGTCTATGATCTCAATTACAAGTTACTGTGTATTCTGTGACACATCTCATTGCTTTGGTTTTTTCTGTAAAAATTCTGTTAACATAGATGACTAACGCTTGTCACATAACTCAATCCCGTAAAATACTTGAACTGAATCACCTTCTCCTCCACCGTTAATTTTCATGTTTGAGATTATCATGGAGACCCTGCTTTTACTACCGAGTAAAATTGCATCTAAATGCTCACTATTATGTCCCGCCTCAATATTTATTTGGAGGCTTATCATGATTATTTGTTGGGCCAATGCTGGTTTCAGGGCACTCTAACTGCAATTAGGGACTGGTTTAGAGACTACAAGATCCCTGATGGAAAACCTGCCAACAAGTTTGGTCTTGGCAACAAGGCAGCAGATAAGGTACTATTTTAATTGTGTCTAGACTCTAGAGATACGCATGCTGTTTGTTTACTTTCCTTCTCTGGCGTTTCATCAATATTCTCAACTCTCGTAAGACAAATGAAAACTGATTTAAAGAAGTTGCATATGTGGCCTTTTATCCACCAACTCATCTGTTTGTCCTGGATCTGGCGATTGGAACTTAAAGCAGTTCTATTTTCGGTTGTACAAGAAGAAGAAGAGAAAAACAGGCTGGTGGTTTTCAGCGAGAATAGACATACTCCCATGCCAACTGCTAGCTTTTCCGCTGAGACATAAAACGGTGTTAATAATTATCCTTCAGAAGAGAAGGTCAAATTACATGGATAACGGTGGTGCAGAAACCATGGATAACTTATGGCGCGTGATATGATCCCAATCACAGCAGGATAGATCTATGGATGGGCTTGATTCTACTAATATATCCAATGTGACTATGCTAATTAATTACCATGTCACTACTTTCTGCGTAGCTGCAATTACGACTATAACGCTGTTTTTGACATTAGGATGTCTTCCACCCCACCTCCCTCGCAACGCCATGGTTACATATCTGCTTACTGTTTACGCGCTTCGTTATGTACAGGATTATGCTCTTAAGGTGATTACCGAGACCAACGAAGCCTGGGCTAAACTTGTAAAAAGATCAATTCCTGCTGGAGAGCTATCACTTGTGTAGATGCAGTAATCTAGAGCTTGAGCTCTTTCTTGGTCCTTCTGTCTGTGTCCTTAGAGCGAATCCCGGCGATATTTACTAGTTGAAATGAATTTTTATCTTTTGCTCTAGTCATTCATTTGATATGATTCTCCATTCTTGAGTACAGTTCGTGAGTTATGAGTAATGTGGAGCTCAATTTGACATTTAGGAACTCTTACCTATTCTATCGATGTACAAGTCGTTGGTTTTGGTGCACTAGTTGTCAATTTTGCGTCAAGTTATCGTTACTGACGATGCTAATATCGAAAGGTAGTCTTATTGACACTCTTTTTCTTATTACTTGCACTCCATGTGCCGTTAATTCCCCACAACGTGTAATCACGTGTTGCTGCATAAGAGTGCCATTAGCCAAAGAGGAAGGCTGATGGGACTCTCCAGGTTTGAAAGAAAAAAACTTTGATTCAATATTGTCGCTACAAGGGCATTTAGAAATGCCACCAACGGTACAGTTTTGTCGCTAAAGAGTTGCTAGAAATGCCACCCATGAACTCTAGCAACCATTTCTTGTCACTAAATAGAGAAACTGGAGAAAACAACTGCTGGTGGTAAATTTCACGATTTTGAAATTGTTGATAGTAAATCTGAAACCTGCTATGGTACTAACATTTGAGGAATCTAACTTGTGGTGCCATACTATCTTCGACAGTTCTATGACAGATGAGTAGTACAGAATTTACAGATGCTAAGGGGCATAACATCTCCCAGATTCTTTTTAAGTTACAGTATAAAGCTTCTAATTACCAGCAGCCGAGTTCTTGAAACCCTTCTTCTGCAGTAAAGCAGAACCGTGACAGGACGAAGAAGAATGATCATCCACCACCATCACGGCCTTCTTGACTTGAGCTCTCTCTGGAAGAATGGGGATGTAATCCAAGACCAGCTTCATTGCTGCCGAGACTTTCAGTTGAAAAACTGGCGTGTGAGTTGGTGGATGAGAAGATGGCTGTGAAGCCGATCTGTTGTGACGACCCAGCATTAGCATTGCTGCTGTTGGTGACATTCTGCAGAATTTCCAATTGACAACCTCTAAAATGATGCAACTCACAGAGATACCAGAAGCTGAAGTTTGTTTGCAGGTATATATAGACAGAGATTCATACACAGACCTATGGGCGCCGCTTCAGCTTAGTTATAGACTTTAAAGCCAGATAATGTGTAGTTTTGGACTGGGATTCAGTGGGCTATCGCTGTTCATTGGTTTTATCCAACGCCTGTGGTTTTGCAGCTAGAAATCTGGGAAGAGTCGGTCTCACATTGGGAGTTGCTTTTTCTCTTTCTTTTTATTGAAACGGGAACGGATCATGATTATGTTACATTTAAGAGTCTAGTAAGACCTTCAAGTTGTTCTTCAATACATTCTGGAGGCAAAGCAAACATCTGAAAATTCATGTTAGAGGAGCAAACCATGTTTGCCCAGGGCATCAACACACGCATCGGTTTTCTTGTGAACTTGACCGATCTACACTTCATCGAAACACTATATCAACCATCTGCAATCTTCAATGTAAAGCACCAAATTTGTGGCAGGACTGACACATTCTCAGTGATAAGCTCCACAACCACTTGGAAGTCCGAGTTGACTTCCAATTTCAAAATTGCATGCCTTTGGAGCAGGTCCAGCCCATTGCGAAGGCCCCATAATTCAGCAACTGTGTTGACTGTTGAAAGACCAGTAATGCAAGGTATTTGGAACTAAAGATGTTCACTTTCGTAGTGTTTCCTTTTTTGTGAGTCGATCGTCACTTTTACCCTACATTTTTGTGGTTAAAAGTCTGAACAATGTCACTGTAAGCGAGTAAAATGTCACTAAAGATATCTAATGACAAAATGCAAGTGCAAGTAGTACAAGGTATTATTCCTTTTTGTGAGTTTACACTTCCAAGTTCAATATCTGAATCATAGCAAATATATCTTTAAAGCTACTTGAACGCTTTAGACATCTCGAAACGTCAAGGAACAACGTAGCAATGAATAATCAAGAATCAGGCATCCACGACTCAAAAAATGCAAATAAATTCCGTAGTTTAAAATGTTACGTCGTGCTAAACATTTTAACTTATGTTTAGTTAATGACAATAAAATAGTGCTAATAAAAGCTGTCACTGAAGGCCTATCTCTATACGTAAAATCGTAACCTAAATTTCTAGTTGAAATGATTCAGCTCGGAGTTCTTATTTGCTTTCATAGGTTATCATAATACCCTCGTTGCATATTCTAGAAACGAAAATTGTGAGGCCTGAGGATTAAACGCTCGTCCGCATCAACTATTTTTAGCACTCAGAAACTCATGCACATCTACATCCCAAACAAACAAAAATGCCCTTTTATTGCCAAAACTTCAAGAAATGCGAGGATCGCTATAGTAGCCTTGCAGGACCGAGCCCATAAACTTGGTACGTCTTTCCATTGAATTTCTCAAAATATGAACACATTATAATCACAATTGAAACACTATTTACAGCTAATGAGAGCATCGAGGCAAGCAAAGCATGTACATGGCGTGTCAGCAACATCCTAATAATCTGGCAAGATTCAAGGTTCAGCAGCAGATTCTGTTGTTTCTGCTGTCTTCTCTTCAAGCAATGGCGTTGTGTTTGACCTGTCAACTACTGTGACTGGATGCTCACTATCTTCATTAAATCTGTCCACGCTGTGAAGAAAGATCCCTGCCAAAGGTAGAAGTATTTGCAAAACTTTATCATCTGATATATAGATGGTTATTTAAACCAAGAACTCTGGAGCCCTGTATTAACTTTACCTATAAACCATATTCCAGCAGCCAGAAACAGAATAGAAGTTAGAATCAGAGCAGTCTTCCTCCAGTTGTTAATTTGATCCTGGAATACGTACAACAATATAAAAGATCAGTCGGACGACGGAGCACGTCTATGGCTGAAAGCAATCTTAACACGGAATATCTAACTGAGCAGAAAAATCCGATGGCTGCCAAAAAGCGTAACCACAAAATTAATTATATGCACACACATAATACCGCAGGAGAAAGAAAAAGATCAAGACTCTCTAACTTCCACTGCAGCAAAACTACCAAAGGATAACTATCATCGTCTGTCATATTCATTATATGTAAATGTTGAGCATATGCAAGTATGTTAAGCTTACGGTTCCAATCTATCAAGCAACATATACCATTAAAGTGAGAAAAAAAACATGTATTGCAGCCTTCCAAATATCTGAACCCTTGTTAGCCTTGTAGTTCAAACATTAGAAATGACCTAGCGTCCCAATGAATCTATCTAGGGGTGTAAATGACTGGAGCCAAACCAAGCTAAGTCAAATCTTGGATACTCAGCTTGGCAATTTTGTGGAGGTCGAAATTAGCTTGAGTTTGTGTCATCTATCTAACAAGCCGATCTGCTCATGATCCAACCACCAACCTCATACAAGAAAATCCAAGGATACAATATAACTAGAAACCTCGGATTACCCATAACTACCTGTGCCACTGCCACTTATCTACTAATAGATATCAACAATTCTGCATCGACAAGTAGACAGCAAGGGTGTAATCATACCTATCTAAAGCAATATAAATCCAAAGGGGTGGAACCTGTCTCTGTGAGTGAGGGGGGGAGATGTTTACCAGAAACTAGATATGTTTACCACTAGGTGGTCCAAGTTTCTATAATGTCCAGGGAAACCAAGCTGAGAAATGTTTACCGGAAACTAGAACTATCCGTATGCATACCCAACATTTCATGTAATTGACTCAACCAAAATAACAAAAGCAAACCTCGAGAACCCCAACAAGTGGAGAGGAAGGCACGTCGCCAAAGATGTGAATTGAGACGGTAGACATAGCCATAGATAACGGCCTCATACTCGGTTTGACAGTATGGAGAGACACATAATTTACAGGACCCTGCAGCGGTAAAGATAGAATATAAGTATCCAGATCTCTATTAAGCATTGTCACAACAGAAATGGATAATTAATGCAAATCAAATAACAAACTTCAGCTCGAGGTGCTTGGACAGGTGAATAGATAAGACCTAATGTATGCGTAATTTGCATGAAATGGCTGCCTCATACCTTAAACATGCATCAAATATTATGCAGCCTTTGAGCACAATTATTAAACCAGCTAATTTTACTTATTGCATCGAGAAGGTGGAAACAATCGAAAAAGATTACTCCAAAATTTTCTGCATCATTGGCCAAAGATCATACTATGGAAACTACAAAGCAATCCACAGCGACAGCTAATTTAGGTCCCACCTTAAATATAGATATTTGGACAAAACAGATGCTATATCAGCCATGTTAAGGCACCAAACATTACAATCTTCAGCAACTAAGTGCTTCTGACAGTTGTAAAAGATGCAATATTCGTGACTTCTTCAAGAATATTTTAGAATAAAGCAGGGGCCATGAACACAACTCGTTTTTAACCGGGGCACTCAAAGCTTTACACGTCCATAGCATTCTTTAGTTCAGTGATAATGACCCACATCACAAGGGAAGTTATTCACCAACAGACCTTACAAACCTTAGGATGCAATTCACTGGGTAACACAACATGAATTAAAGCCAAAGTCTACATATGATGGATCAAAGGCAAAAGGTTTATCTTGTAGATAAGAAATTTTACCTGAGTGGCAAAAACTAGTAGTTCCCCAATTGAGAAAAGAGCTAGGAAAACGTACAGGCTCTTAAAACAGAAGGCACTAAAGCAAAATATTGCCCCAAAAAATGTTGCCGCCGAGAGAAGCTGCAACAGAATGCAACGATTTGATTAACAAATTCACAAATATACAATTTCCACGTAAAGGTGAAAGAAGTTTGGGTGAAATGGAGTGACAGCAGAAAAACATGTTGATAAGTACACCAAATTATCTGTACAAGAACCACAATGAGTCTTTAATTGCATATAAGTTACATAAGGATACCTCCTCTAGGTAACAGATAAAAGAGTGAAAGAGAGTAAAAAACCTCCAGAACGTAATTAATTTTCTGAACGAGCATATAAATGACTTAAGAAAAGCGCAATACGCATGTCTTTCTTTAACTTCATTCATTTTCGTAGCTATGCTTAGTTGCTAAATATTTACTAGTTAAAACTTCTGCTTATATGCGAACCAACAAAAAGGTAAAATTTGTGAAAGACCCGTCAGATGCTCCATTAAACCATCAAGTCCTGAAAGACCAACAAGCTTTCCAAATACATTATACTCTATGACATATTGAGGGATTGTGTCTTTGGTTTGAATCACCCTTAAAATGGATCAACTAATTGCTTTATTCTTTTCTTCCTTTTCTCCACCTCGCCAAACCACCCTCCGCGACCAGTATACTCCGCCATAGATCTACCATCATACCTGACATAAATAATTAGTGAGGTCAACCATACACAAGTGATAAGGAACTCTCTCATCCCTCAGTGTTTGTTTTTCACTTTTCTTTCTCTTTTTGTTTCAATGCTTTGCGTCATCTTTGTAAGGGGTCCAACCCAGGCTATGTTACTTAACGTTCCTGCCAAGCTTAAAACACAGAGGATCTTAATAGGTGAATAGAAGCATCTACAATCACATAACCATAGAAGCAAATCACAGCAAAAGCATGACTTTTGATTGCCAGGCCGTTTGGGAATTGCTTGACTTTCCAATGTTCGATCAATTGTATCAACTCTTCGTTTGGATTTTCCCTATGGGTTTATATTTGACCACTTTGATATCGTAGTTGGGTTTCAACTGGGTAATGACCAGATGAAGGTTGGCTTGTTGGTGGTGGTCCAAATGTGAGTTGTGGTAGTGTTTGGGAATATGGGGAGGAAATTCTTTGGCGTTGTCAAGGTTTAAGGGTAAAAGTGTCCAAGAGGCAATAACCATCTTCATGAGGTGGTAAATAAGCATGACGTGGGGGTACACATAGGCCCTCCGTATGGTTTATCCGAGACTTTTGTGCAGAATTCCTATCGTCTGTTAAGAATCCATCATGTGTCAGCAGAATAAGGTAGAAAGATTTTCTAAGTCTTATCTTGAAATTTATCTTTTCCCAACGCCAAGGAGCTATTTTTACGAGCTGCAGGACCAAGGATAATCAGCTGCAAGTGAGTAAAAGGGTGTATGCTGTATAAGGTCAGTGACAAGTACAAACGATACCAAAGAAAGTAATATCCCATAAAACATATCATAATTTCATTACAAAATACAGAAAAGCGGACACCAAGGGCAAAGTTTACTGTAAGTTCATCAACTGATACAGAAAGCCTGAGTACCACAAAATGGGTTTACTAATTAATCTCAAGATTGTCTATCAAGTGAATGATAAATGCCAAGGCTTATCCAGAACATTAGTTGGCGACATACTGTAACACTCAAATACTGACCAAGCGATTGGTTAAGATAAGTGCATCCTATCATGGCAGTAGGATCTCCACTCTCTACTTCTTTAAATTAACTTCAAACCATTAATGCTTGGTGGGATTTTTTTTGGGTGGGAGGGGGGGATAATTAACTCACTTTTAAAAGTTCACATCACAAAGAGTCAGTTGATATGCACAAACAACCTCCAGCTATTATTATGGATGTAATAAGTCATGAAAAAAGACATTCTAAAACATGCTTCTATGTAATATTAATGCCATCAAACAGTCTACTTTTGTCTATACCTTGAAGGCATTTGAGATTGTGCAAGTCATAAGATCAAGAACATAACCTCCTGCCAGCGTTCCCAATATCCCACAGACAATTGTAATTCCTCCAAACATCAGATCGGCATTATTCTGAAAAAGACCCAAACCTTAATTTAAAAGTAAGGTATCTGAAGCTTTCTTTTCCAACTTCTGTTCAATTCACATTGATTAAAAAAAAAATGAGAGAGAAGGAACAAGCACATAAACGCACTTTCCTCTCTTTTTAGATGTACTTCATAGGATTTCAGAGCTTACCATATGATATATGTTATAACCAGCCTTTGGTCCCCAATATGAATATGCACCTATGACAAAATTGTAGCTTATGTAACCTGCAAACAGCCACCCATAGCAGAAGAATCACTACAAGAGACAAAGAAGTTATTATGTACGTTTTACTGTTCCACAGCTGTGTTACAGGGATAAGCACTTAAGCCTGTCAACTTCTTAAATACCGGCATAAAAGAATCCAAGATTAGATACAGCTAGCAGGACAAGGCCGCATGTATAGAAATAATGTTGAAAACTGTTCTCATAAAGTCTAGTCTAAACTTTTAAATGTATATGGGTCTTTCTCTCTATCCATGGGTCTTTGCCTCTCACGAAACATGACCAAGCTCTTCTGTGGCTTTCTCCACTAGCTTTGTCTCTCTTTCTCAGCAGCAAATCTGTCACTTCACTGTCATTATCTTCCCAGCAACTCCCACAAGATTTTCAAGCTAAGTTTCATCTTTCTTCTCCACCAGTCAATTTCTTAATCTTTTCTTCTGGTGTGGGATAAAGTCGAGTCCATTTCTAGGATGTCGAATCTAACAATCACACAAGCCTCCCAGGCTATAACGATGTCTTATGCTGGAGTAAACTTTAACATATGTCCACAGTTACTTGTGGATAAAAACTATTAGCCAGCTTTGTTAATTCAAGCTAAAATTTCAAGGCTTGACTACCTCGATAAGTTAAATGTTGATCAAATTAGAGGAAAGCTTGTAGCAAAGCTGGGTGACAGGGTGTAATACCTAGAACATTTACCACATACACCTTCTCATGCAGAAGCACTTTCAGATCTTTCCAAAATCTTGACACCTGGTTTGCACCCCCACAGCTGCAATGAAAGTAAAAGTCAATATCCAAATCCTAAACCATGCATTATCATTTATAGTAAGATCTCTATCCTAAGGGTGCCTAATAGAGAGCATATGCAGTCGTACATGGCATGTAATAAATTAGGATAGAGAAGCCTCACCTGTAAGGTTTTTTTGGGCTCTGCCCACCTTTACCATTTGAAACATCTGCAACTGCTACAAGCATTAGTTTCAGATTAAAATGGCCATCAAAGAAATGTATTGGGTAAATAACAATACCAGTGCAATTTTTGTATACCAATTGAACCCACTTCTAGCTAGAGTATAGCTAAATCAAATACATAATATATGCACTTGAAAAACTAAGTGAAAAAGTGCAAACTATTCCTTAACCTTAAAAAGAAAATCAACTATTGCATCTTCAACATTTTAATGATTTTAATTTTATATTGATTTCACAAGAATCCTCCAGAGATTCTCAATCAAGAACTTATGCAAAAAAGTATTTTACAAACAACAGAAGTGTTCAATGTGCACAGTATGTTGATCAATAACCTAACATGACAAAAAAGAAGACGCTGAATTTTCTAATAAACTACTCTGATACATGTCGACCGCAATATACAGCACCTTGAACTTCTGAGTCAACCGTCTCAACAGCTGTCAATGCCTTTTTTGATCCAGCAGGAGAAAAACCTGCATCACAAATTGTTGAGGACCAGCTGCAATATGCAAACAGGAAAACAGCATTGCAAGATTTTACTCAAGATGCACCTTTCAACTGCAAAGGTTTCATTACAAAACCCAAAATAGCAAATGGAAGCATCAAAATTGCCTCCCCAAAGAATGCAAAACGCCAACTCGTATGGTTTCCAACCTAAAGAACAAAGAACTGCAAATATCAACTCACTGACATATCAGTATTGCAATTTAAAGAAGATGAACTGACATAACATGTTGCATTAGTACAGTAAAGTCGTGTGGTGTATGAGAATGCAGAGGGTACCACAAGTTCACGGTATATCAATTGGTATTCATAACCCTTTGCAAAAGGAATATGTCATATGGAGTTAGCACCAAGAAGTTTACTCACCACTCCACCAAATACATAACCAAGTGCTATTCCAGATGGTATGCACATGTAAAATACTCCCAGCCATGCTGATTTCTGGTAAAGAGAGGTTATAAAAGTCAAGCCATAATGCCAGAAATGAAGAATAGTAGACTAAGGTAATAAATTCTCCGACAGCAGCTGATTACAACGGCAGTCAAAGACAAGGTTGATGATCACTAATGCAGGACCTGACTAAGTAACAAGGTTGAGAACAGATTATCCCAAGCACCACACACTATTTTAGTTTCAAAAGAATGGAAAAAGGAGTTGACTTGTTTTCGAAGAGGAGTAGTCAGATCTCTGAAACTAAGATGCATAGAGTTGGCTAATAACGAAAGAAACCAGAAAGACCACTTGATTTTCTTCATATATTAAACTTTTCTCAAACAAGATCCAAAAGAAATCAATAGCAACTAAGCCCTAGAATAAGCTACTTAGGTTCTTTTGGGTGGCCAATAGCCACAGTGCATTCAAAATAAGTTCATCAAGCATGAAGTTCCAACGCCTGCCTCGCGTGTTTAGCTCGTCTCTGGCCCCACCTCCCGCTGACTTTTGTGTTTTAACGCAGTTGGCTAGTTGATCTAGCAAATCGCTTGAAACCACAAGCATGCCCCCTGTTTATATGTGCTTAGTGTTGATGAGTTAAACACAACCCCTATACTGGTCATTCAGCATAAAACATAAATCAACATCGTACCGCAATGTAGTTTAAGATATTACATGTAAACCATATAGGGAGAGGGAGAGGGAGAGGGAGAGAAAACCTGAGTAACTGGAGCGTTATCATCAATGAATGGAGCTGCAAGACTTATAAAAGAAGCCTCACCAACACCCACTAGCCTGAAAGAGAAAATTAAGAGTGAGTCGAACAAACAAAAACTCATGTCTTGCAAAGTCCTCAAGGTGTTTGAAGTAATTACTCACATTCGGCAAATTGTGATAGACCAGAAATCAATTGAAACACCACAAGCAGCAGTAGCGAAAGTCCACACTGACAACCCAACTCCAATAAGCCTAAATGGATTGACACTGCAACCGTGTGTATAACAAGCACCAAGAAGTAGTCCATTAGGACAGATCAACATCACACTTACATCATATGTTACAGAAGATACACTTCTTTTACTTAACAGCAATACAGAAAGAACATCCCCCATTTCAACTTCTGAGATATTGACATGGCAAACCGCAATGCAGAAAGGCAAAATTTGAACTATGTTCCGAATTAGAGTATGCCTCGTATTAATCAATCTCTGCTTCAACATAAGGAAAAATTAACCTTAATCATAACGGGGGTCCACAAATAAGCTTCTTAGTTTCTTTTCATTTTGATGCAAGATAAATTGGAAGCTATAAAATCCTAGAAATACAGTAAATTAACCTAGCACTAGGTGCAATCTCACATCAAGAGTCCACAATCCTCGTATAAATTCCCGCCCTAGCTCACATGGCTAATTGACCTCAAAGACAAACTTCATTAGTAGGATCATGTTTCTATACGGGTTAAGATACAAAATTCAAAAGATTACAAGGGAGTAATAGTTGATGGCCTTAGCTTATGCATTTTAAGTATACAACCGCTAGGGGGTGGGGCGGGGCGGGGGGGTTTATACAGTAACTATTTCAATTGATTTTATCATGATCGCAGATTTTCCAACAATCAACACTGGCATTAAGCACAAGACTAAGTGAAACCCAATCTTTGATAGATTTCTACAATAGTGATACCAGTTGTCCACTTCTGACGATTTATGGTGATAACAACTAACGCATCAGAAGAGTTTATTACCTCTTTGCTAAAGATGCAAATATTGGAGAGGCCACAAGAAGCCCAACCATAAAAGCCGAAGATATAACACCATCTTCAAAATTGCTCAAGTTAAAATCACCCCTACACAGGTTTGAAATGAAAGTGAGTTAAGAAAGATAATGAACAGCTTCAGTCAACAAAAACAGCAATCTATTCAGAGCTTAAGAGTTTAGAAAGATATAGAATGGTATTACTGCAACCAAATAGAGAGTTTACTTGAAATTTATTACAAATTAATAATGTGGTAGTGGTATTTTTTATATTAAAGATACATATCATTCTCAAATCAAAAAAATAATAATTGTTTAGCTGTCAGCTTCGATTATTTACTCAAATTAATATGCAGGCTGTTAGACATTTTGGTCGCTACCTCTCCAAGTTTATTGTTCCTTATACAAGTTGAACTCATCCCCACAAGCTTAGGATTAAATGCCTATATCAAGGTTCAGCTGGTGACTGTGTGTGCCTGTGCATCATGTTCTCATTCATTCCCCTTTCTTCTTCTCCCTCCCATCTTACAGTTAAATTTAAACTGCGCATATAGCCTGTTTTTGATGATATGATAGCTAAAGCCTACTATGGAAGCCTATTTTGTGGAAATATCCCTTTTAATGTATAGCATAGGGAACCCAACTCCTTTTCTCCATAATTATGCATTCTCATTTATGACAAATCTGATTCACGTGGAATTTATTTGGGATTTGGGGGTAATTTTCATTTTCATTGTACATTACAGTTATCAATGGGGAATTAGGAGAGTCTCTAGGGCTGATTTAATAAAGTCAGATTAGGACAGTTTTTGTACGTTAAAGTCCAAAAATAATATCTATTAGCACGTTCTCTGCTTCTTAAACCCCAAGTTGATTGTTAGAACCAAAGTGGAACTTAAGTTCTTGAGGCCACAACAAAAACACAACTAATTGGTATTTCCACAGATTAATAAGCGAGGATTTTCACTAGGGCCTATTTGTTCAAGATTTTGATGCAATTTTATTTAAGCCCACAAGTTTATAGGCCTACAAGAAATTTTGATCTCCTTTCTCCTCTTCTTCTTTTGCTCGTATTTGCATTTATGTCGTCTCATAAAAACGTTTATACATGACATCGGGATTAACTTTATGGACATTGACTCAGATAAGTGAAAAGTATATGTGGTTGTAAAAGATGCATACAACCACGCCTCAACCTCAGAGGCGGTTCAGAACCAGTACACACGTCTCCTAATACATTTGCACACACACCTGCACATGCTGGGTGCACACTACCGCAGCATTAAGCACTTGCAGCTGTTTCAAAAGAATGGCTCTTGCGCATTGTTCTTTTAAGAATATATGTACAGGAAACTTCACTTACGAAGGGGCTCTTTCGCATGGTTGTGACCCCATATATGAAAAGCGCCTAATAGTAAAGTAGACAAAACTGACGATGATGCTACTCAACTCCGTATAATATCCCATGTTGTCCGCAAACATGAGAGAAACAGGCAAGGGTTTCAAGATTAAACCAATGGCTCGAACCGCAAAGCAATACTTACTGAATTCCACTGCCAGATGAACATTCCCCACTCTTCGTACAAGTTTTGCTGCTCCCGTTCACGCCATTGCTCGCAATCACTCCACGATCCACGTAATTTAACAAATTGATCACGCAGAATATCACGAGCAGCCTGCAAACACACAGCCGCCACCAGAAACCGAGGCGCGCACACACAATCACAAGACAACACAAATGACAAACACAGATTTAGCGCCGCTTCACATCGAATCCGTTTCAATCGCCGGTGAAAACGGAAACGGATCATTCAATGACGACTAAAAAAGCTCTCGTCCATTAAAAACCTAGAAACAGATAATGCCCAAGATTCCAAAATCTAAGTTCCTCCGCATTAAAGAAAGTACCTTTTAGGGGTGAACCATGAGGGGGCGGGAGGAGAGGACGGGACGGGGGACTTGGCCATGGCCGTCTCGAGAGGGACAACGATCGAAGGGTTAGGTGGCCGGTCTTCAACTGGCTTTGGCCCTGCCTCTCCTTCTCCCATCTATTAGAAGATATTTAACTTAAAACAGAAAAGGGAGTAATTGCGTGTGGACTTTAATGGAAGGTTTTGACTGGCAGCTTTGGAAGATATATGTCGTTTCCTTCCAAAAAGCCAACGCCAATGGCAACTACAGCTTGGGTGGGTAACTTTAATGGGAGATTATGGGTAGGATTGAGGTAACTAAACTCGGGTATCTCTCCCCGATTCCCTCGGTCATATCCTGATTCCTTCCTATCTCCTTTTTGTTGACACTGTCCAGCCTAATGTACACTCTATTTCTCTTCGGGTTTCGTCACAGTCTTCTTCGCTCGTAAAAGTTTTTGTCTTGTCGTTATTGTATTTTTTTAGTGATATAGTGAGAGTCCGAAACGGCAAATAAGAAGTGAAAACATATGCTTCCTCGGTACAAATTTTGATGGCTCAAATATAGTCGCATCGCAAAATTTTAGTATGGATGAAGATATTTTATGGCTCAACTTTTCCTTGTCATTGTGTTTTGTCTGATGCTTGTATTGCTTTCTGTCGTTTTATGGTCATTAGGATGAATCATACTTTATTTAGAAAAGATGGTGTCTTTGGTAACCTAATTAGGATTGAGCGTAATAAAACTTTGATCAACTTCAAAAAGATTTATAGTCACCAAAATTGTCAGGGAACCGCATCTGTGACCGCATTCATGTTTGATGCTCACAGCCTGAAAACTAATTAATTTGCGAAGTGCACAAGAGTGCGTGAGTGTCCCATGGTCAAATTTGTGCATCATGTTCATATGACCGAGTCAAGTTTTAAACTTCATTATCCTTGCTTTTTGTGAATGTGTTACAATTCCATGGCAATTGCATATATACCGTAAAATATTTCATAGATGACGTAGTTTGCATCATGTCCGAACGCGTTAAGTCCGTGATCAAATCAAATGTTCAGTCTCATTATCTCAATCTCTCTTATGTTAGTTTGAATTTTACTTCTTCTTAGTGAAGATGTAGAGTTGATTGAGCAGCATTATTAGGCTACTGTCATGTCTCGATGTCGATATTATTTATCTATTGGTAGTTTATTTTGTGTTTGCATTTTGTTGTGTCAACGTGATTGTCTAGTTTGGCTTTTGCTTGGATTGTTGTGAGTGGCACCTATTTCTTGCCATGCTAATGTCTATCATCTGCTGCGAATTGCTAGACATACATGCTCGTCTGAACACGCAGAACCTTGTCAATCGTGGTTTTTCTGTACGGTTTAATATTTTGGGGTTGATAGGCCCTTTCATGGTTTGGCAATCGTGTTGAGTGTGCATTTCGGGTTGATCGGATTGATCACGTTGAACTTTGACCGTTAAATATTTATTGACGCGTCGTAAAAGTGAGTTCCAAAAGCGATTAAAAAAAATGCGTAACCTAGATAGACTAACACAGACTTGTTAGGTCCTTTCACTAGATTACTAAAAGCAAATAACACGCGTCTTCTTTTGAGCTTCTTTGCGCAATAAAGTAAAGCTGATAAACTTTCATTTAAAGATTTCACTACAAAATTGAATTCACATTAACCGCTAAGAACGCAGAAGTAAGCGTGCATGCCGTGAAGAGTATTTAAGATATAATGTAATAATGAGGCAATCAAACTGGGTGATTCCCTTTATCTGTACCTTTGTGAAAAGATTAAATTTCCACGACTAGCAAATTAGGAATGCCAATAAAGCGTCCGAAAATCATAATCACCAGTAAATTACTATTTACTACTCCATAGTATATATATGTAGATTACGCAGAGAGAGTTGCCCAAAGCCAAAGCCCAATTTTGAGCCCCCGGTCATGGCTTTTCCCGCCGAAATCCCATGGACGGCTTCGTCCCTGTTCTCGGCCTACGCGTCCTTCGCCGCCTTCATGATGCTTCTCCGGTCGGTGGCCAACGACCTCATTCCAAGCTTCGTCCTTTCATTCCTTCAATCCACCCTGCAACACCTCTTCACACCGTCGACCACAGAGATGACCATCGTCATAGAAAATCAGTGCGGCGGACTCGTTCGCAACGAGGTCCACGACGCCGCCGAGACCTACCTCCGCACCAAAATCGGCCCGTCCACCGAGCGCTTCAAGGTCAGCAAAACTCCTCGCCAGAAGATTCTCGGCATCGGAATCGAGAAGAACCAAGCTATCACCGACGCGTTTCGAGGCTCGCGTTTCGATTGGAAGTTGGTGTCGGTCGAGCCGCAAGGAGGCTATGGCTGCGGCGAGAAGACGTACTTCGAGCTCACATTCAACAAGAAGTTGAAAGAGAAAGTGCTGAGCGAGTACTTGCCTTTTGTGTTGGACAAGGCCAAGGAGATCAAAGACAACGAAAGGATTGTGAAGCTTCACAGCATGAATTGTCCTTACGGTAAGAATGAGTTCGATCGTGGATCCGTTTGGGGTTCCGTTAATTTGGAGCATCCGGTGACGTTTGATAAGCTGGCAATGGATCCGGACGGGAAGAAAGCGTTGATCGATGATCTGAATAGGTTTGTTACGAGGAAGGAGTACTATAAAAAGGTAGGCAAGGCTTGGAAGCGGGGGTACTTGTTGTACGGCCCGCCTGGTACGGGTAAATCCAGCTTGGTCGCGGCAATGGCGAATTATCTGAAGTATGACATATATGATTTGGAGCTCACGAGCGTTTACTCGAATTTGGAGCTCAAGAAAAAAATGATGGCCACAACGAACCGGTCTATTGTCGTGATTGAGGATATTGACTGCAGTGCGGAGATAAAGGATCAGGATCACGGAATAGGGAATTCGAAGCTGACGCTTTCGGGTCTGTTGAATTTCATAGATGGATTGTGGTCGAGCTGTGGAGACGAGAGGATCATAGTTTTTACTACCAACCATAAGGACAGGCTTGATCCTGCACTGTTGCGACCGGGGCGGATGGATATGCACATTCACATGTCGTTCTGCAAGAACAAAGGATTCAGGATATTGGCTAAGAATTACCTTGGTATTGAAGATCACCATTGGCTGTTTGATGAGATAGAAGCTCTATTGGAAGTTGTGGAGGTCACTCCGGCAGAGATGGCAGAGGAGTTGATGAAGAATGAGGATGCAGATGTTGCTCTGAATGGAGTTGTGAATTTCCTCAACCGAAGGAAGCTGGAGGCGGATGATAACAAGGAGAAAGGGAAGTATGGTGATAACAATGAGAGAGAAGGGAAGATTACTAACAACAAGAAGGAAGAAGGAAAGATTGCTGATGGCAAGGATGAAGGAAAAAGTGTGAGGCTCGGAGCTGATGATATCGAGGAAGAGAAAACTGAGAGCGCGCAGCAATGTCGCGACTATTCCAGACTATAACTATCGGTCCATAGTCCGAAGAAGACGATGAAGTGCAAATACGAACGAACTTTTAAACACTTACTGGTACGAGGGTAAATCAAGTGAGGTGAAGAATCCAAGCAAGCAGAGAAAGAACTTTTCTCTCTTTCGACTTGACTTTGCCCACAAACAATCATCGCATCGGTTTCCAATATTTTCATATTCTATCTTCGATTGATATTAAATTTCTGGGGTTGATTCAAGTGATTGGCAGGTGAACCCTTCCAAAAATCCGATACCCTTAAAATTTCACGTCAATGGCACCATGTGATGAGCGTGTCAATGATTATGCTTTGTAAGCAGTAGGCCTTTCACCTCAAAGTCAAAGATCAGGTTTTCACTTGACACGAAAATTTGCTTAGTCGTTCCTAATGCTAATGTCTAGTTCTGTCACGAAAATTTAAGATCGAGAAATGAAAGGTAACATCGAATGATATCTATTAACGCTTGTACCGATGATTCTCGCCAATTCAATTATATACAGACGAATGGTTCTGAAAAAATTGAACCTCGTATAAATCACAAAAACCTCCCTTGTTTACAAACTAATCTGCCCTAGCAGCCCTTCTCTCTAGCTTTACGTGTTTTGTCTAGGCCACAAAAATTGGTGCTCTTTTTTCAAGAGCCGCACTCCTCAGGGTGCTTAGAATTCACATTTAACAGTACCTGCCTGTGTCTGTTGTGCTGACATATTGATGAATTTACAGCAGTTTTCTTCACATCAACATCTTTGTTATGGACTTGGAGACGTCTTCTCTGATTCCAGTTCACAGTAGAGAACACCTCTGTCATCATCAGGTTCATGAAACTCGCCTTGCTGGTCTGGTTGATCAACTCCTCCTTGTGACGTCAAGATGGGGTTGCCATTTGTCCGGCTCAGTCTTACCAGTTGATCCTTGGTTGGGAGCAATGGTACAGCTGATGGT
The DNA here is from genome assembly GCA_033065855.1 of Escallonia rubra. Classification (NCBI taxonomy): domain Eukaryota; kingdom Viridiplantae; phylum Streptophyta; class Magnoliopsida; order Escalloniales; family Escalloniaceae; genus Escallonia; species Escallonia rubra. The sequence goes on along the minus strand of JAVXUO010000985.1, from coordinate 97,785 downwards.
ATGGCTGCTCGACGCCCAACTAAGTCTGCAACTCTTACCTTTTATGACAAGTCATTCTTCACTTAGTACATTGTCCCATTTCTCATGATACAAATAAGAGAACCGGGCATGGTACGTTATCATGATAGCAACTTTACAAGAGACTGAATGTAGCTCGTAGAGAAGTAAAAGCCAGATTTTTAAAAAGGACAAGTATATCATCTTCGTGGCGCAGTGACACTGCAGATGCGTATGATGGTGTGTCATGCTAAAGTATGGTTTAAGAGTAATAAAAAATTTCCAAGATTATTCTCCCACCTCTAGTAAAATTTTGTTTCAATTACTAATAACTCGCATTCTTATTGGAGGCCATGATGACAAAGCATCTAAATGCCAGTGACTAGTCACTACATAGGACGCTAAATGCCATAAATTGCCAAGGCGGATTTCTGCCAGATCTCCGTTTAAAATTTCTAAATTCACGGGGAACTGAAAATTTTGATATGCCATGTTGATGGATACACGTTATCTGCATAAAATGCATAGTGGACACAACAAAGCTATTTGAATTTGAACACACAATCAAAGCATTATGCCCAAAGACGAAATTATATAGGTAAGTATGAGTGGAACCACCTGCAATGGCTTCATCATATCAGACTTTTGATCATCTGTTTTGTTAAGTGTTTCTTGAGCTTGTAGCTCCATGGAATCTCGAACAAGCTGACTCAGGAAGGTTACATCGTCAGACATGACACCAAGCCCTTTCAAAAGCTTAGAGCCGAGCTGTAAGCTTGTCTACAGGTATAAAATGGATAGTGTCAGAATAACCACGCGACAAGTTTTTTCCTTGTAGAACCTAACAAAAAGACGTCAATCTGGCAGATACCTCGGCATTCTCAAGAATAGCATCTGTTGCACCTGCTTCCTTCAGATCTAGGAGATGCGTGAGGTCTTGAGCTCGTGCATATATAGGGATCTGCAGATTTTGAGCTTCACTGAGGGTATTAGCCAATACACAAAGAAACTAAAGCAGCAATTGATACACAACCCCAGAGGTTTACACAAGAAATTCATGGTAAGAATTGCAGGTATCTTCCATATCCTTAATGTTCCAACTCAATATTGTCAAGCATGCATGGTTTCACAACTGGGTTAATACAATGACAACCCTTGGAGTTTCATAAGCTTGTATCCAACAAAATTGGCAAAACGTACAGCAAAAAGAGGTTATAAAAATCAGCTATGCCGGCACGGGCACAAAGCCACTGCTTTAACGGTGTCTGGGGAAGGAATATGGCAGGCAGCCTAACCCCATATTTGTGTGGGAACCTGTATATTGCTATTAGACGGATGACTAGCCATTGCTGCCTGTTCCGGCCTTCTTATAACTGTCTAACTGCTTGTACTAATTCCTCTTTCCTATTGTCGTATCCGGAAAGAAGGTGGGGATGGAGGGATTTGTTTTGAGAAGTACACTAACCGCGGGGAAGGAAAGCCGAATCCTTTGAACAGCCTCAAGTGTCCTCTTCCTCCCTGTGTACATTACCATGACAGCTTTTGGAGAGGAAATACCAGCAGATTGTAAAACAGCAGGACGAGATCCATCACCATAGAGGATTGGGAAACCAAGTTTCCTAGAAGCCTGTTGCGTAGTTAGCTAGAAACTTGCCACAATAATTTTTTTGAGCATTCAAAACTAAAGCAACTATTTAGTTTCATGTTACACAAATTTTGTACAGAAAGAGCAACTGGGCTTAGGAAAGATGCAAGAATTGCGTCCTTACTCATGCTTGAGAGAAATAGCAATGTATGAGAGAAAATAAATTACAGCACAAAAACCTACGGGCGTAGAATATATTTTAATACTGCTTCTTGGTCACTAACTTGAGATTAGTCTATGATTCCTTTGGGAGAAGGCACTGAATAGTAAAAAATCAAACTGGGCTTAAAAAAAATGCAAGAATCGCCTCTTTACTCATGCTCGAGAGAAAAAGCACTAAACTGCTGAGAGGAAGGTTAGGCTAATGTCTCCTGGAAAAGAAGTTGCACTCAAAGAAAACCTAAAATATATGTTTTATGCAGCTTAAAACTCGGATACTTACATTGCTTTGACCTAAAAGGATCAAAATATTTCTTGAAGGGTTTAAAAAGGATTGATAAGGTTCGCATCAACTATATCAAAGACAAAGTTATGAGCTTGAAGAACATAATTCCTGCACATGATTCTTTCTTTGCATCTCTTGTACAAAATTTCAAGGCATGCTTCAAATGATCCTGTCATTAACATATCAATCAAATGGGACATATTCTGACTTAAACAACTTGATAAAGGTGATAACTGTAACACTGTGGTCTGATTTTTTTATTATGCATCTTTAAAGTTCTGGCCTTTCTTTACTTGCTGTGGCCCATAAAGAGAAGTTATCGTAACAGAAAAACAGTTGCTGTGGTAATTCTACCATTAGAATTTAATGGGGATTAACCATACCAACCTTAACTACAGAAGGATCAAGATCAAAAGCGACATAAGGCCATCCGACAGAATCCCCCTCTACTCCAGAAGCCAGTGGTGTGGACAATAAGTTGGCTAGTACCTGTTGAGAGGAAGCATTAATACTCAGGAGGAGGATTATAAATCTGCCTAATGTTAGTTCATAGTACTACAATTGTTGTACCTGAGCCATTTGTCCAAATCCAAGGATAACAACTGGTTCGCTTGCAACGAAGTTGGCCATTTCAGCATCTTTCTGTAATAATTCCACTTCTATTGAATAACCTTCCAGTAAATCAAGACGTATGAAAATTCCCGGTACATCACAGGATTTAAATCCAGACACAATTTTGAGGATCTAGTTAACATTCCAGAACTTCTGGAGTTGCACAATTATCTCTTTGGCATTCTCATGGACAACACAACTTAGTCACTTGTATTAAGGTGATGAGCTCAATTATTTCCTTTGTCAGCTTTCAGTTCTCACATAACAAGATCAAAACAACAACATAGCTTACTGGTGATAAATCTGACTAGCACTGTAAGGAGCAACTGGACCATAGATCGACCGGTTATGCTTACCACCAGCTTCACCAGTAAGTGCAGTACCCTTTTTGAGGGTCCTACTTAAATGTCGTACGAAATCATGAGGCCTTGCTATTTCAAGTCCTCATAAATGGTACTAATACACAATAATAGTACAAGCACTGCTTACGAGGCATCAGAAAAGAGCAAGAACCATTTAGTCTCGTGTTTTTTGCATAGCATGTAATGTGAAAGGCACAGTTTAGCTTTCCCATTCTTTTAACGAGAAAGCTGTTCTCTACATCACCAAACAGAGATCTAAGTAACTTACATCATCTTCATCAAACTTTTCACCAATAAAATCAGCAGCCTTCCGCCCAACGTCATTAAGTAGTGGCGTTAGTGCCATCGATAAAACAACAACAATTATGAGAAGCTTGTTTAGCTCCAGTGGCAGCACACCAAGCCTACACCAAGGCATTAAAATCAGCAACGTAAGGGATCCTGGCATAGTAGGTAGCCAGTATTTGAACTCGTGTACTTAAGGGAATATCAAACTGACCTATTTGCTAATGAGAAAACTACAAATCCAAATTCACCTCCCTGAGACAATAGCAACCCAACCCTTACACTCTCTTGTAAGGTCAGTCCAACGCGGGGACCGATTGCTGTTATAATTAGCGTCTTGATGACGATTAAACCTGCCAAGAGTGAAAGTACGTTTGGCCACTCTCGAAAAAGAAGCTGCATAGAAACAGATGAGAATTAACCCAATTTGCAATGTCCTTAGTTGTTATTAGAGGTGTTAAGGAATATCGTCAAAAATATGCACTGTATTGATCAGTATCCAAGTTCAACACGTTCTAAGCAATTTCAATTATTCTGTATGAACTTTTTATTGCAAGTTAGTAGATAAGCAGCTGTCTTGTCTAGCAACAGATCATCGCCATCTTAGCTGTCTGTCCTGTATAACAATTTAAAAGAGTACCGCAAAGGAAGGTCAATACATTAGAAATATTAGTACCTGCGTGTCGATAGAAGTCCCTGTAGTTACAAAAAATAACCCAAGTAGTAAGCCTCTAAAAGGCCTTATATCAGCTTCAATCTGTGTTCTAAAATTTGTCTCTGCCAACAGAGCGCCAGCCAAAAATGCTCCAAGCTGCGAACAAATGAATTTAATTTCATCAATCGATTAATTCGAACATCACTTTGTTGTCTACGTGTAACAAAAGAAGAATAACTACCGTGTCACTGAAGCCCAACTTCTGGGTTAGAAGTGATGTGCCAGCAACTGTCAGTAGGCAGAGAGCAACAAACGCTTCTGAGCTTCTCGCTTCTGCAACAAACTGCAATTGACAAAATGGAATTCCGTTTCTGCCGCAGAACTAACATGTATATGGAGCTCTATCATTGCTCGAAAGGAAAATGCACACCTCAAAAACTCGCCTAAGAAGGTATTTTCCTCCGAGAGAGAGCAAGCCTAATCCACCCAAAGCTTTTAAGCTTTCTTTGGCAAGCATTGGCCAAATACTTCCCTCGACCAAGTTCTGCAGAACAAGACATGACTTAAGCAAAACCAGATTTGGGATAAACAAAAAACAATTAGATGCTTTTACGAGCAACTTTTGTGTATTTGAGGAAAACTAAGTTCCATAGCTCCTTGTTTTCATGCTGGCTTTCTAGTTGACATATGGATATGTTCTAGCAAGAAGTCAGTATTATAATGACTGAAAAGCTACATAAAGTGAAAATGGGGGGAACATAACAAGAGATTAGCTAGAAGCTCGATAGGAAGCTAAAATAATGAAGTTAAAGTAATACGGCATTTTCGGTGATGGTGGACATGTTGAAGGAAGTGGTATTGTGGTGCATTACTGTTATGACCATGCCCAAGAAGCAGTTCGTTTCGATGGACTGTAATTCTAAACTACAAGCAGACACTGCTAAGGCGATCGACAGCGGAAGATGACACATCGTGATATGAAAATTGCGTCCAAGTGACCAAGACCCCTTTGTAAACTCACTCGAAAAATAGTCAATATTGATATATAATTAGGTATATATTCCAACAGAGCTTGTATAGAAACACCAACCAAGCATATTCCCAAGGCCAAGACCGTTTCCAATAAATTCAGCCACCATATTTGCCCGTCTAACCACTTCCATACATCAACCCTTCCGGGGCCCCACAATAGCAGGAACCTCGTCAACTGAGCCGTCCAGTTTTTACGCTGGTTTGAAGTATAAATAAGCAACTTCATTCATTGTACAAGATGGTGACCCCACCCATGTCATTGCGTCATTGTGTAGAATGGCCTACAGGCCTTCCAACACATTAAACCAGAATAGATTTTGCGTACACATTTAGAGGCCATTAGAACTCCTTTAATGTTCAGCTATCACATTAGCACAACCTTAAGAGCTGGCTCTTGCTCCTTACATATTGACTAGAGTGAAAGATAATTTATGGTACTTAGGAGATCACTCAACGTATAGATTTTGACTTCATTGTAATTAACGTTATGCACCTCATAAATAAAGGTTAATTGGTTAGGAAAAACTAGTAACAATGTCTAAGAAGCTTTCTTCTGTGGATTATGACGGCCTTAAGAAAGAATTCTATTTCTGATGCAGAAATGAGCTAAAGGGATATCTATCATCAAAAAACATAAGACTAACACGCCATAATCTCAGTAACAAATTAACAGTAAAATTTCAAGAAAAATTGTGAAGTTTTCACAAAATAGAAAATGATTTTTCAAAATAAGTGCATATATTTTGATTAATTATGTGGCAAAATAATTTCAACATTTAAATGTGTAGCAGGCAAAACATGTAAAAGTATCTCAATACCTGGCTTTCTAAAACTGGAAGAATGACTAAGAGAGGGACAACTGCTATATCCTGCAAATTATTCAGCACCAATTAAAGAGGTTATCGACTCAATACTTTTGACGTCATCTGAATTGACAGGTCCTAAGCCAATTCAGTAAGAAATCAAAATTGAAATATAAATACTACTGCAAAAGTTGTAATGTTTCCAAGCATAAGAAATGCAACCTGTAGTAGTAGTACTCCCAAAGTTGCTGAGCCAAATCTTGTTGGAAGCTCCCCCTTCTCTGCAAGAAGCTATATTATACTAGGTCAGCATAATACCCACATAACCTATCCCCAAGCATGACAGATGTCCTTGCATACTTAACAGTTACTACAAACAAATTCAACCCGCATAGAGCAAACCATTTTTGTTCAATAAGATACCAAACAACTCGAGACACAACTAGTAAGAACGAAATTGAGCAAGGTGAGCGAAGAACATATCAACATCAAACTTAATTATTAGGCATGAGTTTAAAAGTAAGGTAGTGTCATAGGTATGTAGTGAACCCCCGTTCTTTCTATTTGGATGCCAAACAACTTTATTTCTATGTGGATGCCAAAGTAGCTCAAATGAATTGCACAAACACGAGTCAATTTTCTAAGTTGACCTATGACACAATAACCTAGTAGCTTGTGTCGAGTAAGTTCCGTTAGGAATGAATTTGTATCTTTGTCCTTCATAGGGCTTTGCACTGTACTTCTTGTCTTATATTCTATTTCATCCCCCAATTCATTGACATCATTTGATATCAAATTTGGTGCTGCGCTCTGTAGCTCCCTCTCGAGAAGGAAAGAAGACGCAGAGAGAAGTGCGCAATCCTAAAATGGGAGATTATAGATGGGAAAAGTCATTAACTTCAGAACCAGGTCAAACAACTACCAAGAATCTTTTAAAAAAAAGAACCTCTAAGTGATCATGACGAACGAGTCATTTATGTTCAAGAGACAAGTCCGATGGGAACTCTTATTCCACAACTCTACTGATCATTTAACTGAGGCTTCATGCGTAATTCATATATTAGCATCTGTCCTGTAACCAAGACTTAAAATCTACCGCTTATAACGAAAAAATTCAAACCGTAATGAGTTCTTTAAAAACAAAGCTGCATGCTAAGAAAGTTGACTATCTTCTTAATTGAGTATGTTGCATCCACGGTAGAGTGCTCCCAGGGGAGAAACCCACGCGAGCCTTGACTGCAGAGCACCAAAAGTAGTGATTGCTAGCAAGAACTCAGAAAATCTGTTTTTAATAACCGTTAAATGTGCAGATTATACCTAAAGTAAGGTCAACTATATGCAGATTGTCCACTCGTCCTTTACAAAATCTATCAGAATCTGAATTGTCGAAACATTAAAGCAATACAAGTAAAAAGAGGGAAACCTAAATATAAGTTGCTAGTCCTAATCCAAGATAAAATTTAATTGATTAGGATCCTTTAGAAGTTGAACAGTCACAGAAACCAATCAGGCATGTTTAGAAAGACCTAAGCAACCAACAGTTATAAGGCGAAAATATTATATCAACCATTTTTATGTAGTTAAGGTACCTGCAAAACAAAAGCTGACGAAGACAATGAGAGAGCGGCACCAATTACGATAGCCTCATCAATACTTCTGATGTTCACCTGCAGTCCTTTCAATCAACTTAGTGAAACTAGAATTAGCAAATGGATACAAAGAACACAAGCGTAACAACTTTGACTTATCAACAGAATCCTCCACGCAAAAAATGTGTCCTCAAATACATTTAACCAGCAGATCTACGGCATATAGGAGTCTCAACGAAGCCAATGTGGTGAAGTGTCTGTCTCTGTCTCTCTCTAGACACACACAAATTTTCATATATATGATTTAACAAGTAGTGGTTATCACATATTGCAATAATACCTGCAACGAGATCCCAACCACCGCCAGAAAATTCCCATTCATAATTCCATACACCTCACCATTCACGAAGGGCATGCTACTAAAACCGATCAATGTTCATGGAGTCGCATCTTCACATATGTTTTACTAAGAAGTCTCTTTGATATTACTTCTTTCATTTTCTCTTTCTTTATCTCTGGATAAGTTACATTTTTGGTTCCACTCCCAAGCCATTCTAATAGTTAATTGAGCTCTGCTAAAATTAAACTTTGGTACTAATACATTTTTTGGAGATAAAATCCTAGAAGCAGCAGCTTCCAGAGGATCTAAATGGAAATCTAAAGTCAAAAAGCTTTTACTCAAATTCATAAAGTACGTTAAATTTCAGTCTCCCTAAACGAGTGCAAGAATCTAACCTTCTATCTACGACAGTGATAGATAGAGGTATGCAACATACCGATAGTTAGATGGTCGACAACTGTTCACCTATATCTCACCACAGAGAACTTCTAAAAATGAGAGCATTTCCCAATATGAATTAACTCAAAATCACCACTTCTAAAAATGAGAGTGTTTCCCAATTATAGCCATGTTTGTACCCAACAGTGGTAGTTCAAATTTGCAAGTAAAGTTCAGGACATAGCTGGTAAATGATTCTCACCAAATCAGGTCTTGAATGAAAGAGGAACTCCAAAATTTTAGTTCCAATTGCCCCGTTAGGTGGAAGCTCAAATGCTGTGAAAGCAAGTGTGGATAATACAACCTTCAATAAAACAAAAAGTATGGAAGATTAGGCAGCACCTCACTGTATATACTTAAAAACTTTGAAATGTTAACAGAAAGATGCAAAAGTCACGGATTTTAAAAAGAAACACATTAAGGAAAGTGAGATCAAACTAAGGCAAACCCCAAAAAGATAAAAAAGTACTTCCACTCTGACAAATATTCGAACACCATCCTAGATGCATTTTGAAATATTGAGTTGTTCAAAAACTTCAGTCTCAATCATCATATCTAAACAACTTATTAGAGTTTTGTCGCAACTCACAACTACAACTACTTGAGGCCACATTTCATAGTCATGTTGTGCAACACAGACTATGGCATATGTAATATGCATGCTTACCAAGAATCACAAAGTAGAGTCCACCGAAGCATACCTGAGTCAAGCCCATACCAAAGGCAAATTTAGCCAGAGCTTTCAAACGTGCAAGTGAAAGCTCTAAACCCATCTCAAAAAGCTGCAGAAAACGTTTACAAGTTAAAATGGATGTGCACCATCACTTGAGGAAAAAATAAGCAAACAACTGACGTCACAATCGAAGACTAAGCTTCCAATCAAACTAAATGAACTTCTTTGATAAGCCAATTAAGTAAAAACCACTTACATGGTTACAAACAGAAATTAGCAATGTTAAGGATGATTGACATGATAGGCATTTTTATCCGACAAAAACCACCTCGGAGATCTCCCGTCTATATTAGTTCAGAATAACTTCCCATGTGCTCTTAGAATTGAATAATTACAACTTGCGTATTTTTTATGCAAGCCAAGGCAATTGACTGTTACAATTAGATGCAAGCGACAATTAATAATTTATAGTTTTCCCCTAAAAAACTACAAGCAAGTACTTAGTTATAAGAATCTTGCGCAGGACGAGAAGATTCACCCTCTCACGTTATCATAAGGTTCCCCTAAAAGATTTTCACTAGAGATGCACCAACTAAACTGTCCCTTGCCAAAGGGAGATGATGGTAGACCATTAAACACATGGACCCTCGTCCCTCGGACAAAGCATCGACCTCAACTCAGCTCAACACACTACACATACCAAGTTCACTACACCAATTCACTTCATGCGTTACCACATAACATATCATTCATAATAAAGTCTTCCGCTTGTCTTGGTACAACCTTCAACCAAACAATCTCAAAGGAAACATCTGGTTGCTATGCTATGTTGCACGAGATCGTCATCTAAACAACTATCCCTTGAGAGTCCTTGACCAGTTCTAAACTGATCCAATAACTTATTATTTCGTGTCCCACCAACAAGTTATGGTGGTTCACTCCCTTGACCTTTTTTCTTTCAAAATCAATAACTGCTCAATTCTTGATGTTTAATTTTCTGAGTTAAGCATGCTTAAAACTCATCAACAACAAGTTCAGCCCGTAATTTTTTACCTTGTGCAATCAGATGCTGTTTTGATAATGCAAACAGTACCAGCATGACAAAAGTTTCTAGGGAGCCAGGTGACAAAGCTCCCTCCAGACGCTTTGACATATGAATTAAGAACAAGAAGCTTACCAAGAAGAGAATTCCCCACTCTGAGAGAATTTTAACATCTGTAAGATTCCTAATCAAGCCAAACTGATTGAGGACGACCCCGGCGAAGAAGAATCCAAGTATCTAAAACCTTAAACTAGTCAGCATTCAACTATCAGTAAGAAAAAACAATAATATGATAAACCTCATAAAGCCATCAAAATCCAGCTCTATTTCATGCAAATTCGAAGATTTATCAATTCACCAATCGATGACTCTATGTGCTCACAAGTACGTAAACAAGTGCATACAAAGTTCAACATTCGTGTACATAGATGAAATGCATTGAGATTCCAATAGACTTCACATTGAGATTCCAATAGACTTCCAAGTAAGCTGGACTCAGGCAAGCCTCTTGGGGACACAGGTAATCGAGGTCTCAACGGATTATGCTAAGCCAGACTGATGTCAGTCCAGGCCAAGATTTCTGTGTCCCTCTTCACATCATGAAAATAGGATCTTATGCAGCTGAAATTGAATCAGGATACAAGGTAGACTAAGAGGAAGTAAATAAAAGACAGTAGTTAGACTTACAGGGCTAGCTTTGATGATCTTGAAGGCAGGAACAATTATGACAGTTACAGCTAAGAACGTCAACGTGTCCATTCCTAAGTCATTGATGACATCAACAGCAGTGGCAACATCTATGGCTGCATAATTACATAACCCTCCTCTCGGTCCTTGACTGTGGTTAGAGAGGTTGACCCCTCTCCTACCAAAAATTGAATAAGTTGACAAAGGTGTGACCTTGAAGACATTTACTGTTGTATCAAAACGGTGACTTATCCTCTGAAGATTGCAAAACGATGGACCATGCACTGGTTGGCTATAAGTATATGACACACTGAAAGAGTGTCGGAAAAACCGTGGAGCATGGGAATTAGCCCTAGTAGTGCTTGGTCGAGGTATGACATCGCATCCCTGTAAGTAGAACATATTTGGTAGATTAACACCTGTGATAATATTTACCTTCTAGCGTTGAAAAAGAAATCAGTGTGTGGCACATCATCTGACATAGAGTACATAAAGACACATACGCACGCACACAAAAAGATGGATATTTAAATAGAACAAGTAAGCTCAGCACTGCTTGGTTTGAACAGTAAACAGGTTAGATAGCTTAACTATGCAACCTAAGTCGTGAACTCTAAATTCTGTGAAGCAAAACGAATTGTTCATAATTTTATTTTATTCCTTTTTTGGGGGGTTTGTGGGTATGAGCACATTAATGGAACAGAAAAATGCACTTGTCAACAAAACAGAAAAAAAGAATCGCAACTACTTCCAAAACGGACCCGACTGCTTCGTCGTCAGGATTCTTCAACTTCACAATTCAGAAGCACAACATGGAAAAGAAAAGGGAAAGTGGCAAGAGTTCAATTTCCTAGCAAGTTTGGAAGGCCCTTTGTTAGTGAATTAAACAACTTGATGACAGGCTGAAATACCCCATTTCACGGGACATGTGAGGACCTAAGATCTTCTTTCAGGAAGTAAAAAAGAGCGGTTATGTTGTACCTTGGGAGTAGTGGAACAACAAGTAATTGAGTCCACCATTGTTGGGATGATGATGCTCATGGAGCTTGTAACACTGGTGTGGGGAAGTTATTAGGCATCTGCAGCTAGAAACCCCCCCACTTGATTCTTGTTAATAAGGATAACAGAAGAAAGTAATCTCTGTACTTGACTAATTGTAGTTTGAAACTAAAACAAGAGGAGGATGAGCGGCCACACGTTTACACCATGTGAGCTTGCAGCTCTTTTAGATTGTGCGGGCGTTTGTCTGTGAAGTCTCAGCCTCTCAGGCAGGCAGTCTCATATTTTCTCTGTTTTTTTTTTTTTTTCCGTAGCTTTAACGTCCACCTCGTTTTCCCTTGTTCTTTTCCGCGTGTATTTAAAAGTGGATAGGATTTAAATTGTCCTCTGTTTCCAAAAACTTGTCAAACAGCAAAAAACTTTTGATTTTCTTTTAGTTAGGCAAAAGAAGTTGATTAAAAATTTAAACCTAGGATGTGACGGTTATGATAATATTGAGGAATCCGAAGACGTCAATAGGGACATCGAAAATAGTTATATTTTTTATTTAACAACATATTCACCCTGGAAACGGAGCACCACAGATCACCAGGTGTCTAGTTTGTTACAGGTTTACAAGTCGACCTTGAAAAATTAGGAGGTCCAAATGTTCTCACACCCGTTCATGCTAATATTCATATCAGGTCTCCAAAGTGAAAAGCCTCCGATCGATCCAAAATTGTCGATGCACATTTGCCCTCGTTTTATTTCCAAAACGAATGTCATTACAATCCCTGACATTGCTCATTACCACACAAACATGATTTTCAACGGTGCGGGACAAATTGAACTCCCAAGTTCATCTGCGTTAGCCCAGAGACTTGTGTTTGCTGCTATATATGCGGTTCTCATTTTTGGAAGAACATAGACGTAAACAACCCAGGGAAATCCATTACCATTACTTGGACAAAATTGGAGAACTTTTAGGATCAAGTTTTATCAGCAAAGGGAAGCGAGGCAAAGAGTAGCGAAACAGTGAACCCGGTAGCCATAATCACGTGACACGCTCTAGTCACTGGTGAATTTGTAAGAAAAACAAAAGATGAGCAACATTCTTTGACGCCCCCTACAAGTTCAACGGTCGCAAGTTATAGAAAGTGCCACATGGCTATCTCAAGTTTTAAAGGAATATATATATAAAAGGATAGTAGATCCGAGTTTCCATTAAAATTTCCCCCCAACAGGGCAAACAGGAACACAAATACAATTGAGCATTACTAAATATATGCTGCGAGTTGGGAGGGTACTGATCAACCCGCTCTGTTATCACGCTAAATATCTCAAAGGTACTGTCTTTGTTGAGAATGTGGGGGAATTAACAGAACATAACTCAGAGTTTAACGAAGAAACGCTTCACTGCTGGGGAGGAGAAAACTTGAGTGAGATACTATTGACACAGTGGCGCTCATCAATGGGCGTTGGGAACCCTTCACCTTTGAAGACATGACCAAGATGCCCACCACAAGCTGTACATGTTATTTCAATTCTCCTTCCATCTGGGTCCGCCTGAAAGCAGAAGACAACCAACACCGTAATATGTAAAATTAAATCCATGGAGACAAAATTCTGATTGAGGCGAGCATTCAACAAAGCAAACTCACGTTGCGATTTATGGCTCCAGGGAGGCCTTCGTAGAAAGCCGGCCACCCACAACCAGAATTAAATTTAGTTGTGGACTTGTAGAGAGGAGTCCCGCATCCTGCACAGGTGTAAACTCCCTCTTCAAAGAATTTGTCGTATTCCCCTGTACCTGGGTATCTGATTAGAACAAATGTTAAACTCAGAATTCAGTTACTAATTACCTGAAAAAAGATAAGTTCGGCTGATCCAAAAACAACCATGCAAAAGCAGCCACTATTTCCTTGACATGTAATTCCCAGCACTCGAGCACTAAAGGAAGTTTTAATCTCCCAATAAAAATGTTCAGCCACATACTTGAACAATATTAGAGGTATCATTAAGAACATATTGACCAAATTCTAAGATATCGGACTGTACAGTAGAGTATTGGCAATCAACAAATTATGATACTATATTGCCACAATAGAACATGCAGTTTTACAAGAATTTTAGTGCATAGTCAAATGAGGCACATCATCAAACACCGTATTTACCTCTCCCGTTACATATGGACGGCAAAAGTACAATTTTCTACCCGTGCTCACTGTTATCACCAAGGGACAACCTTGAAGTTGCAGAATAATAACACATGCTCTCACACACAGAGTGAAGCAAAAAGAGACCTGTGCCCAACTCAGGTTTACTAGCAATATTTCCTAAACCAGGGCTTAACTGACCTGGAAGATTGCCATCCCGTACAGCTCACCCATATTCGGTAAGAGCGGCATAGTGCGCAAGGCTCCCAACACCAGGGAAGGGGATGGTCAGGGAATCCGGGACCTCTAGGTTATGGATCAACCTCAACCCTCAAAGAAACACCGGATGAGTCTCTAAAGATTTTTGTTCTTACTGCCTGACGTAATACGGAAACCGTCAAACTATCCCCAACTCTCCTCTTCACTTGGGACGGTCAACCTCCACAAAGTAATACATGATTATAATCAATATAATTGGCATTACTATTCCTCATTGTGTAGGACAGGCTTCGGGCCCTATTACCTCCCCCCCGGCTTTACATGTCAGGTCAGCACTCAACAACTTTCCTAAGAAGGCTTGTACTACATTAGCAAAGGCTGGAATGAGTTGGTGCAGAAAACTTGAAGCAGAGGATCCAACTTTCAACTTCCACTCAGCTAAACAGGAAATAGAGTATATCACAAGGAAAAATCTTTTGGTCCTCTTCTTCTTCATCTTTATAAATTCTAAATAAGTGAAAAGAGGAACAATATTGCGTCTGACATTGTTTCTCCATTTTAAATTATCTCTTCAAGAGCAGTTCTCTAATCATCTCCCGTGTATGTATCAAAATCTCACACCAACGTTTGTTCTCACAAGAAAAATTTTACTAGCTCTTGTCACTACCTGAACCATGTATGTGAGTCGTGTGACCAAACAACAAAATTCAGAGCAAAGGTACAATGAGATCCCAGTATTGCGAGTTCTTGAAATGGGAAACACATGCAAGAGAAACAAGGACATCATAGCGATACAACTAATTACAGAACAAGCAACAATGCATTGATAAGTATAATGAGCACCACGGAACGAGCATGAAGTCACAACAATCGTGATAGAGTTTTCTGTCGAAATGATGAAAAAGAAAAGGAACGTAAAAAAAACATAATCACATCATTCACGTAAACATCCGGCATCTATTCAAGAAACCCCCACCACAGGGGAAAGACTTCATCCTAACTATGGGTTATCAAACCCCGACAAAGAAGCTCAAGAGACGATCTTGAGCTTCTTCAGAACGAATGTTTTGAAAAAGAAAAACTATCCAAGAGAAAATAAGAATCAGCGAATTAGTCATCAGAATCTGAGTTCTTCCAAGACCTAGGATACTAAAGTGTTGATCTTATCAAAGAACGTGAAGAACAAACACAGTTTCTCCAAGAATTCCATTGTATTAATGTTCTGTCAAAATGCAACAAAGATGCTATACACATAAAAATACAGACGCACAAGCTGAACATAAACCCACGAAATGAGGACAAGAAAGAACACGAGATTAGACCCACTCTTCATGATAATTCGGTAAGAACATACTCTGTGCCCTTCTGCCTCAGGATTCTAAACTGCTCGGGAGAGAGAATTGCACGCCACTCATCCTCTGATTTCTGAACCGGACCCGGTGCAGCCATGGCCACAGTGCTGCCTCTGAAGCCTCTCTTGCTCTGACTAAACAACCCACCAAACCCACGGGGTAGTTTGGCCGAACTGACCGTCTTGAAGGAAGAGTATTGGGATTGGGTAGTTAGGAGAGATGACTTTGTAAGGAATTGGGAAAGAGGGGTCGAATTAAAAATTAGGGCTTTGGAGGAAGACAATGGTGAAATCTTAAGGATCTGACAGCCCATTTGACAATTGAGCGAGATTAAATGTAAATCTTGATGCTGCACTGCAGAGACCCAGTTCAATCGTGGGGGGTTGGTTGCCACTGTTCAAGGCTTGACCGACTCATCCATTCTTTGCTGAACTAGATAGGACCACGTCAGCCTGTTAACTTGGTTGGTTTTAAATGGTGTCAATGGGCCCGGCTTGGGCCGGCCCAGCCCGGGCCCAGCGGGCCAGAAAAAGGCCGGGCCATTTAGGGCTTCGAGCCTTGTAAACCGGGCTTTTTTTTTCTTTTTTGTGTTGCAAAAATACTAATTCATAAAATAAATACAATTGATAGGCCATAAACCATTCAATATCTCTCTTGTAACTAATGAAGTGTCTTAGAGCTTTACGTTTACTCTATCTGAGAATAGTGATTAGCAACAAAGAATAATTTTGTCGCAAAAAGACAATATTTTCACATGAATAAATATAAAGAAATGTGCATGTCCAAAAAGTAAAAATATGAGGTGTAGAGATGATGATGTGCGAGAAAGAAGGGGAAAAGAAGAAAAAATGACTCAAAATGGTTTAGGGCCAAAGGGTTAGGCCGAAAAGAGGGCCAGAAACGGGCCAAGGGCCGGGCCGGCCCAATTTTAGAAAATATTAGGCCTGGCCCTAGCCCAAGCCCAAGGCCCTACAGGTTAGGGGTGACCCGGCCCTTTTGACATCTCTACTTTTTCTTTCTTTAAGAAAGTGAGAGATCTTTTTCAAGTCTATATATATATATTATTTATTTTTGTTATCTCGATAGTATTATTATTAAATGAGAGAGTGCCCAAATAAAAAAGTATTTTTTAAACTATTAATTTTGTTCATATAGTATTAGATTTCAATTTTTCTCCTCTAATTGCTAATAAAATCGTAAAAAATGATATTTAACATATTATGCAATAATAAGTTACAAGTTAAAGCCCCGCATACGAAGGGAGGTAGGTAATAATGGAGTGGAAAAAGGAGATCATGGGTTAGAGGTTATTTTGTGACCAATGAAAATTTAACACCTATTTAGTTTAATTTAAAATTGTAAGAATTCAAGAAAATTATATTAGAAGTTGAACAAACTTTAGCTCCTACCCAGGTTGTAGAAATTTTCATTCAACCCCGTGTGTAGTGACAATTAATAATCGCAAAATGTTTCTAATGGCTTTTCTTCTAACACTTCTAGCGACAATTATTAGCAACACTTTTTTAGCGTCACTAAATAAAAGTCACTAAAAACATTTAGAGACGATTGGTTGTCATTATAGAGGAAGTAGGAGGAATATTCTTCCAACCGAGGTAACATCCAAAAATTTTCGTTAGAAGTTTGGGAGGCATAGAAGATGCCAACTAAAACCAAATATATATAGTAAGATTAGTTGGTTACATTAATGGATGTGCTAAATTCCCACAGTTGCCAAGCTCGACATTATTATCGTCATGTTTCATTACCAAGATTAATTTCTTCTTCTATCTTTAGATCGTTGGTGAATAGAAGCAAGAGATAGTATGTCCAACACAACAAGACATCATCCCTATTTTGCCGGTATGCATGTGTGGTATTAACTTTAATACTATGCTGCTTGTGCGTCGTGTGTGCCCACAATCACTGATAATTTGTATATAAGATATTAATTAGGATATTGGTTACATAGTTACCAAAGTAAAATCATCCTGTGCTAAAAACAAAAAAATCAACCATACCACGACACTGTCTCCCCTCATTTTTTTATTGTTGTTTTCATATATAACAAAATAAATTTACTAACTTGTACTGAACTAAAATTTGAATACAACATAGAGCGGCACGCAGGCGCGCGCACGCACACACACACGTATATATAGAAAAACGGTCCAACGCGTGAGATCTATGGAACAGTTATGTCCAAGAGAAGAGGCACCCTAATCTATCATTATCATAAATAAAATAAGGGTTAATTACACTTATGTCCCTGAGGTTTGGGTGAAATTACATGCGTGCCCATAAGTTTGGAAAATATGCACTTATGTCCTTTGGCCTAACGGACTACCCAAATACATAACGGAATGGTCAAAATGACCATATTGCCCATGATTTGAAAGGCAATTTCTTTGTCATGCCACTCGTTCTATCTCCCTAATTTTCAAATTATGATTTTAAATTCGGATTTCAGAATCTTCTTCACCATATATTTTGATTGCAGTTTGTTTGAAGCATCAAAACCACGATGGATCCCTTCTTCAAAACCCACCATAACCAACCCTCAAGCCACTGCCACGTCAGAGGGGCCTCAACGAGCTGTTGCCTGCAATCCCACGCCCATTGGTGGTCGCCTCCAACTCCCTCAAAGTGTACCACCGGCGCCACCCCAGATGCGAAACCTCAGGGAGGGACCCACCGTCGCTGCCTACCAACAACGCCGCATCGCCGCCACTAGTCCTCTTGCTCTCCCCACTGGACTGCTGGTCGAAAAACACCAACTTGTGCTCCTCATTCCCCACGTTGAGCTAGATCTCTTGGGTTGATTCAAAAGGACCCGAAGGTGCGGGTTCGGGACAATGATATATACTTTAATGGCTTTGCTATTCAAGTTGGATTCAATTCAGGGTGTTGATTCGGGTATGAGGGATTTGAGGAAAGGCATCATCAAGAAGGCCATTGCCTTGGAAGTTCTCAGTAGATATTGACTTTTTAAATAGAGGTTTCTGAAAGTTGTTGGAGAAGGATTCTCATTAGAGATGAATGGCGGTTGGGTGGTAGAGGTGGGCACGGCGGTGGGGTGGTGACGGCAACCGAATGGTGGGAAGGTGGGGGCAGTGGCAGGGATATGGGTGAAGATGTGGAGAAGAAAATGATAAAATCGTAAAGGGAAGAGAAAAAGGAGAGAGAAGGGTAATACAAGGGTAAGATAGTCATTTTGAAAATACATATTAATGAAATCAGGAAAAATATATTTTTTGGACGGATACTTGACAGAAGGACACAAGTGATACCTTTTCAACGTTTGTGGGCACGGTTTGTTACCTTTTGAAACTTAGTATTCTTGACTGTAATTTCACCCAAACCTCAGGGACATAAGCGTAATTAACCCATAAAATAAAATGATGTAAATCTCGTGTCATAATTTCAATAAGATCCTTGAATAAAAAAAAGGGAAAATTGCGTAAAATACTCTCGTGGTTTGGGCCATTTGCAAAAAAACCCTATTGTTACAAAAGTTGCAAATAAACGCCTACGATTGCAAAAGTGTTGCAACCAATCGTTTTCGTAACGAGATGAATAAATTGTCCAAAATACCCCTGTCTCGAGCAGAGAAGCGACGCCACTACCCCAGCCACACCGCCGCCGCCTGCCCTTCATCAACACAAGCCCAATCATTCTCTCTCTTTCTCATAACCACGCAGCCCCTACCACCATCACCCAGCCATGCCCGTCATTTCCACAGATCTGATTTACCCAAATTGAAGAGAATTTGAGTTCAAAGACTAGGCCATTAGACAAAGGGGTTGTGCGATTTGGTCGATTGAAACCCTAGATCTAGGTTTTCAAATCGCAATGTGCGATTGAAACCCTAGATCTGCAATTTGGGTAAATCAGATCTGGGGTTGGGCGATTAAGGTTCGAATTGTCGGTGGCCGATGACGGGATTGGGGCCGCAGTTGGTGGCGGCGGGATTAGATGACGCAGATGGTGGCACCGATTATGGGTGGCAGACGGTGTGGTAGAGGCAGGATATGAAGTGACTTACATCGACGGTGCACGGCGACGGGGTGGGGTGGAGGCAGAGAACGACACAAGGCTAGGTAGTGGCATAAAGGGGGCGGTGGTGGTGGATAGGGATTGTTGATGGTGGCGGCTAGGATTTAGGCTTTAGGGGGTTGATGGCAGCAATCAATTGTGTGGAGCAGACGATGACATCAGCGGTGATTGTGATGAGGCAGACGGCGATTGTGATGAAATAAATTGTGATTTAGGGAGAGAAGAAGAAATATAGGGTATTTTTGTCATTTTGCTGAATTAATCTCTACCAAACGCACTATTGAGAAGCGTGAATATCACGTGCCGTTAGTTTGAACGAATTTTTTGACGGTTGCAACACTTTTGCAATTATAGGTGTTTATTTACAATTTTTATAACATGAGGAGTTTTTTTGCAACGACCCAAAACCACATGGATATTTTACGCAATTGTCCCAAAAAAAAACTTGAAGAATGGGGCTTTTACTTGTCTTTTGGGTAAATTGAGAATTCATGGAAGAGTGGGACGTGTGGGGACCAACAACGTGATTGTTTCCAATTCCGACCAAGGAGAGAACGTGGAAACGTTTGTTTGATCGTTTCCATGGCGTTCTGGTCAAAGATTTCGCCGACCCACCAACGTTTGAAAGCAATTCGGTCCAACAAATCCTCTTTCATCATCTCTCCAACTCCTCCATCTCCTCTGCACCTGCTCTGATATATATAGCAGGACCGGGGTTTCGAAGCTCCCTAGCCGCGTGCCACTCCTCCTCATCAATGGCAGCTGCTGGCGGCTTCGCAATCTCTGTTCCAGATTTAAAGACAAGCGCGAAGTTTACAAGTTCTTCCAATGGCCCCTCCTCTTATTTAGCGAATTTCCCTTCTCACCTGCGTGTCCTCCACACGCCATCTCAATTAAAAACCGTGGTTTATGAAAGAAGGGTACTTTTGAACCCTAGATGTGAGGCTCCTTCCGGTAACACCATCCTGAGTAATGATGTCGAATCGAAGGCGTCAAGTGTCTCGGCTCTTCAAAACCTCAAGACCTCTGCAGCTGACAGTGAGTCTCAATTCCATCATATAACGCGCACGCGCGTCTGTGGCTGTATAATGCATTGCAGAGTTCAAGTTTAAGGGTTTACGCCATGAGTTTGTTTTGGTATCACCAAAGTTTGCAATTGGTAGAAAGTGAATAATAATTGGTTATTACTTGCCCAAAACTGATGCTTGCCTAAACTGGTAGTACTCTACATTTTCTGCACAATTGTTGAACGAACGAATTTACTATGTTGCCAGAAGATTTTGCTTTACAGTAAGGGAAAAGGGCTGAAATCGAAATTGCAGCATTTATTTTCTGTTTCTGTTAATTTTTGTGATTAATTCTTCAACGTGTGTGGAGGGTAAATAGGTTAGTTATTGTGGGAGACTGGTCAAGAAATTTTTACACGGGAAAGATACATGAATTCTGTGGTTTGACATAGTGTATCTTTTCCAAAAATCAGCTAAAAGGAAGTTGCTTTTATGGAGTTGATGTTTCCTTTACATGAATTCTGTGGTTTGACATAGCGTATCTTTTCCAAAGAGCAGCTAAAAGGAAGTTGCTTTTATGGAGTTGATGTTTCCTTTACAGTTTTTGAAGACTTCTTGCATATAGTAGATGCAATTACCTGAAGTTAGTCTGTTAATGCTACTGTGAATCTCTATGTAGGATATACAAAGGAAAGGAGCAGCATTGTGGTTGTCGGGCTTAATGTTCATACAGCACCGGTTAACGTTCGCGAGAAACTTTCCATTCCAGAAGCACAGTGGCCTCGAGCTATCGATGAATTATGTGGTTTGAATCATATAGAAGAAGCTGCTGTTCTAAGTACTTGTAACAGAATGGAAATATATGTTGTGGCTCTCTCTCAGCATCGCGGGGTCAAAGAAGTGACCGAATGGATGTCAAAGGTACTAACAGGCTCTAGTTTTTGTGCCACACGCTTTTCATCTTATAAAGGAGAAAAAGTTATAAAGGAGAAAGACTTCCCGATACCTCCTCCCAACAAACACGAAACACCTAAAAAGGATGCACTTTTGCATTTTGTTGGCTATGGCAAAGTGAGCCAAACCCAAGAACCAGTTGGGAGTGATCATCAAGTTGCGACCTGATGGGCCCTACAAAACTTTGGAATGATGGGTATGCTAGGCTTCCAACGTCAACGAGTTTACTACCACATGAGATGCTAGGCACTAAAGTTTTGATTGTTGAGTATCCATGGCCCAAAGCAAAAAAATTATCATGACTACGGTGGTAGGGGGTATCTGCCCATGTAGCATTGAATTGTTGATGAAATTTCCTGTCATAGTACCTTATTTGGCCTTCGGGGGAATATGAATGGTTATTTGAATTTGGACAATGTATGGCAGTGACCTTTGGTAATATAGGGCGTGACTGCATGTGTTCATTTGCATTTCTTGCGATCTATCGTATATCTCTATCAGTTGAAGTGGATTGCATACATGTACAGTGGAGGTGACCGTTTTAATGTTTCTATGGCAGGTTAGTGGGGTTCCCGTTTCAGAGATTTGCCAGCACCGGTTTTTGCTGTATAACAAGGATGCCACGAGGCACCTGTTTGAAGTGTCTGCTGGTCTCGATTCTATTGTGCTCGGAGAAGGTCAAATTCTTGCTCAGGTGAAACAAGTTGTAAATGGTGGGCAAGGAGTCCCTGGCTTTGGCAGGAAGATCAGTGAGTTATTTAAACGTGCAATCACAGTTGGGAAGCGGGTTAGAAGCGAGACCAAAATCTCGACAGGTTCAGTTTCAGTCAGTTCAGCTGCTGTTCAACTTGCCTTGATGAAAATCTCAGCATCTTCTTATGCTTCTGCTAGAGTGCTCGTAGTTGGAGCGGGCAAGATGGGGAAACTTGTGATCAAGCATTTGGTTGCAAAAGGTTGCAAAAGGATGGTGGTAGTCAACAGAACTGAGGATAAAGTTGCCGCCATCTGCGAAGAATTAAAAGATGTTGAAATTGTGTACCAACCTCTTTTGGAACTGCTAACATGTGCTGCAGAAGCCGACGTGGTATTCACCAGCACTGCTACGGAAACCCCGTTGTTCTTGAAAGAGCATGTTCAGACACTTCCACGAGCGAGCTCCCAGATTGGACAAAGGCTGTTCATTGATATCTCGGTCCCAAGGAATGTCGGATCATGTGTCTCAGATCTTGAAGCTGCATGTGTTTATAATGTGGATGATCTTAAGGGAGTTATAGCAGCTAACAAAGAGGATCGGTTTCGTAAAGTGATGGAAGCTCAGGAAATTATTGAACAGGAACTTAAAGAATGCGAAGCTTGGAAGGAATCCCTTGAAACTGTTCCAACCATGAAGACGCTTAGGTCATGTTTCGAAAGAATAACGGCGCCCGAGCTGGACAAGTGTATGTCAAAGATTGGCAATGATGGTTCAGAGAAGGTAAAGAGAGCAGTATATGCTCTTCATGTAGGTATGCTTAAGAAGCTCCTTCACGGTCCAATGCAGCACCTAAGATGTGATGGGAGTGGTAACCGAAGTCTGGATGAGACACTTGAGAATGCGCGTGCTCTTAACAGAATTTATGAGCTGGAGACAGAGATATCCGTGTTGGAACAAAAGATACGAGCCAAGATGGAACAGAACCAGAAGTAAGCTTACCGGAATGATTCTTTCTTTCTTTTTTTATTTATATTTTTTTTCCTGCTCTCATAAGAATGAAAGAGTGGAGAACTTCCTCACAATCGAGCCTTTGCTCCTAAAATGAGGCTATAGGCATCAGGCAATGTAGGTTTGCAGAAATCAACTTTGAAGTCAGCAGTGAGATTAGCATGGTAGGAAATTCTTGTCAGATTTGTCTGTTTGACTGAGGAATATTTGTTCGTGTAAACGAGATTAACAACTCCCAATACAATAACAATACTGTTTTATCATTGAATCGAATAATTGAGTTGTCAACCCCCATCGGGATTTTTTTGGCCTTCTCTTATTTCAATCTGTCGACTGTGCAATACAGATGCTGCTTTACTAGAATATTGATACTTGAAAATAGTTGCTATGAAACGGAGGCTTTAGCACCCATATAACTGGATTTGATCCAAGTTTGCTTATTGCGAACCAGCTAGCAGCATTATTGTTTTTACTAGATTTTTGCAATCCTGGACTCTTGTCATGGAAACCATTCCTAGCAAATCTTAAGATAGCGTCTTGATAGTCTGGTAGCTGCTTTGTGTTGCATTTGGAGTGAAATGCCAGAATATGTAACCTTACTTACAAGAGCAAAGCTCTGGTTCTTAAGGAAACTGAGCAGATGCGAATGTCAAAGCTCTTTGCTGGGGAAAGCCAAGTCCTGGAAGAGCCATTGCCAAGTGCCAGACTCCTGTGCCTTGTAGAGCTTTTTAATTTACCATAAACTTTTAAAAAAGTTGGTGATTCCATTTAAGTCCTCTTAACTATTCCAGTTTTTCTATTCTAGTCCTAAACTCTGATTTCTTTTAAAAAAGAGTCCATGCACTATTTCCCTGCTATCAATCTGGTCCCTCTGCTTGTTTTTTAGTTAAACTGAGGGGGTAATTTTGCCAACTCATATAGTTACTTTAGAATTTGTTAATAATTACTCAGTTACTAGTATTTGATTTCCGGGTGAGTTAGAATCATGTTGTGTTTTAAGTATGAAAAAAATTGGACCAAAAATGATGAAGAAAAAAGGAGGAGAAAACCGAAGGACTAAAATAAGGACCGAGCTAGTACATGGATGATTTTTGAAAATAAAAGTACACGGACTATAATAGAAAAACAATAGTAGTTCAGGGAACTAAAGTGGAATAAATGCATTTTATTGCCTTGGTGTAAAGGAGTTTTCGACCAAGATATTCTAGTAAAATTACACAGATCAAGAATCAAACCCTTAGGCTGTTTGGTAACACTTTCAGTTTCAGTTTTTTTTATAAAAAAAAAACTGGAATGGGTTTTGGTTTTTTTTTTTATTCATCGGTTTAAAAAACTGGTGGACGTTTGACAGAGTTTATGTTTTTAAAAAACAGAAAAGAGCAAGCGTTTGACAGGATAGCTCTTTGGTTAGTTTTTTTTTAATATACATTTTTACATAACTAAACAAATATACCTGGAGAGAGTTATCCATCACTTTGCTTGCCATCTCCAAAAATTGCTTTCAAATAACTAAACAAATATTCCTGGAGAGAGTTATCCATCACTTTGCTCGCCATCTCCAAAAATTGCTTTCAAAATTGCTTTGACAGGATAGCTCTTTGGTTAGTTTTTTTTTTAATATACATTTTCACATAACTAAACAAATATACCTGGAGAGAGTTATCCATCACTTTGCTCGCCATCTCCAAAAATTGCTTTCAAAATCAGAAGATCCATCACGAGAAGAAATTGCTTTCATTTCCATTTATCTGACTAGACTGAATAGAGGCTATGTCCACTACAACAATTCAAAGTCTGGAGAGAGTTATCCATCGACCCAGTTCAAGGAAAAGTCGACCAATTCAAAGCACTTCACCAGCAATACACCCGAAACTTGCACAACTTTGCTCGCCATCTCCTAGTAGAACAAGGAAAGCAAAATGACGAGTTAATTAGAAGATTTCTTTGACCTCAAGATATGATTACAGTACAAGAGGAAAAGGGGAACCACCATACCTTTGCAATTCGTGGTTGCGTCGGAGAAAGAAGACGGAGGCGGTGACTGGTGTTTTGCGATGGAGGCGGTGGGCTGTGGAGTCAGAGAGTGAGATGCAAATGCGTCGATCGAGCAAAAAACTGGAAGAGATGAGAAACCCTAATGTTTAGTTGGGTTTTATATTATAGGAGAAAAATGGAAATCTGCTGTTGCTGGTGAGACTCGAAGTCCACACGTCATTAATCCAGCAATGCAGCCCCGCGTGAAATGGGTTTCCAAAATCATAGAAAAGAGCAAATTGCTCTTTTAAAAAACGGGCCCTCTTTTTAAAGTGTTGGGCCCTTTTTAAAAACTAAAGTACAACTAAACACCTTATTTTGTTTTTGGCTTTTGAAAAATTTAAAAACTGGGCAAAAAAAAACTGATGTCGAACGGGGGCCTTTGCTTTTCAAAAACTAAAATCAACTATGCAGTTCTCAAATTGGAGTAACTGAAGACATACCATTTGATAAGATTGAAAATCATTTGCAATACCTCAAGATTGAACGTATTGAATGGATATGAACGGCAAGAAGTTTTGGAGAGAAAAAATAAGTAGAGAGCAACATTTAAAAAAATCAGGAATTTAGTGACTAACATAACAAAATGAACACAATCCGTGATACTATAAGAAAGACCAAAAAAAAAAGAAAAATTTTGGTTCAACAATTTTAAATACTCAGAATAATCGTGCGAGACCCTGCAATAATTACTCTGAAAAAGAAATAGACAGAACTCTCATCAACACTGCACGTAATTTAGTCAAAGACAACCGATCAAACGGTTGCCAAATTAAGCCGGGGGCAAGACTGTAATAGTAGAAAACACGTGACGAGTCACATGTCTCTCCCACTGTAGAGTAGAGCGTAAGGATGTGCGATTCCTGCCTTGCCTTGTAATCACACGCCTCCCTTGTTCTTCCTTGATGGTTACGGCCCTGCTCCGATCCATTTCGCGGAATCGCTTTCCCGTCTCTGGTGCGTTCACGATCATTCTCTTGCTCTTCGCTTTAATGTTTGTTTTGCTTGTTCTTCTTCTCGTTCCAGAATTGTTGTTTTGATAGAGGATCTTAAAACCTCGTATTTCTATTTCTCGGCCCTTGAATTTTGTCGAAGGTAGTTCGTATTCGGCGCAGTTGACTCGACATTTCTGTTCTGGTTCTTTCGTAAATTTTCACAAGTTTTGAATTTGTAACAATCGTGGCACAATGTGCAGGGAACCGTGACAGATTACTAGGTAATTCTGCTGTTCTTTCGGTTTCTCTGTCGAACGAATCAATTTACATTTAGAAATGTGTAACCGGAACTTAGAACCGTTTGATGCTTTTTTCCGCTAAAAATTTATCGCTGAACTACTTTGGCAGCAGCTTTTAGTTACAATGAGATGTTACAGCGACTTTTAGTGTAGCTGAAAGCTAGAATTGCTGCTAAATTATGGTCTAAAATAGAGAATTCTTAAGCTAGGTCCTCCTAGAAGAGCAGTAGTAGCTTATTTCGACCTCACTTCAGGACTCTTAGGGTTTATGCCTCACACGATATCACGAGCTTTTCGTGAAGCTTAGCTAGCTTGATTTTTCTTTACTTATCATAGGATGCGCATTAGCTGTTCAACCAAGTCAGAACTCAGAACCAAGCTTAGCAATTTCGCAACCTTCTGGACTGTTTGAACATAAGCCATGCTTAAGGGCGGCTTTAGAGGGAGGCGAGGCAAGTTGGGGCAAAGGCCTCCCGCCAAATATAAGGCGTCTTTTTATATGTCCTATAGTTCTTTATGATGAAGCTGTCCCTTCGGCTCCGTTTCTTATGATACAGGACATAGTTATGCTGGTGTACGACGCGCAGATGTGCCAAACTCTTGCATCCTTATGATGTTTTGATTCCATTTTAGAAAGCACATAAAGAATTACAGGTGGACACCCATGTCATGCAGCCATAGAACTTGCTAAGGAGATGTTGATTAAGATGAAAGAGTATAGCTTAGAGATTTGTTAACAGAAAGTAGTCAAGAAAATTACTTGTGCCTAACTTGGGCCAGGCACTTGTTTAAAATTTAACAAGAGAACCTAATATTTTGAGGTAAAATCTCCGGATCTGACTCATCTTCATAGGTGCATCCAGCTAAATGTGATGAACAAAAGTCGAATATGCCTGAATAGCACCTTGGAATTTGAAACTACCATACAATCTTCAGAATAACCTGGGTTCCCGTTAGCTTGAGGATTTTTTTGTTGGTGTGTCGTCTTGGTATTCTGATTAGTCTTGGAAATCTTACAGTAAAAACCTCCAAGCTTTCTTTTTGTATCTCGCCAATTGCGCAAACCTCCCTGGACAAGTTTTTTTAAACCAGGCACCTTCTACATGTTAATGTAAAAAATAGGATCTTTATTGCATGGTTGGAGATTGCTCACCTAGAGTTGAATCAAGAATACATTCATGTTGGATTAAGACTTTGTTGAATTAAGTTGAGATGAATTGCCTTTTGAGGCCCATTTTGGCGGGGATGGGGAATGTTCCGATGTTTGGATTTTGATGCAGTGTTTAATGTGCTGGTAATGTCCCTTCCCCAACCGACCCACATGTACAGACCTAGAAGAAGGCAATAAAGAAGCCACTCCCAGATAAAAGAAACAGGAAAGATGCAGTGAATGTTGCAAACTAATGATGGATTTCATCTTCATGTTCAGGGTTATTACTTGATTGAATTATCGTACAAGAACTTGCTAAATGTTAAGTAAAGACAATCATCATCTATACATCACCTGGTACTTCTCTAATTTCTAGTAGATTATTATGTCTCATTACACCACTAATGCCTTTTTGCATCTATTCTAGTTGCCATCATTCTGCCCATTTCATCAATTTTAGTGGCACCACTTTGATGCTAGTGGTAGTGTTTTGCAACGACTTGACATACTTGCACAACCATACTCTCTTTCCACGATAATTTACATGCTTCCACCACTCTTCTGCGATGCACGAGTCCTTTGTCTCCATACACATGGTATGCCCAACATGTTAAAATGATTTTCTGATTTCAAGTAAGATTTCTGTGGAGTTATATTTAAGTTGGATCTCAAGTAATTGATGTGTATATTGTAACAGCTTCACTTGCCTGCCCTCTATGTCCGTGTGCGCCAAAATGCGTTGAATAATCCTTTTATGCTTATCTGTGAGCCTTGACATAAAATACATGGTCAATTGCATTCTATTCATTGGGTTTTTTCTTCTTCTTCTTCGTCTTCTTTTGAATGATATTTAAAGATGTCCTACTACATTGACCGTTTGATCTTATTGCATACAATCATGTCTGACAATGTTGATTTTAACTTTCTAAAAGTTTGGCATTTGAAGAATTGCTAGCTTCCTTTTCATTCTCCTTCCCCCCCAATTGACGTTTTGATTTTATTGCATACAATCATGTCTGACACTGTTGATTCTAACTTTCTAAAAGTTTTTACATTCTCCTTCCCCCTACCCCCACCCCCACCAAAATTTCTCATGGGGTTAAAGCTACCTTTGCAGGAAGTTGTCTCTTGTTCTAAAGGAATGGAGCTGAGTAACATCAAAGATGCATTTGATCGAGTTGCTAAGAAGCAAAAGTTGTCGACTTCTAAATCCGAAGAAATGATAACCCAAGTTGGCCATGAAATGGAACAGTCATTAACAAATATCCAATCCATTCAAGTATCCACCTCTCTTGATCAGAAATCAATGCTCGCGGAACTCAAAACCAAGCTTAGTGTGATTGGCCCACAAAACCAGCTAGAGGGACCAGAGAAGGAGCTTAACACAAACCTCAACAAGTACCCAAAAGTTCTGGAAAAATTGTTTCATCCTGACATATCCAAGGCTTACAGAAATGTTGAATTTGACACGCACATATTGAATCAGATTATCTTGAGCCATTTTTACCGTGAAGGCCTGTTTGATATTGCAGACTGCTTAGTAAATGAGGCTGCAGAACCAGAGGCTATCTCCTTGAAATGTCAATTTGTAGAGATGCATCAGATACTGGAGGCTATGAGGGCTAGAAACCTTGACCCTGCTCTGAACTGGGCCTTTGCGAACCGTGGAAGACTCGAGCAGATTGGTTCTGATCTTGAGCTCAAACTTCATCGACAACAGTTTGTAGAAATTCTGCAGAAAGGAAGCCAAGCTGATGCACTCAAATATGCTAGAACTTACCTCGCTCCCTTTGCTCCCCTTCACATGGAAGAGGTCCAGAAGCTTATGGGTTGCCTCTTGTGGGCGGGGAAGCTTGATACATCCCCTTATGCTGAGTTAATTGCTTCGATTCACTGGGAGAAGTTGGCTGAGAAGCTGACCCGGCAGTTCTGCAGTTTCTTTGGTCAGGCTTATGAGAGCCCTCTGAGTGTTGCAGTGGCTGCTGGGGTTGAGGGACTGCCTACTTTACTGAAGTTGGCGAATGTAATGGCCGTAAAGAAACAGGAGTGGCAATCGATGACACAGTTACCTGTACCAGTGGAACTGGGGAAGGAATTCCAGTTCCATTCAATTTTTGTTTGTCCCGTGAGTAGGGATCAGAGTAGTGACGAAAATCCACCTATGTTGCTGCCATGTGGGCATGCCCTCTGCAATCAGTCCATCACAAAGCTTTCAAAGAACAGCACACGGTCCTTTAAATGTCCATATTGTCCTCTCGAGGCTTCTGCTCCACAATGCAGGCGATTGTATTTCTGATTTGGATTAATGAAGTTCCCCCACCCCCCAGGGTTTGTGGCGATGGAAACTGGTAGTCATAGATAGGGCTTTGTATATTGTTTTTATTGTGATCAGCTTTTGGTTTGCAGACCGCAAGAGGTTTGCCTTCACCCTTTTTAGGGAGTACATTTTAGCGGTTTAAGCTAACCTGATATTGGAATAGTAATCAACAGTTTTCTAGCATCGATCTTTTCATGTGGAAGCCAAGCCACCATAGTCACTGCTAGTAATCGGTCATAAAGTTTGCATGCCCATTTGGATCATACCTTTTGGGTGTTAAAGTTTAGAACACTATCTTGATGAACTGCAACATATATTAAGCCATCAGTTTATTTTCTGCTTGCCAAGTTAGGATGGATAAGTAAATAGTTCAAACTCTATGAATGATTTGTCCTTTAATTCGGTTTGGTGTTTGCTAACAGCTGCCATGCATCTTGCTGAAATATTGGAAGGAGCTAAAAAATTATTTGGTGTTGCTTTATGTTGCTATAGCGTCAATAGCCGTTTTCAGAATGTATTGTACTCTCTAGTAATGGTTTTTCTTTTTTGCTTTTAACTTGCTCGACTAGGCAAGTTTGTTCCTTGCCAGGTCCACTTCACGAGGTCTTCGGCAAACTCTTCAGAATTGAAGTAGTTTTGCTTTTCACATGCTCGACTAGACAAGTTTGTCCCTCACCACCTCCATTTAGTACAAGCGAGGTAGTTTTCAAAATTGAAATAGCCTTGGCATAATATTTCAACTTTCAAAATTGAAAGTTGGATGGTCTACATCATCAGCTGCAAACTTGTTTGAGGCGTCTCCCATCAAGTTTAGTTGCTCAATTAAATTATCTACCTTACAAGTTAGCCTCCTTAAAATAGCTCGGGCAAGCATGGAAGACTAACAAGGCTGCAGATGACTGACTAGCAAGGCAAGCTGCTTGGGCAAGCAAGAAATTGCAGATGATGACAACGAACAAGGCAAGCAGCTTTGGGAAGTGAACTGAATTGTAAATATTACAAGCTTTTTCAAGTGAAAACTCCTGATATCAAGTTGGAGTGAAATGGGACAATACCACCACTGGATAGATCTCAGTCTCATAACCGGTAAAGATTAGTCATATTCAACATCTGAATTGTTCATATGTTATAAAAAATAAAAAAAAAACATCTGAATTGTTAATGAATAGAGTAGTCAAGAAAATATATCCAATGTCATAATTACATATTGTTTGTTTCGGTTTTACTCTAGTTGACATTTGCCAATCAATTTTAAATGAAAATTCCTGCATTTTTTCTTTTCTTGTTACGATGATATGGTAAATAGCATTTAACAAATATTACCAACCCTATCAATCTCCCTAAATATTACTCCGTACATGGTCTCAAACGAATCGAGACCATTTATGACCATTGGATAGGTATATGTCTATCAATGCACGAGATAAAATAAGCTATAATACCAAACTCTTAAGTTATAAATTTTCGAGTAAAGAAAGTAGCATGTAAAATCGTCAAATAATGACAAAAACATATCTATAGCCAGGGGGCCGAAACATGAGAAATCAAATAACTAGAGGAAGAGATAAACTAGGATGAAAAGGGTGCCCTTTTCTCCCAAAGCATGGCAACTGGAATTTTTCGTAGGGTGAAAAAGCATAGAGAAAGGCAAAAAAGAGATTAAAAAATCTGATTTTTTTTTTTACTTAAGAGACTTTCTGGATTTGATTCTCAAAAATAAATTTTGATGAAATTATAATCAGTTTGTAAAATTAGTTTAAATTTATTTTAATCATAATAATTAAAAGTTGTTGACTCTGTTATATTAAAAGGAATAAAAATAGATTTAATGTGACAAAATTATTATCAGAATATGTTTATATATTCTTCAAAATTAACTAAATCAGTTGCACGTTATAACAGATTTAATCCGTTTATTTTTTTTTATCAAAACTTTTAAAACTGTTTTAAACTAAATCAAATTTGACCATCGTACAATCAGTACGAAAGCAAGTAAATTAAATTACTTTTTTCTGTTATGTTCGGGAAAATGCAGAAAAAAGTAGGAAAGGAAATTTACATAATAACCGGCAAAGCAGTATTTATACAAAATAAAAAATAAAAAATTATAAGACCGATATTTAATTTATCTCATCCTTTATTTCTTTGCTGGAAAACCCCATCAGTTTCCTCAAACCTGGAAACAATGACGATGAAGGGTAAGAATTTGGAGTTGGGTTGTCTCCTATCAGGTGTTCATCCACCATTTCCTTCACAGATTTTGCAGACAAGGGATGAAAATTGGCACCCCACGCGGAAACAAACTCTTTGGCCAAAACCCACTTGCCATCTTCGTCCAATTTCTTCCATTTCTTCTTCGCTTCATCTGCTCCCAGCCCGAGGAACTGACAGAACTCCGCGAACAAGAGTTGCCTGCTCTTTTCCATGGCCTCCTCCCTTTCCACCATATGGGTGTTCATCTTCTCGACCTCTGCTGTCAAATCGAATGCAAGCTCTGCGTCGCTTATGCTGTTCGTACATGAGATTTTGATTTTAGGATTCTTGTGGAGAAGGGATGTGGAGGGGAAGGGGTAGATGTGAGTTTGGACTTTGATCGGTTGTTGGAGGAATTTGGGGGGCAGGAGATGAAACCGAAGGGCCATTGATTGATGAGTTTTCTTTGTTTGCCTGGGAGAATTTGAGGTTATAACTACTGTTGAGCGAAGACGAAGGACGGAAGAGTTGGGAGAGTAGGGTTTTTTGGTGGGCTTTCCGTTTGGGCTTTTGATCCAATAAATTCCCTTTTCCGGACTCTGTCTTGGTATTCTCATACCTCCACTAGTACCCCAAAATTAATAAAAACAAATTGTTTTTTGAGTAAAAAGGTCCTTGAAGGTTATTATCTAAAAATTCGCTTGGAATCCAAGAAAATGCATGGGTGCATCGACCCAAGTCAGGGACGATATAAAAATAACGTACAAGAAAGTAGAGATCGTCCTTTTACCGATTAGCCTAAGACTAGACGCTCACCGGAAACCAATCTAGAAGGAACATGAGCTACAAAATACAACCCAAAAGAGAAAAAACAGAAGAGGAAGATATGCAACCGTTAGCAACAAGCCTAAGAAGAGGAAGAAGCCAGCCGAGGATCAAGCCCAGGAGCCCTAACACCATGCATCAATCACCCGCCCTCCTCCCTATTCTGAGAACACGTGCAGGAAGTCCTT
Organism: Escallonia rubra; assembly: GCA_033065855.1. Classification (NCBI taxonomy): domain Eukaryota; kingdom Viridiplantae; phylum Streptophyta; class Magnoliopsida; order Escalloniales; family Escalloniaceae; genus Escallonia; species Escallonia rubra. Next base: position 64,818 of record JAVXUO010000985.1, on the reverse strand, counting down.
ACCAATCTGCCGCAACAGAACCAGAGAACACACCAAGCCCCCTAACTGACTAAAACCAGCTACAGAACGCGCACAGCAAAGAAAAAGTACGAGGAAAAATAGAAGATCCAGATGGATGGCGAGAATCAGGACATACTAAAACAACACTCCAGTCACATAGGCACCAACTACCACCATTAAACATGGCAGCAAAAGCCTAACATCCCCAGTAAAAGCCACAACCACAAACAACTCACGCACCCAAACTGCTGAAACTGGAAGGGACAACCCCAGTAAAAAGGACCACCAAACACCACAAAAAGAAGGAAAAACACTACATCTGCATAACATAAACAATCATGCATGGAAAACAAGAACAGAACAATAGTTCAATTTGTGGGGAGAACAACCTCGATTTGGGGGGAGGGGGAGCGAAACAGAGTACTCCGGGGGAGGGGGAAACAAAATCGAGCTGGAGAAGAGACCAAATTGAACGTACAAAGCCACATAAAACCTAAGCAAATATCAAGCATGCAATCACACACAAAGAGAAGAGAAACAAGAAACAACCAACCACTCAACCCATAAACCATGCTATACCAGGAGAAGAGACCCAAGCTAGCCGATCACCAAACGCGATCCACCCTCAATCCCGAAAAACCAAAGTTGAACACCACACCGATCATACGCCAGCGAACACAAATCAGATGAAACCAGCCAACATGTCCGTCCAAGCCTAGCAGCAAACCCCCAACATCCACCTCCAAAAGAACAAGCTACATCTAGATCTGAGAAACGAAAGGCCATTGGAACCTGAACTGACACAAACTCAGACTTAGACCTGGGAAGGAGACTATCTAAAAACACCACAGATCACGATAAACAAGCGGATGAAGACACATGCAACTGGCCCCATCAGATAGATCATAGATTCGCCGCCGCCGGTCCTCGAACACCCTCGTCACAGGAAATGAAAACCGGAGATACTATTGAACCTACTCTAACCGACCAACCATACAAGTCGTTGATCCGTGGCCACCCCACACACTTGAACGAGTCGGTGGGGCGGCTGGGACAGTAGATCTGAAGCGGGACTCATAGAGAGAAGTTTTAGAAAAAGAATCTTGAAAAGTTTAAGATATAAATATGAACGAAGTTTGAGAGATAGATGTTCATTACATCATCTAGGGAATTCTAAACCTATTTCTAATGCTATCCACGTACAAAAAATACTCCATCTCGAAAAAAAAGAGACTTCCAACAAAGTTAATATCTTAGCTCCTCTCCCACCTAGTGCTGCCTTGGGGGTCTTAAAAACTGACAATGAGCATCGCAAGTATGTAGCATTGCTTCCCCCAGAGGACACATCCACATCAATGTTCTCCTATGTGGCAATCAGCTTGTATCAGTTGAATAATCAGCTTGTATCAGTTGAATAATCAACTTCTCGCATCTTTGATATACTCTGCACACATGGACAAAAACTTAACAATTTTCTGCAAGATATGTAGGAAATTGCTTATCGCTTTCACAACTCACCATCATGTTTCCATACTGTATGTGATAAGTTGTGTCAAGATGTCAACCCATGTGTCAGGTACACCTGGTAGGCACCAGTGCATGCAGTCTTGACCCCAAACTGCCACTGCATCCTTCTGTCCCAACCATATAGCTGGATGGGCGTCTGCTCGGAATTCGCTCAAATGTGTCAGATCAAGTAACCGGATATCTGTTCCTTGTAATACCTCTTTGATTATATGATTGAATTGTCTTGCTTCTTTGTTTACTCCATTGTTCCTGGGGTCAAACCACAAGTCAAGCTGTCCGGATATCAGTATTGACGTCTTCACAGATGGAGCAACTGAACATCTAGATAAAGCATTTGTAATCTCACCAGCATTGAACCAATGTTTTTGGTAAATCAACATATGGATAATCTTAAATTTCAACATTTGATTTCATACCTGGAGTTCCTCGAGGGGCTCGTTGAACAAGCAACTGCCATTTTGATTCCAGTCCCCACCATAAAAATGCCTAGGTGATTGCAACCGCCAAAATTTGAGACTCTTCCTTGGGAACTCTCTTTGTATGTGAGCGACCATATTCTCAAGTACAACTCTATATCCGTCAAGCATCCCCAATGGAGGAAGAATTGGCTGTCCTGCTTTATAGAAAACAAGAGGCGTCTCTTTTGGGAATTTATCATAGCCCCACCTAGTGAAGATCAATTCCGTAAATCAATCTTATCTGTTGTCCTTGAAAAACTAATTCAGACAAATGCAGAGGAAGCATGCACCTCTCCCCCACACCCACCCCAAAAAAGGGGATTAAAATAAAAAGAAAAAGAAAAAGAAAGAAAAGCACAAAAAATAACCCAATTTTTTTTACTCACGTTGCACCTATGCATGTAAGGTATAAGTCTATTAGGAGGGAAAAGAGGGTGTTGAGGGTAGCGAGTAGGGCTTTTGCAATTTTTGGGGGATAACAACCCTATCAAGACAACTTACGGGCTAACAAATTTCGAAGAAACTTCAATATCAAACTACGCTAATAAACACATTAGACTCCATGACTTTCTGGAAATAAATTAAATGGCTGTTCAGGACATAGAACAACTTTAAACAATACTAAATAGAAAAACAAAAGAGAAGGGAGTGGTATTACCAATGGCCAGTATTGAAAACAAGAACATCATAGAAATTACTGATGTCGGTCCAATCATTTGCTGGAACGTCAACATCCACCCGGTGTATTCCCTTCAATCCATCTTGTTGAGAAAGAGTTGACTGTTTTGGCTGCCACCTTTATTTTATCAGTAATGAGCATGTAAGGTTGCCATATAAAAAATAAGACGCCAACATCTATCTAATACGATGACACAAGGAAAACTGCTGTCGCCTAATGAATCTGGAACGGACAGTATAGGATCAAGTTCACCAAGCAAAGAATAGTCAGTCAGCAATTAAATCCCCCAGAAAACAAGAATAATGCACACTTGATTGACTCCAACCTATACACCAGTGTGATTGATTGGGTTTCAAATCATATTATCTAGGGAGAGGTAAATGAATTTGCTACTTTGAAGCAAACACTTGACTGATTCCAACCCAAGGAAAGATACTATAATATATTTAAGTTCCACTGAAAACACGATAGATCACCTTCAGATCTAAAGAAGATTTCTCAGACACCAGCTTATTCAGATAGTAGAGTCCCCTGGAATGTTACAAAGAGGTCCTAAGATCATTTCCCACCAACATATGGGGTTCAAGGTAGGAAGAGCCCTATCCCACCGTGTAGTTCAGGCCCCAAATGATCTCGAACGGACCGAAAATGAATTTCGAGACAAAGTAATGTGGGCGTAACACATTGATTTAACATAATGATGGTTTCACTTAAAAAAGAACTCTAAAGTTACATCACTAGAGTACTAAATGAGAAAGATAAAAACCCAATTTTTTGTCATAAAAAGCAGTTACTGCAAATGGCACCAAATAGTGTCATTAAGTAAGAGCTAACAATACATACTTCAATCTAGGAATAATCAAATCTTGGATACAACATACATGTACATCAACTACCCAAGCATATTGCACGAGAGCAGACAAGGATAAAAACAGAAGCAAATAACACTACGGTCAATTGTATAATTCGCGTGTGTTGATAAAAAAAACTGTATAAGCATAGAAAATATAAGAAACATTGTGAGACGAAATTAATGCGCTTACTCGTATTTGGCAAGCAAAACAGCCCTGTGGTACCCAACAGTAACATTGTATGCCGGAAAATAAGCCCCTCTCCAAGCCCCTTTCCTCTTCCACTTCCTAGCACCCACATCAGCAACCCTAAGTATACACAACAAAGACACCAAAAAGTTCTCATTCAACGAATCCCCAACAAACCCGATTCTCTTGTCCCTCATCAGACCCATAAACCCCACCGGATCAACCCGGGGTAGCTCACACTTGTCCGGCACCCATCTCCAAGAATTTATCCGACCCATGTTCTCCCTCTTGCTTCTCAGGCAGTTCCAAGCGTTTCTGTGGAACGGGCAGGTCTCGTCGTACATGGGTTCTCGGGTCGGGTCCATGATCCAGTGGCCTTTGAACAGATTGCAGGGAGGTGAGAAGGGAATCAAGGGATTTGAAGGAGGTGGGTTTGACGAGGGCGCGTAAATAGGCAGGAGTGTGGAGTATAGGAAGAGAAGTAAACAAACTGGTAAGACTAGCCATGCGAAGAGAGTTGGCGGTAGCTTGGGCGCCATGGTTAATCATCCATCTAGAAGGCAACATTTACAGTACATGTGTGCATCACTCTGCATCTAGAGGGAGATCTGTTGAACTGAGTCAGTGAACCTGGTTTTGCTGTCATTGTGAGTTGTGACTCGGACTGCCGTCCGAGATGGCAGGCCATAAGACTTATCGGGCGTATATATCATCACCGGGCCTCAAATTGGGCTTTGGTCCATTGTAAGTCAGGCCCCAAGTTGGGCTTTGGTCCATTCTATTTGAAGCCTGGCCTCAAGGGAGCACAACACCTTTTCTTGTCAAAGATGGGTAATTTTGTCAATTCAAAATTTCAAGGTAATTAATTTTTTGGCAATGAGGGTTTTCACGGAAAATTTGTCCGACGAGTCTTTTTTTTTTTTTGGTTCATTGTAAAAGTTAATGGGAAGCGTTATTTCTGCTCTCATATATTAATCCATCCCTTGTTTGCTACTAAAAGGTCCATACATACAGGTCACTAAAGTACTTTTAAGTGACCAAAAAGGTCAAAAATCATATAAAAAGATAAAAATAATTTTTTTAAAAAGGTACACATAACATTCACGGATAAAGCTTAAAAAATCTGGAGCTTAAGTTACAGCTTCCAAATAATGTGGCAGGTGACTAAATGTTCTTGAATGCAAAATTAAAATTAACGCGCTAATATAAATTTAAAAAGAGTATTTTGACTTATTTCTCAAGCTCATCTCCGATAAACTCCAAGTACACTTGCTAGCTTAGCTTACTTGTTCCACATCAAGAGTAACCATTAATCTTTGGGTCATTTTGGAGTCCAATTTTCATTATTACCTCTCTTATCTTTTTTTAATTACAGAATTTAACCGTTTAGCGTATTATATTGCGGATAGATCAAAGACAAACCATCTATTTCTTGAACTTTGAATAACTCAAAGATTCATCTCAAAATTGTGGCTCTTCCTTCAACCTCCGACCCTAGTTGGAGCCAAAAATTTTTAATAGCCCAAATCTTTATCAGATGCCACCGTTTTTGTTCTTTTTTGGAAAAAAATTGGCCGTTACCCCGATTTGAGAAATCTTCTTCTACCCTCTTATATAGCGACAATCAATCGTCTTTTAATATTTCTAGTGACGCTAAAAAAGTATTAATAATTGTCGCCGAAAGTGTTAGAAGAAAAATCACTAGAAATATTTAGCGACTATTAATTGTCACTATACACATTTGGAGGAAGATTCCTATCCAAAATTTGTTTTTCTGGCCATATACAGTGCAAATTCATGTACCATTTGACAGCCACTTGCTTAAGTCTGTCTACCATTACCCAAAAATGCAGCCACGTTAACGATTATCACCACTGGCAGTAATGGTAGTGCGTATATGAACGGCCTCACTCCTTTCCAGCTCCGAATCGAGATCGATTCAAGCTTCTCGCCATTTTTACAGCCACGACCAGCTCGCCTGTCAGCTCGCTGCTTATCTTCTCTCTCCGGTACGTGCAAATCTCCGAATCCCCCAGAAAACCGTTCTCAATCCTCAAATTTACTTCGATATGCCATCTGATTCTATCGATTTGCATGCGTTCACTCGATTCCCATTTGTTTTATCTGATTTGCTATATGCATGTATATCTGTAAAGGTACTTACTTGTATTATATGGTAATATTCATTACTTGCATTGTCAGCATGTACCCGGAAGCTTTCTTTAAAAATTAGAACCGAGAAGCAACTTTTTGTTGGTTAAGTTGTGGTTAGTGGTACTTTGGACATGATTTCATGGAAGCTGATCTGGGATTTTTGCCAAAAATTAGGGGTTATCATGACATTTCCAAGTGCTTGAGTAGTCCTGAGGGTGGTTTGAGTATGAGCAGATAGTTGTCATACGTATAATATTTAGCACAAACTTAAGGAATCATATTTGTTGCTGGCAAGCTGATGGGAATGTCTATTACCAAAACCTGTTATGCTTTTCCGCACCTCTTTTTTTGCTACACTTTCTAGCGGCAAACGAGGGTGTGAAGAAGCATATTAGTGTGTGGAACGTCTCTAATCGTATGTATTCATTTGGTGAAGGGTTCCAGCCTAATGGTAGTTTATTAGTTCGATAAGTGGGTCTTAACTGCTAGATGTTCAGTCTTCTATTATGATGCATAATTATGTAAGTTCATATTTCCTACTTACGTATACTTTGAATTGGTTATAGTTCATTACTTCGCTTAAATGCCATCTGGGATTTCACGTGCATTTTCAATCTCTAAAACTAATCTGGCCTTATATTTTGAGTGAATTTTTGTTTGATACAGTTCAAAACATGGATAGTAGTGGAGGCTCCAGTTTGTTTCCATTGCATCGCTGTAAAACTCTTCATCTGGTTCGTGTGGTATTTATGCTGATGTATTATTGTGCTTTGTTATCCAAGAGTTTCTTGGCTTTCCCTCGTACTTCAAAGCACTGTTGTCTCATTAAAGCATGCATTTAGGTGAGGCATGCACAAGGAGTTCACAATGTAGAGGGAGACAAGAATTATAAAGCATACATGTCTCCTGGATATTTTGATGCACACCTTACTCCTCTAGGATGGCAGCAGGTGCGAAATCAGTCATGTAAATATCTTATGCAGACTCCATCAATGTGTTTCAAGAACTACTTTACATCTTTTGTTCCCAAACAGTGTCACGAACTTGCTGTAATGTACTTTAACAGGTGGGAAACTTGCGTAAACATGTTCGTGCATGTGGGCTTTTCAACAGGATTGATTTAGTCATCACCTCTCCGTTGCTTCGGTAATGATACTAACATACAGTTCTCTTCAATCTGACCGTTCAACCTACAGATCTTTTGCTTTGTCTAAAATGACTATATCATGTGGGTGACATATGATTGGTTGATGGAGTGTTTCTCAACATCAGGTCGAATCTGCGTCTGTTTAGAAAAACTGGCAAAGCCTGTTGACGCATGAACTAGAGAGGACAAAGTTCCCCCCCCCCCCTCCCACACACACACACACACACACAAAACCCAAGATTTCATGGAAACCCTTGATCCACGAGTCCTACGGTTGAATCTGAATTTTGTCTGTAGGGTTTTCGTGGCACTGTATAATGTTGGCTCGTACACAAAATTAGATAGACCCTTAGATGATCATGTTTTCTTCATAACAATGGGATATGTATGGGATAATTTGCCTTCCACTCTACTTTCTGAAAAATTTCGTACAATTTTTTTCAAACTAATTGCATCCATTTCTTTATACGACCCCCAGGAAGCAACCTACTGAGGAAATGTAGAATGCCTAGTTTAGAACTTGTAATATCTGGATAAAGGATGCCTGTAGCTAAACTGTAGCAACTAAAATGTAAATCTTTCTCAAATTGAATATGTAAGATGTCTACTGGTGCTGGATAGGAGGACCATTCTATGGAAAAATGCTTCCATAAGGTCCAAAGGATACATGTGTAAATTTCTGACTTTTTAGTTTCTGAAATGCGTGTAGCCAAAAATTTATGGAAAACAAAATTGGTTCTGTTCCCCAACCCCGTGCAGGTCCAAATTATGGATTTTGGCTCATAATACCATTTTGTTGATTTATTATTCATGATTAGTTATGCTGGAAGAAAGGCCCTTTTAATTATAAATTCATGCTTTAGATATGATTAGTTAGTAGTTACTATTTCACACAGAACTATGCAATGCTTCTATGAGGTCCAAAGGATACATGTGTGAATTTCTGATTTTTTTAGTTTCTGGAATATGTGTAGCCAAAAATTTATGGTTCAAGCCATCAACCAGCCTTCACTCCCCACCCCAACCCGCGCAGGTCCAAACTATGGATTTTGACACATAATGGATTTTGGTATCTGGTATTCATGATTATTTATGCTGGAAGAAAGAAAGGCCTTTGCAATTATAATTTCATGCCTTAGATATGATTAGTTACTATGTCACGCAGAACTATGCAAACAGCTGTTGGAGTATTTGGCGGTGAGGGCTACACGGATGGGATAAATGTACTTCCCTTGATGGTGGCAAATGCAGGAAACAGTGGACGTTCTGCAATTTCAAGTCTAAATTGCCCACCTATAGTTGCAGTAGAACTTTGTCGAGAACATTTGGTCGGTATACTTAAGCTGTGTGTGTGCGCATAATGGGTTTATTTGTACCATGGTTGGCACCTTTGAAGTCCAATTCTGTAGCTAATGGATAGCATCTAGTAATCAACAACCAAGAATCTGTCGTGTTGCTAATGAAAATAAAATCTACTGTAAAAGTGTCATACTTGTACAATTGGCAAGGACCTCAAAGGCATCTAAGCATATTGTAGCTGACTAACCATTTGGTGTAACTTATCAAAAGAAACACCATTATGATGTTGTTTGAGGAGATTAGCAAATGGTAATAACGGAAACTTAAACAGTTCTGAAACATTAGGTACTTATAGGACTTTGAGCTGATAGTAATGTTGAAATTCTTGTAAGAAAATCAAGTGTGAAGTGATTTCATATGTGGATCCTGCTCCAAGGTGCTTGCACGAGTACACCAAAAAGTGGCAGTGTTACTAAATAGTAGTTTTCCGCAACTAATACGTGCAGATTAGTTTAAACTGATCATATGTTTACCGCTTGGTGTTCCTTTTAACTACATACCATTACTTTTCAAAGAAAGTTGATCATATGTTGATTCCTTTTTATGCTATTCTCATGTGTTTTCTACGAGGTATGGACTTTGAAGATGTAGTTAGTATGTACTAAGTTATAATCTTGATTTTTATTTGTGTCAATGACTTGGTCATCCGGATATTAGTTTAACATGATATCAACTTAGTTGTTGCAGAAATAGTATTTACAATGAACGGTTATTAGAAATAGGGTATTTCTCTTGATGCAAAGGCAAGCCTATGATGCATCTTCTTTGCAGTTCTACTAGTTTAAGAGTAAACAACGCGAACTCCTACAATTTGACATGGAATATACTGATGCATTTTTTGACATGTTGGAAATAAATTTATTGTACAACTCAAATTCACAAGTTGAGCCTTGCAAGTTCTCTTATACTGTTGTTGGCTGCAGGGCGTTCATCCCTGTGACAGGAGGAGAAGCATCAGTGAATATACATGCCTTTTTCCTGCAGTTGATTTTTCAGTGGCAAGTACTCACTCACACATTATAAAGCGTACCTTCAAAGCAATAGTACAAGTTTATGTGTTATGCCCATTCGTTGATTATCATTTTTTTCAGATAGAAAGTGACGAGGACGTATTATGGAAGGCTGAGATTAGAGAGACTAAGGAGGAACTTGCCGCTAGGGGAATGAAGTTCATGAACTGGTAAGTGCAGTTTTTAACAGTTAGCCTAAGATCTTGTACTTTCAGACTAATATGTTGATGTAGTGATCTTCTGTTGCTGATGCTTTTAATCATGGCAAAATTCAAAAGCAATACATTATGCATTCCATGAAAAGTTGTGCATGGGACTGATCTTAAAATCTGGTGCTTCAAGCATCCATCATCATCGAACGTAAATGATTAGAGATAACAAACCTGCCGAGGAAGGAAGTGGATATCTCAAATGGTCTATTGACTACACATGATAAGCTTTGGTGTGCCTAGTGTAAGCAAAGCCTGCTCAATTTGCTGCTACTTTGATCCACTATAATGTTTTTAAGGATGTCCCATGTCGGTATCTTTAGTGACGTGTTTCACAATAGCTTGCAATAGTCCCCAGAATGTACTATTGACGCGTCATAACCCTTCCTGCCGCTGTTTATTATCGCTTTACGTGTTTCATTATGTATTTGAACCTTTAGTGACATGTTTAATGTTGAAGCTAGCATTTAAGAACGAAGTAGAATAAAACTGTATTGGTAGATCTATGTTTCTGTCTGACATGAATTTGGTTCTACAAAAGAGGAATATATTCAGAAACTAAATTCTATATAAAGTTCATCGAATTTCACCTTATGTTCTACTTTGGTGAGAAGTTAGTATTTGCATCCAGATTTTTTAGCTATGCTGGCTCTATGCAGAACTCCTTGACAATTCTTTTCTAAATATAAAGGTTATGGACTCGCAAAGAGAAGGAGATAGCAATCGTGACGCATAGTGGATTCTTGTCTCATACACTGAGAGCATTTGGTGACAACTGTCACCCTTTGGTGAAAGATGAGATTTGCAAACAGTAAGTGTTCCCAAGACCACTTGTCTCGTTAAAATTACTTCAGGCATGACCCTTAACCATGGTAGGCAGAGATTCCATCTGGGATACATACACGTTCTTCCTTTCTCTTTTCCTTACATACATCTACACATATATGCTTAGGGAATTGCTATTTCCACTCCCTCATATGCTTTTCCACCCCCTTCGTCAGTAAATGTATTTTAGATTTTTAGTTGCAATTGTGAAGCTTTTAGCGACAAACGAAGGGGTGGAAGAACATATTAAAGGGATGAAATAGCCTCCCATATGTTTATATCTGCTTGAAATTCAGGATAAGAAATGGTAGTCCTGTTCCTAGAAATCTTTATAGGCAGTCAACATTCTTGTATGTTGGATAGTAACGTATATTTAAATCTTCGGACTTGGCTACGTGGTTTTAGCACGTGCTTCAGCCTGATAAATCTAAAATCTTTTGAAGATTACAGTGCATCACTATCATAGGGATTGTTCTTTTCCTGATCTGAAGAGAAGTTAATCAAGAAGAAAAAGAAAATTAGCCAAGAAACACAAGCATAATGCTTATTACCTTTTATCTTAAGGTAGGGATTGACTTTTGCAACATTTATGTGCAGTTTTTCAAATTGTGAGCTTCGTTCGATGGTCATCGTGGACACAAGGTGAACTTCCTCTATTTCAAAATCTCATTGCTTACTGTATTAGCCAGCTTCTCCCTGTTTGGTTGGAATACTTAGCTTTTTCCAGCCACTCCAGCATGATAGGGGCAGATTTCTCGACAACCAATTATCCAGGAAAAATTCCTCCAGGGCCCGATATCCCCAGTGACACTGTGGATGAAAAGCTGGAAAAAGATGGGACCAATCCCAATTGATATGAATCGTCCCATCAATAAGCTTCTAGAGGTGAACAGGCGAAAGTTAGAAGATCCATCTACGAAAACATTCTCGGATGGATGCTTGCGGATGCGACGACTTCGAATATTCGAGTTAATTGAGGCAATTTTTCGGAGCTCGTTGTATAGGCTGAAATGCGGTAAGCCGTCTACAAACAGACTTGCAGGTCAGGTCATTTAAGGCTGATTTGTGTTTATTCATTACTAAATGCAACGACCTTGAATTGAAAGTTCAGACCCATTTATAAACGAGCTACCATAAACATTAGGCTCGTTTAACACATTTCCTTCTATTTGTATCATTTATGTACATATAAATTCCATATTCTCAAGTCCTAACGTCTAAACTGGAGAGGATACATTACTTTCATACCCAAAAAGGTCCAAATTGGACTTATAAGCTCTCTAAAATTATGTAAAGAGTCTGTCTAAGAACTTTCCTACCACTCTCCAACTCACAAACCCTAGTGCTGCTTCCACCCCACCATGTGCTAGTGCGCATGTGGAGGCGGCCGGCCAGTCTCCGGCGTAGATACATATATGGGTTAAAAGTATTGTTCGTGTGTTTGTGGTCTTTTACGAGGAGTAGAAGTAGCTTGGCTGGCGGCAGAGGTGGGCCAATGGCGGCAACTCGATTTAGGCGATCTTGGGTGGCGACATGATACGTACTTTGATCTCGCTGGATCTAGTCAGTCTATCTACAACAATCCGACCATGGAAGATTGATTGATTCATCTTTATGGGAAGAGGAAGCTTCGTTTTGGGGCTAGGTATCTCATCCTAGGCAGTGGCCTGAATATCCGTCTATAACAGGTCAAAATTGTAAGGTTAATGAGTAAGATATGTTCAACTTTAGTTTAATTATAATTCGTTTTAGACTTGTTAGGTAATTTCTTTTCAATTTGACCTTTGTGATCCTGTCAAACTGTTTTAACTTCGCTACAAGATGCAATGCAATTCAATTATTTCAAAAAAAAAAAAACAAAGGCGCTCTCTCCAACTAAATACCAAGTAATTTGTTTATTTATTCAAGCAACCCACCTGAGTGATCGACATTTCAACATCATTGGGATGCACAATTGCGCTTACCTGCCATTACATAAACACATTCTAAATTGACGATCTCAAGTCCTTGTACGTACAGATGGTTTAGTTTTGAACAAAGAATTCTTCAACTGTTTGCCCCTCCATAACGATGTCATACCAAGCTTGCTATTATTATGACTCAGCTACATCTCTTTTTGCGTAAATCTACGGAATAATTTGAGTTTACTAGTAGGAAAAACTTGAAAAATCAAACACACTGCCACAATCTGGAACTGCGGTCTTTGGAGGTACTGACTAAATTACGTGGAAAGTAGCCTTCAGCATAAAACTATGCCATTATTTGTCATGAGCAGGCTTGCATGCTTTTATATCCGTTTTGTGGGGAGAAATGTACAAGTGAAGGGGCATCAGCACTGAAAAATGTACCCGGTTTCTCAATTCCCCTTTAAAATGTCATAGTACTGCAGAGGCCTCTTCTTAGGATTAGCACAGAGTTCCTGAAAATGCAGGGAGGGTTGTGTTAACAAACCAGCTCCACATTTTACGAGTAAAAAGGGGAATTCGTACCTCTACTGCAGCAGCCACACGTAGAATTGAAGCCTCGCCCCAAGGACGACCTATTAGTTGCAGACCTATTGGAAGCCCTTGCTTATCATAACCAACCTGAGGCAAAGAAAGGAAAATTGGCGTAAGGAAGTCACCTTGGTAACATGTCTAGAGGACAGGGTTCAGTCCAGTTCTTTGCTGAAATAAAAATGTCATAATAAGGAAAATAGAACTTTACAAACGGTGGTAAACGAACCTCCATGTAATTGTTACGTTATCGGAATTCTTTCCAGAAGAAAAACTATTTATGAGTTTGTTTTGTATAAAGCAACAAACAAAGAATCACCTTAGTAGAGGGAAATACTAGTTCTCCTTGGAAACAAACAAAGAGAGAAGGCAAAAGATAGTGGTACCCTCATCATGATCAAATAACTTGGACAGCCCCCAGTCAACACACTTTTGGTGCAAAAAGCATGAGATGAATTAACCAGCAGCTTATTTTGGCAAATTTGGAAACGTCAAATAAGCTGCTGAAAAGGAAGTTCTGTCCAGTTCTTAAGCCGGGGTTTCAAAGATGGAGTAAAAGCATCAGCAGGCATATTCTCTCAAACAAAGATATTGCCAAGCATGTGTCCTTTTCGAATAACTGATAAAGAAAACTAAGCAAGTTATGATCTTCGTGTTACTACCTGGTCAAGCTTTACGTTGAACTAATAGAAATTTAGGGGGTATTGAAGCGAGTAAGAGAAACTTATGATGGTAGCATGGTACTTCCTGACATTAGGAAATCATCGGTTAGGTTTTAGTACCGGAAGCTCAGTTCCCTTCGTTCAATGCTTGGTATTCTATTTAAAGGAAAAAATGTTTACGTGAATACTCAGAGAAACGAAAGACAATATCCGTTTTACCCCCATGAATATCCCACCCAAACCAAACAATATAATATGGCGCCATCTTTCCATCTGTTGGTTTGAATTTGAAAAATTATTAGCTTGTTATCAGTGTAGAGGACGATCTTGGCAAGTCAGCCTTGATACCTTAAATGTATAAAGTAGGAAAATCTTGAACTTCTTTAATAACTAGTTAAATACCATGAGGTTGCCCAAACTGCCAGATTTTACCATGTTAATTCCTCCATACTCTTACAGGGACAGAAATGGACAAATACTTACAGGGACGGAAATGGCTGGCAGTCCAAGAAGATTTGCTGCTATAATAAATTGCATGAGATTACCTGAAAGATCAATGCATAACTACCCCAGAACAAATAAATTCTACAAAACTGTTAGGCTGCCTGGTGACAATAATCAGCGTAATTTTATAACAAAAATAATTGAACACCATCTACAACTCAATAAGAAGTTATTTTTTGAACTAAAAAGGCAGATGTCATTTTGATGGGAATTCGTCACCCAGGGATACTAAGTGTGGAAAATATCAACTCAATATGACATATCATCCAAAGAAAAATTTCATGAACTTGCAGGTAAAAAGCAAAATCTCATCACTACACAATTGTATTTAATAAAAAAAAATCACTACACAATTGTAGAATACAAGTATAACAACAGGTCAACTTGCTATTAAGCACAGCTATATGGTAAAAGAAACAATAGATTTCTGGGTGATGCTAGTACTGCTGTTATCTATTCCACTTTAAAAACACCCTGGGAGGATGATTTGTGCAAACACATGTACGGTGGGGGTGGGGGAGTACCTCCTTGTATTGAACACTTGTGTTGATGCCATGTGGCACTCTCACTTGTTGGCCAATAATAAGACAATATACAACAACTATGAGAAGTGATCATACCATTCACAAGTCATCATCCACCCTTCTTGCCCAATAAAGAAGTAGATAGTGACCAGACAGACACATTCAATATGTTACTTCAATTATATTTTTCATGCAACACTCATTCTACGTATCAAGGAGAGAATGTCAAACATATGTTGACCACATATTACAGCTGTACTACTACGAATGGCAATGCAGATATAGGGGTATGCATGAAAAGCATCAATCAGAAAGATGAGCGGTTCCGGTGACAGTTAACAGAAAAGGATCAAACTTTGCATATAGCAACCTCTATTGGATTTTGAACACACACGCCAGCACTCATTTGGCTCATGCATATGGTCATCTTAGTATCTTACACCCGATAGTAACGACTCGCTAACATTAGCCTCTCAGTAATCTCTACAAATTAAGAGGCAGGAATAATATAAACAAAGAAAGCATTCTTATTGCACCACGGCAATATTGAGTCAGAAACTGAGGCTATAGCCCCTACGTGTCAACCAATAACAAGATAAACTGGGAATACACAAAGAAGATGTTTCAGGTGGGTAGAAACTAGGCATTTTCCAATCACATGTAAACAACTGTAAATGTTGATTGCAGAAGACAGTTTCGCACAATTACATTCGAAGAGACATGATGACTTTCTTGCAGTAACAAATAAGTATGGTTTTGACTCACCTGTAACCTGCATATCTGTTTCGCCAGATTTAAGAGCATCAGGGGGTATTACAGGTGCTGTCATGCTGACCCAAAAGAAAACAAGTATATTACCTCGATAACGAAAAAGTTCTATTTTTCACAGTAAGCACTTCATAAAGTTGCCACCGCAAGAGCAATTTGCTTGAGATTAACTTTATTCATATAAAGGTAAACTAGGAGTGAAAGTATAGTCGCATAAAAAAAATCCAAGGGTGACGGGTAAAGCCAAGAAACAAAATATAAAACAAAACTGAAAATAAATGAAACAGTCCAGAGCTAATGCCAACAAATGGAATAAGCAGGGAGCAAGCTCGTAATACAAGCAACTTAAGCTTCTATTCCACGATATTCGCATAAACTATTATCGTACCCCGTTGTTGGCGTCACTATGACATCAACCTTCTTAAATATCTCCATATGATAGTACATTATTCGTCGCCTGCACTAGACCAGATGAAACAATTAACATAATATTGCAAGTTTCCATCAATCGAGTCATTAGACAAAATTCGGACAAAAAGTACAGAATAGGATTTTCCAGTAATAGACACCAAAGTTCAAACACTAGAGGTATCATATCTAAAATGGGAGCAAATGCTGCCCACAGGAGGTCTCTGTATTGGGTACCTTGGGCACTGAGCTAACCATATGTGAATGTAAGCTAAGATGTAGAATCAGTGCAAAATCTACTGTCCATTATACACAAGAAAATACTCCCTCCGTCCCAAAAAAATAGACCATATTTCCTTTTTGGGTTGTCCCAAAAAAATTGATCATGTTCCAACTTAGGAAAGATTCTCTAGCTGGTTTTCCACGTTTACCCTTCTTACATTTTTTTTATTCTATTTCCCTCCACATTTAATCCTCCACCAACCCATTTTCTCTCTCATGGCCCACTTTCTTCCTCTTATCTATCTCTCTCTCTCTTTGGGTAGAATGGGAAAGTCATAGATTATGACTCATATCCTAAATAAGCGTGCAAGTCGAACATGATAAAATAATTCGGGATGGAAGGAGTATTCGTATAAAGCAATACACAGAACTTTAAGAGAATGAAACTGTTTAGGCACTTCAGTATTCGACAATACCTGTCCAAGTACATATCGAAGTAAACAATCATATAGGAGAAGAACATATTCACCAACGACTGGCACGTATTACTTAAAAAGAGGTGGAAATCCAGATTACTGGTAATACAATTATGGATAATCTCAAAGCACTTCCTTATCACTATTTTCAAGAATAGTCTGAGCTTCACCCAAGTTAACTTGAGCTTAGCTGCAAGGACTCTTTTACGTCAGTTTTTCAGAATAATTCACCTGAGGGTTAACCCAGCTATTTTGAGGTTAGCTACATTTACCCTACTACTGCAACTCTATCCTCTAAACCTTTTTAGGTCACAACAATAAAAGTTCCCTTACCCCCATATATCTACCCCCCCCCCCCCCCACCCCCCAAACACACACACACAAAAGACTCGAACTTGTGACCTTGCAGAATGGAGGAAGAGGCCTTTACCACTAGCATATCACCTTGGTCTCGTAACTTTATCCTCTATTCTAAAGTTACTCTTCTTGAAGACTTCTGAGGACGAAGATAATACTCAGAAAACTAAACCATAATGCACGTATAATCTGGAGTTCTAAAGTTATTTTATCCTACTTTGATACTTCAAACACATCAAGAGAAAAAGCCTAAGCAAACACCATTAAAACTAGAATATGTCAACATACCGACATATTTCTCGATGATAATCATAAACTAAAAGATGTTCAACATCACTGCTCGGATTTCACAATTCAGAGGCTGTTTAAATGAGCACTCTAAAACAACATGCAATTAATGACTCAGATATATAATATTTTGCCTCACCTAAGACGTTGGGCAGCAACGTAATCTGAAGCACTAAATGACCGAAATAGTGCCAGATTAGTGCGAGTGTCATATGTGAGCTTTAC
Organism: Escallonia rubra; assembly: GCA_033065855.1. Classification (NCBI taxonomy): domain Eukaryota; kingdom Viridiplantae; phylum Streptophyta; class Magnoliopsida; order Escalloniales; family Escalloniaceae; genus Escallonia; species Escallonia rubra. The sequence goes on along the minus strand of JAVXUO010000985.1, from coordinate 47,481 downwards.
GCCATTCCTACATAAGATAAAGAAAAGATATTATAGTTCACACTACAAAAAGACAATCCTACAAGAACGAAAACTCGAAAAGTTAACAGTTTGAAACTCGTTACTGACCATGGAGGACATCACAAAATTCAGCTACTAATATCATATCAGGAAGATGAAGAACAGAAGCATACCCATCCTCACATTCAGGAGTTAAGCCACATAGTGACTCAGAACCAATTGAAACAAGATGCGAAGTGCGCATTTGCTGAAGTTCGGGTATCACGATCTCTACCATCTGGAATAATAAGAAGGGAAATAGTTTGAAGTTAGATTTCACAGACATAATGAGCATGCATGCACGTGTTAGTGCCAAATTCCTTATACTATTAGGTAAGTTAATGCCTCAAATAACTAAGCATGAATGGGAAGGTACTGCTAAACAAAGGTGATAGACTTACTTTGCACCCATGTGTTTCTGATAGCAGATTAAGAGCATCCGCACACCTTTCAGAGATATCAGTTGAGAATACATCGTTAAACCACTGCAGGAGAACAGCCATTTGTTCTAAAAAAATAATGATAAAACCTGAAAACACTGATTTGCTTGATAATCTACATTGAAATGCATAGCTACCTCGGTATACTTTCCTAATCGCAGTGATCCCAAGGCATTAGAACTTTCGCTTGATGATAAAATTGGCAAACAAGGAAGAGGCTACAAAATGGAGTGGACAAGAGTCTAATAAGCAAGAAGGGGAGTATAAACCAGATGATCTGAACAAATAAGAGACCTTACAGTTTACAAGAACCATCATATATAAGGTATATATTTAGTCAAATAATCTACAACTAGTCTCTATAGCTGTAGCAGAAACACGGAGTAAACAAACACAGGCTAAACAAAATGACCAATTGCTCTTTGGCAATCATCTTTTGCAATTCTCAGGAGTTTCAGATACTGTTACTACTCTAAGGCATTTTAATTAAACCACCACAATTATGTACTTCTTGTGTGGTGTCTACGTTGTATATCCAAATTATTGCCCTTAATGCCTGGAACTGATATCCAGAGATGCTATTTATGTCCATGGAAATCAGGCCTGATGTATAGAGTTGCAGGAAAAAAGGTCAACCGGTGAACTTGTTTGTGAAAAGATATATCGTAAAAATTAAATTGTTAATAACACTGGTACTTAAAATGAAAGCCTAAACACCTCCATGAATAACAAGGAGTGTTTTCTTCGTTTCCACTTTTGTCAAATGTAACAGTACATTGCGATTTAGATATCCCTTCAAAGATTTAGATTAATTCTAAGCAGTCAGTTGGTGGAAGACTGAGTGTTTCTCCTATCAAGGTTCCTTGGTAGTCCACCTTGCATCGTCAACTAAGTTAATGAGGTGTTTTTGTCCCAAGACAGAAACTTCTGCACTGTTCCATCGACCTCAACTTCCTGAAATGGTCTCTCATTCTTTATCTTGATGCCAAGGAAACGAGGGTTAAGTGCTTAGAAAAATCAGGATGTGAACAAGCTGCATAATGCTTGCAACATTAGTAAAATAAAAAGCTGGATTTTACGCGCTACTGCTCGGACACCTGCCAATGACAATAACCCTAAGGTGGATGCTTAGTGATGAATTAGTAAGGAGAGGTTGTCTCGATATCTATATCTTAAAAGGAAAAAAGAAAAACAAGTACATATTATCAAGTATATCCATAAAGGACACAGCTCGTGTTTCGCACTTTCTACAATATTTGAGAGAGGAGATGATTCTGATGAATTTGGTATGCAGCTAAACATTACAAGGTATAGGATTGCAAAATTGGAGGACCAATATTATTACCGGTTTCAAACTGATCTTATCAGCATCAGAGGACCCCAATATTGCTGCATACCTGAAGAGACAAATTAACAAATTCAGCTTGCTACTAGCTTATAGTCATTAGCTTACAATGTAAAGTAGTTCATCATCACCAAAGCAAAATTTGAGGCACCAAAATCTCTTATCCATGGAATCACAATGAACTCTTAAGAATGTACTAGTAGACAGGATAAACTATTTATCGAGACAATTTACTTGTATAGCATCTTCAACCTTAGGGACTCAGTAGAATGTATTCGGTCTCCCTCCCTATTGCCATCATTGGTACGGTTCTAACAGCACTGACAAATGTTCGTCCATCGGGAAAACTTGCAAAATTGGCTGGTTTCAGATCAAATAGAGGAAATAAAGAGACCCAAAACCATCTTGTTCATATGTCTCTTCAGTTTGCCCTGAGTGACCCACTCTTCCACCTATAAAATGCTCCTAGAAGTCCCACAGGAGCTCTCTTTCCAGATATCAACTCAATGATTAATCTTAGTCAACCTCACGGCACTTCACTTTCTGCACTACTATCCTGCAGGTTGGGCCAAAGAGTACAAAAATATAAGCGCTCAATTAAGAGCCCACTCTGTCAAGATTTCAAGTCCAGAAACCGTTCTTCCACCAAAAGCCACTTTGTGTACTACCGCTGAAAGATTCCATCCGAGTCAGTAGCCATAAGCCCCTATTATCTTATATCCATTTCCAGAGAAAGGTTTGAGGAGAAGAGAGGCGAAAGAGATGGAGATATATTAGCATGATGAACATCCCAGCTTTACACCCAAGAATGTTATCAGCAGAAATACCTTCTTTATAATGACTCTAGAAAGTTACAGATACGTATTGCAATTTATTCGTCTGACAAAAAGGGCCTAACCACCCAGGAATGTTAGCAGCAGAAATACCTTCATAATAATGACTCTTGAAAGTTACAGATATATATTGCAATTTATTCATCCAATAACAAGGACGTAACCAAGTGAAAATGCTCAAGAGATAAAAAAAACAAAAAAGGCCTGCAAGTATTCTTACGTGCCAACTGCCAAATCACACCCCACCCCCAAAAGACAAAGGGGAAAATGCTTACACCAGCATGACATCCTCAATGGTTGATGCAATTGGCCCAATTATTTCAACTGTCCCAGCATCACACAATGACCTGCAAGACTACATGTCAATATGAACCATAGTAACGTGCTGCAGCACATTGTTGAAAAATATGTCTACAAGTTTCAAAATACAATTTTTTGTTCCAGTTGCCTTCTATGTTGTGAATTCTAATAATTGACTCTAATACAGGTGTTGTAGTATGAATCTCCTGTGGACAATTACAATGCAAAACTTGATACACCTCAAGCTTGTGTGGCACCAATATTTGTACACAAGGCGAAAACCGAATTTAGACGGACCAATTGAACTTGAGTCATTTTTGAGGAAAGATATTGAATAATCATCAAAACATCCCAACATGACCAAAATGTTTCATCCGTGCTGGCAGAAATCATAAAGGATCACAACATGCCTTTAATTTTCAAACAAGAAAATATGATTATGATTCAAAAATTTGAACTACAAAATACGGAAGTTTAACAGACGGATGGTTTTGGATACTGACATTCCTTCAAGCTAGCCCCAGAAGATAATTCAGGGTAGGCAAGGATGTGCTGCCTTTGTTTTAGCACCATATTATAACTTAAAGGACATTCAGAGTGAGAAAGAAATGCCAAAGTACATAGCAGAACCTTAAAGCTCACCCTTTCATATCAGTCCGCCCATATGTTGATTTCAGTCCCACTACACCACAAAGGGAAGAAGGAATGCGAACAGAACCTGTCTTTTTGCAAAAATCAGTACTAAAAAAAGTAATTGACATTGTGAGAAATTGTATATTATGCTCATAAGCAAGTGTAAGTTCTTCTTTTTGTACAACCTCCACCATCTGTTCCTAGTGCAGCTGAGCATAGTCCAGAGGCTACAATTGCTGCTGGGCCTGAGGAAGATCCACCGGTGTACCTTCCTGGATCATGTGGGTTTCTTGTTGTCCTGTCATAGAAAATCAGTCATTTACTTTTTTATTTATCTTCCTACATTGAGGTAAATACTATAAAAGAAATAGAGAAAATAGACAAAGAAAGAGGATTTCAGTAGTCAATCCTATGTCTAGCCTGCGACCAACTCCATGTCCTTATTCATGTTTATAGTGGTGGCTGATGGACTGGAGACGCTGCGGGAATATAATCTTTTTGAGGATGCAGTAAAGATCAGAAACACTATTCACGTAGCTGTTTACCAAGGTGGGAGGTATGCCATACCCTTAGTAGAAGGATAGGTGTAACACATTAGGCCCGAAGAGGGTACCCACTTGGGGAATCAAAAAGGCTAATTTCGTAGGGGATTGTTCACAAGATACATGAATAACCTATGTCAACTTGCTTTTTTTTTTCTTATTCATAAATCTCTGAGGTCTATGTAGTTTACTGTGGAGCTGGCATCAATAGGATGCTCATTTAGATCTTAGTTGCAGGATTTGCCAATTCTAGTGAGGCTCCCACCCCCGAACCTTGCACCCGCTCCCACCACAATAACCACTATAGCGATGTTCCACAATCCGGCACCTCACATCCACCCCAAAACCCATTATACTAGTGATACACCGCGCTCAGGAACCTTACATCAGCTCTTGCTCCCCCCAGGCTTCGTGCAACTAAGATTTTTAGATGATGCTATGCAGAACTGTACCCGTAATTTGGATTGTTTCCGGTTGTTCCCAGGCCCAATTCATGCATATTCGCCTTCCCGACAAATATCACGCCACAACTACGTAACCTTGATACAGAAATTGCATCCTTTTTTACAGAGCGCACCTCATGAAACCATGTTGTAGCACCTGTTTGTCATTTATTAATCAGCTAAATTTGTTAATAGCTCAAGAAAACGTGGAATTAAGAGCTGAAATTATACCCTTCGATGGATGGGGATAGCAATCAATATCATCCTTGATTGCCATGAAAATCCCATCCAATATTGACAATGGATTCCCTGTAACAACCCAGCCAGAACATTAGGTTTATCACAAACAGAGCGAATTCCATACCATGTTGAAAAATTATTACTTATTACAGAACTGTCCTTAACAGTATGAAATGTATACACATGTATGAACTCTTGGTAATACCTTCCTCAAACCTTTGTGTGGAAGCTGCAGCTTGCTTTCTTAACTCCTCAGCATCAAATGAAACCAATAAAGGTGTTGGAGGCGTCTTATTGCTAAACTCCTCCATAGCTGAGATGATGCGCTCTGCAACCTACTTAATAAACTCGGACATTATTCCTCCAAAAAATTGAAAAGTAGAAAGCATCACAAAAAACTGTAAAAGTCACCTTGGATGGGGTTGCAAGCCTTGACCTGTAAGCATGTGCATAATCACGAATCTTCCAGTAGCGGAATGATGCAATTGAATCCAAGCTCCAACTGCTAGCACTATCATAATGTGGAAGACACTTCAAGGCTGACTCCACTCGAACTTCAGGTTTTCCATCGTCTTCAAGAACAAGAACACCGGGTTCTGGATCTATACTAACATGCCATTCTCACTGGGTCAAATTCATATACAGCGACACTAAGCAGTATAGTCTGATGCCTATATGTCCATACATAGTTCTCAGGACGTCTCTGCTCTCAATCACTGCTAGACCAATTGCTAGCAAAGCAACAGACACAGTGCTTATGTCTTTGTTTGTTTATGTCTTTGTAGCGATGATTTTCTACATCCCTAACCTTAAAACTACGCTATTATTGAATGAAGGAACGAATCACCAAATGCAGTATGACAAACTTCAAATGTAATTGGCTAGACAAGTATCCACTACTCATGAATGCATAGAGAGAACTCAAAGTTGTAACAAAGAAATCGGCCATGTGAAACTAAAAGGAAGAAACTACATCTTTTCATACCCTAGTCTTGGACATTCTAGCAAAAAAATTATTTGGCGTGAACTTTCGGCTATTAAAGTAAGAAAATAGAAACCTCACCACAAAAGAAAGTGAAAACATAATAGATATAAGAGTTAAAGGTAAAACCTTGAGGAGGGAACTCGGGTTTAAACATCGGCGTCTCTGGTATCACAGTTTGCCGCAACAACTGTCAGTTACAAACATTGCTTGCATTTAGTCTCTCGCTTCTAGACACACAACCAGTACCCAACCAAACTATGTATGCAACAAGACTATATTAGAAGACCTTAAATATTTTATCCCACAAATATGAGATTTAAACGGACAAAGCTTTGAATAAATGCTAGTAACATTTTATCCACCTCTCATTTACTCCAAATTGGGTGCATACAAAGTCCGTATGTTTTGTTAGTACAGTATGCTTAAGAGTACTCTTTAATTATGCATCTGAAAAGGTGGCACTAGAATTTGCAGATGATCATACCCCAATCATTTTATTCTGCTTCTTCAACTGATATAAGATCATCGAACCAATCAAAGGCACTTCGACCAACTTAACCAACGACTTCAGGAGGAAACCTGTCAAATGAGGAGCTGCAATTCCACCACATAAACTTTAAACCTAGTATCAAACCTACAAATCATTTCCACTCATTATAAACAACATGACCAAATAATCCCTCCTTCTGATGATCCCCTTATAACTATTTGCGAATTTCGAGACTGAAACCGGTCATGTAAAAGCAGAATTGAACTCAAATAGTAATTACAAATCAACTGAAATTGTATGAAAAGTTAAACTAGGGTGGCAAAACAACGAGCAGAGTCTGGTTCCAGGAACTCGCAAAAAATTGACAGAAGTTACGAAAAGAATGGAGCATTTTAAAACACAGTAAACAAACTACATTAAACAAACTTGATGGCCAAAAAAAAAAAAGTTAAACAACCTTGGATTAATTCCGGCTCGTATTTCACTTCCGACAAGTCAACTTCACTCGCCGGCACCATCACTTGTTTCTTCCCCATCTGCGACAAAAATCAAACCGTCAAAATCATAAAAACTTGTCTCACTTAGAAACACACGGTCAAACACCAAATTTGCATTTCCAGTCAGCATGAATTCGCAGAATGCAAGTTCAGGCCGGTCAGACCAGTCACAGTTTTGCTTTCACAAACCTCTCAGCTAAGGCTTCTGTTTGGTTACAAGAGTTAGTAACAATGAAGCAACAATGAAATTCGTAAGCCAGAGACGACTTCTTAGACTTGATGAGAACGATGGAAACGAGAAATGTGTCTGTTTCGGTGACACACGGGGACGGTTGAATTCTTGGAGATTGACGGGGTCAGTGACAGTGGAGGGTATCTTTATTCTTGGTTTTTGTTTGAGGAGAAGGTGGTCAGCACTTCTTTGGTAAAAAATCGCCACTAAAAGTGTATCGTATCGTTAAAGATACATTTAGCGATATTCTTTTTTTCAGTATTTCACGGTTGGATTGGGTGGATACAAAGTTGTGTTCTTCTTGAAAGAGATGAGTTTGGGTTGACCTAATTAGGTGCACATGGTTGCACTTGGTAACGTGGCATACGTTGCTAGTTGCCACTGCAGTGCAGTTGTTCAGAAATTTAATGCTTTTGGTTGATTTATTGGTGGGAGTTGGTATTATGGAGGTCTTCTGCAGACGAATTTATGGTTGGGCAGATAATTAGGTGCTGCTGTTTCTATGTTACTCGTGGTCGCTATAGGTGCATTGGTCGCAAGTAGTTTTCAGATATGGCTGATATGAGTGCAAACTGCAAAGGCTTTCCCTTTCTAATCTTCCAATGTGCGAGCCTCTGTCTATTTCTGGTGTAGTGTTTCTATTGCACTTTTTTCCTTTTCTGGCACTTATACTTTTTCATACTAGCTTTCTCCCAATCTACCTTTCGAAGTGCCCAGTACAGCCGTGCCATGTCCGGTCAGCCCAATACGAGAACTTTAATTAAGGCCTCACGCTCGACTTCCGGCATAATATTTCACAAGCTGGACTAAACTCCTAAGGTGTTTTTTAAGGCCCAAGTTAAGTTGCAACTTCGATGACTTCAAGCCCAGCCAGCATGTCTCGCTGTTTACTCACTTTTTTGAAGTATTTAAAATTGTGAAAATCAAACATATCCCTAGCAGTGCCATCGCTTTATGAATATCTACCTCATGCTATCTCATTCTGCTCACCTTTTTAGTGCACCTTTTCTCTACCTTTTGACAGTCCTCTGAGATAAGTTTGTCGCTGACATGGACCCATACGTCCCCATCTCCTCCCAGGGTGGACGCTACAAACGTTGGAAAAGGTAAAGAATACGAACACAAAGTCACAAAGGCTTTGAAATAAAATAGACAATACTTTAAACCATGAAGAAGAGTTAAGGGGTTAAAGAAATAAAAGTGGCTATAAAGAGGCATGGAAGAACATGAAAAGTGGTCTCAATGAGCATGTTCCATGAGATAATGTCGCCGGGAATGGCGCTGCAGTTGGAGAACTAATTTATCCTCAACAGCAGTTTGCCAGAGGTCCAGAATTTTTTTTTTTTGGTGTCCGGCTAAAAGTCTGAAAACATAACTGAAAGTACATCATTTCTCCACAAATTCGTAATGCAAAAACTAGAGCGAGGTGTCGCGGACTGATTGTGTGGGCGCTTAGCGCAAAAGTGTGTATGAGAAATGTAGGCGTTATATCACATAATGGATCTTACGTTAACGCCGCAGAGTAATGCACGCAAGTTACAAAGTAGTCGTATCTAATATCGACCACACACTTGAGGAATCTATTAAGGAAAAAAAAGTTTTACGGTCTCATTTTAGCATAGTCATCAGCGGTATTAGTGTGATTTATACTCTAGGTAGAAAAAAAGATATGCTATTTCCGTAATTTGTACTTCTTTTTCCGAAGCTCCAGTCCTTTTACGCTCCAGTCCTAATGATTATTTTTCATTATTGGACCACAATCTTTCTTTATCAAATAAATATCTTTTAATGGGCATCATGTGTTACGGCATTTTCCTGAACTAGAATCATTCAATCGGCTTGATCATGTGCAGCAGTGCATGCAATTGAATACGGTACTAAGCTACTTCTAAGCCTCTCTTTAAACAATCTCTGGTGTTTGTGGTCAAACCTTTTTAAAGTTTGTTGGTTCACGTTCAAGAACAGTAAAGTTGCAAGTGATGCAACTTGCCAGGAGGAAATCTAGTTGTCGTGTGCTATTTACAGGTAATCAACAGTTAGAACCCAGCCTTGTCGACTGCTTCCCGTACATTCTTTACAGTTTCCCACACTCGATTCAATTTTTAAACCCCTTCTCGGTCAAAAGATGTAGAGGTGAAGTTTCTTGTGCTCGGAGCCAATGGCGGATCATTAGGCTGTTCTAAAGCTGTCAATCTCAGTTCATCCTCTTCAAACTCGGTCCTTTTTTTGCTAAAATTGTGAAAACATTGTCTACCTTCCGGACGCCTGCATTGGTGTGGGTGATCCTCAAAACCTTTCTTTAATCGCCAAAGATGTTTCAAGCATAACAAATCAAAGCAGTACATGTATACATACTGTGTGTGTTTAGGAATTATTAATTACTTACATAAAAAGCAACTTATTATATTTGATTTCACATCAACCATTTCAATTGCAATTCTCTTTCTAAATTGACTATATAACGGCACTTTTAAAGTTTTTAGCAATAAAAAAAGGGAAGCTCGAATGGTAAAAATAGAACTTATCATTACTTTTATGATTTACGGAAATATTAGATATGTTGCTATGCCACAAAAAAATTCTTAATGGTGTAGAACCAAAAAGACACTTGTCCTATTGTATTAATCGTAAACGTAATATTTTTTTTATTAAGTATGAATTAAACTCTAATAGTTCACTTTCTTTTCCAGCTATCACCATCACCCATAGCTCACAACGGTTGTAGTGAGGAAGCGAGAAGGGACTAGATTGCCCCCCCCCCCCCCCCAAGTGGTTCGTTGTACAAAGGAATTAGAGGCTTTGTGGTGGAGGTAGGAAGAGAATACAACGACCAACTACAACTATGTGATGAGAAGAAGCTGATCAGGTGAAAGGAGGTGACTACAACGCCGACATTTGTGATGGTGGCAGGAGAATATAAAATCCTCATTAACAATGAGGGATTATTTTCGAAATAATTGACTAATTTAACCTTAATATCCTAACAACGTTAGACTTGTATAGGGACATATTTTGTCTTTTTAATCTCATATCATAGAGAAAAATTGTACATGGCATAGCAAAACGTCCACCTTGCCAATTGATGGAATATTATTTTTTGCCTTGTTCAGAACCAAACTCAACCGGTCCATTGCCCAACTAGAAATGTGAATTTCCCGTAAACCCCCAACTGAATGAAGTTAATCTCGTTCTCGTGGACGAATGGGTGTCCATTTCACAAAGCCACATGTCATCATCAGTGCATGTTGAGTAGTTGTTTGAATAATCCACCTGGCAAGAGCAACTTGGCTGTTTGCACTCCCCCATTACCTGCGAGGGACTCACTACCCCCACCCCCCCCAGCCCCGGGTCAACACCCGTCGCTCTCTTATCTCATTACTCCCCATTCATTGCTCCCCATTTTCTCAAATAGATAGAGATAGATTTCATATTTTTATATTTATTATTATTATTATATTATTATTAAGGAGTACAAAGTTGAAAAAGAACTTTGAGTCACTCATAATCTCTATAATTCTTGCTAATGGACTCTTTCTGATGCAGAGGAAAAACACCACTTATAAAATGAGGACACGTGTCATCATCCTGACACATCAAAACCGCCACACCATTAATATGGAAGTGAATAAAGATGAGTTACTCATGCGTAATTCCGGAGTATTAACCAGACACTAATGGGTAGTAACCATCCTTAATGATGAGTAACCCCCCATTAATCTGGTAACCCCATAATTACTCAGAAATAAATCTCCACGAAGCTGTGAACCATATAAAAGGAGTGGGGAAGAATACGTCAGGTAGGTAAGAGAGCTGAACTTACACTTTATTAAGTCTCAAGCATATTCTGACTTAAGCATCGGAGATGTCCCGTCGAAAATCCTTCACCGGTGTCGGTTTGCTGTGCAGGTCTATTCACGAAGCGCGTCCTGAGTTCTCTCCACAACACTTTGTTGCCAAGGAAAGATGGTTCGTTGCCACGTCGAGGTGCCACAAATGATGCAGTCTGAGTTGACTTCCAAGTATGCAAAGTGAGAAACAACAAGGATGGAGTAAGGGCTGAGAGCAAGGCTCCCCAGACAGATCGCGAGGGCTGGCAGCGCCGCGCAGGCAGGGTGACGACGAACAGGGCCAGCGGTTGACAGTCCGTGTCAAGGGTGCAGCGTCAAGAGTCCGATGTCAGGGGTCCAAATGTGTTTCTCTCACTAGAACTCCAGAGAGAATGGGTTTTAGAGAGAGAGTGAAAAATGCCAAATGAGAGAGATGACCATGAATAAGCTCCAGAATCCACTATATATAGGCACAAATATGCGCGTGTCATCAGCTGACACGTGTCGTCCTCCGGGAGTGACACGTCACCGTAGGGGGTCCCGCAATCTTGATTGTCTGTCGAATTGTCAGTCCCCTAGTTCGTGTCATCCTGCCCTTGCAGCGTCCCTCTGCCTGTCTGAGGAGACTGACCACACTGCGGTAGCATGGTCAGAGTAGCCCGTTGCCCCAGCCTCCAGTCCAAGCCCTTACTGAATCCCACGAGATGCGTCAAGAGACGCGCGAAGATCCTGATAGCGACGAGGGTTGCCCATGTAGCCAACTGCCAGGCGGACTAGGCGCGATGCCCTCCGAGGACCTGCTCCCGTCCCGGAGTGACCCGGGGCATTGCCGTGGCGGTGTCGATGATCAATGGTAACACGAGCGGCCATGCACACAGCTCAATGCTTAGAGTCTGTGGCGAGGGGTCCTCGTGCCAGAGCACTACGAGCGGAGCCCCCCGTGAGTCCGTCGGGTGATTGTGCCAGCGATGGCCTTAAGGTTGTAAGCTCATCCTTGTTGCGAAGGCTGGAACCTCCGGTTGATTGTGCCCACGAGGGCCGGAGCCCTTCCGTTGATTGTGCTGGCGAGGGCCGAAGCCCCTGGTTGAGTGTGCCGGCGATGGCCGGAGCCCGTCGATTGATTGTGCTGGCGAGGGTCGAAGCCCCCAGTTGATTGTGTCGGTCAGGGAATTAGGGTTGCGAGCACGTCCCGCGGCGAGGGCCGGAGCCTTGTGAGCTGATTGAGCCGGCGAGGGGCTTCATGGTTGAGAGCCCGTCCCGCCGCGAGTTTGATTGAGTCGGCGAGGGCCTCGTGGTTGCGAGCCCGTCCCGCCGCGAGTTTGATTGAGTCGGCGACAATGAGCGTCGCGCTACTGAAGATAGCAGGGGTGTGTTGTTAGAGCGAGAAGCCAGTGCCGTGCAGCAGGTTCCCCCAAGGACAAGGGAGGCAGACCCCTTGCAAAGTGGGTGGCCGACCCCCCTTCTGAGGGGGTGGCCGACCCCCTTATAAAGTGGGTGGCCGACCCCTTCTTAGGGGGGTGGCCGACCCCCTTCTCAGGGGAGTGGTCCCGCGGCGAGGGCCGAAGCCTTGTGAGTTGATTGGGCCGGCGAGGGATTCATGGTTGCGAGCTCGTCCCGCCGCGAGTTTGATTGAGTCGGCGAGGGCTTCGTGGTTGCGAGCCCATCCCGCCGCGAGGTTGATTGAGCTGGCGACAATGAGCGTCGCGCTACTGAAGATAGCGGGGGTGTGTTGTTGGAGCGAGAAGCCAGTGCCGTGCAGCAGGTTCCCTCCCAAGGACAAGGGAGGCCTACCCCCTTACAAAGTGGGTGGCCGACCCCTTTCTCAGGGGGGTGGCCGACCCCCTTACAAAGTGGGTGGCCGACCCCCTTCTTAGGGGGGTGGCCGACCCCCTTCTTAGGGGAGTGGCCGACCCCTCGGGGGGGGGGGGAAATGCACTTTCGATCGTCGTTTGAATGCTTAAGGCGCGGAACGCTTTGACCGAGCAACGATGTTTGAGCATTGGAGCGCTATGACCGAGCAATGATGTTGAGCATGTTTGACTGCTGAACGGGTGACGTGTCGTGCCACTAGGGTCTTTTAGCGGGCCCTTGGGTGTGGTCCGGATAGGTTGTGAACATAAGCCCCCTGCGTGCGGGGTGCGTGGAGGGGCAGCCCGAGCTGGCGCCGCACGCATAAATGATGTTGGATGCACTCGTTCATGGTCGTTGCTTAGTGCTTAGGGCCCGCTGCGAGGGTCGGAGCCCCCGGTTGATTGTGCCGGCGATAGCTATAAGGTTATGAGCCGATCCCGAATGCGAGGGCCGGAGCCCCATCGCATGTAACATGATTGTGGCACACGGGTGCGGCGACTACCGTCGCGAGACAATACCTAGTGCCGAGGCACATATCACGAGAACGGTGCATGAGAGCGGCGACGAGTGTCGCGGGACGATACTTGGTGCTGGGGGCACATATGATGAGAATGGTGCATGAGAGCGGCGACGAGTGTCGCGGGACGATACTTGGTGCCGGGGGCACGTAGTACGACAGAGAGCCAATGTGATGGATGTATCAGTGGCGCGGCGCATGGGCATGACGACGTGTAAGAGTGCAGTGCGCGGGCGCCGGCGACGAGAGTCGCGGAGATGGCGCAAGGGCGGCAAAAGTCGCGGAGGTGTCATACGGACGAGGGCGACGAAGGTCGCGAAAATGGTGCGCGGGCGACGAGAGTCACGGAGGTGTCACACGGACGCGGGCGACGAAGGTCGCGGAGATGGTACGCGGGTGACTAGAGTCGCGGAGATGGTGTGCGGGCAACAAGAGTCGCGGAGGTGTCATGCAGATGCGGGCGACAAAGGTTGCGGAGATGGTGCGTGGGCGTGGCGACGAAGGTCGCAGAGACGAGAGTCGCGGAGGTGTCATGCGGACGCGGGCGACGAAGGTCGTGGAGATTGTGTGATGGCAACGAGAGTCGCGGAGATGGTGCGCGGGCGATGAGCGTCGCAGAGACGTCACCCGAGTGATGGGAATCGAATGACGACTGGTGCTGAACAAAGAGCAAGAGGGGTAGGTGGTTCGAGTTGCCTCGCGCACCACCTACTTACCAAGGACTGATGTTGTTGGACGTCACAATGGTGTGTGCGGCAAAGGTGTAGTGACGGGCGCAGGCTCACGGTTTATGCAAGTGTAGCCAGATTTGCGAAAAAAACTAAGTATGGAAAAAGTGATAAAATGGGTAGGGAAGGAGCAACATGAAGGTAGGAGCGCGAGATGCGTGTCATGTCCTCAGGAATTTTTTTTTTGTTAGCGTTGCGAAAATTATGGCGATGGTGTTTTGATGATGGTGAGGTTGTTCGGCCGTCGGGGGTGGACATGGGTATGAAGGTGGTGGTGCGATGGGTAAGGGCCGAAGAGAGTGGCCGAGGGGTTGGCCTTGAGTGAGGGTGGCCGAAGAGGGGTGTGGAGGCCGAGGCCAAAGGTGGTGGGCCAAAGGATGGTTGGCGAGGTGAAGATGGCCGAAGGTGAAGGTGGGTCGGCCATGGGGTCAGCGGGCTGGTGGGGATCGGCCAAGGGGGGTTGGGGTGCATGAGAATGAAACAAGAAAGGTGGAGTCGGCGGCGCAGCGCCTTAGGCCGCGCGACGGTGGGCTTACGGGGTTGGGGAAGAGGGAGAGAGAGGCCGATGGGGGTCGGGTAGCAGGGTCGTCGGCGAGGGTGGAGATGATGAAAGAAGGAAGAATTGAGGCGCGGTGCAGCGCGGCGGCCGCGGGACGCGGGCTTACAGGGTCAGGGAAGGGGGAGAGAGAGAGGCCGAGGGGGGGGGGGGGTCGGCCAGAGGGGTCGGGTAGCAGGGTCGTCGGCGAGGGTGAAGATGATGCAAGAATGAAGAGTGGAGGGGCGGTGCAGCACGGCGGCCGCGGGACTCGGGCTTACAGGGTCGGAGAAGGGGGATAGAGAGAGGCCGAGGGGGGGGGGTCAGCCAGGGGGGGTCGGGGTGGGTGTGGGGTCGGCCAGGGGGGTCGGGTAGCAGGGTCGTCGGCGAGGGTGGAGATGATGAAAGAAGGAAGAGTGGAGGCGCGGTGCAGCGCGACGGCTGCGGGACGTGGGCTTACAGGGTCGGGGAAGGGGGAAGAGAGAGGCCGAGGGGGGGGTCGGCCAGGGGGTCGGGGTGGGTGTGGGGTTGGCCAGGGGGGGTCGGGGTGGCAGGGGGGTCGGCCAGGGGGGGTCGGGGTGGCAGGGGGGTCGGCCAGGTGGATGATGAAGAGAATTGGGAAAAAGGAAGGGGGAGCCGTCGGCGGCGGCGCTGTCAGCCGAGGAGGGGATCGGCGGGGAGGCGGGGTCGCGGGAGGAGAGTGGTCGGCGAGGATGGAGGTCGCCTAGGGAGGGGCGACGCCGGCTAGGGTCGGGCGGCCGAAGGTGAAGGCCGAGATGGCGGTGCGGCGCAAGAGGAGGGCGGCGCCAAGAGAAAGAGAGAAGAAAGAGAGAGGGATATGGAAATTAGGGTTTTGGGAATTTAGGGTTGGGTCTGTCGCGGGTCGGGTTTCGGGCAAGAGGTCGGGTTGGCCCTCTGTGGCTGATGAAAGAGAGGGGAAACGGGCGGGGCAGGCGCTGGTCGGGGCCCTCGCGAGTGGGTTCGGCCCACATGGATGTCTTTGCTGAATGTGACTTTGAAATTGAGATTGAGTTTCACTTTTTTTTTAATTTTTTTTTGTGGAAGCCTATAAAAGGAGCAAGAGAGGGGATGAAAATTTTTGAGTGAGGAATAAGTTTGAAGTAAAAGGGAGGGAAAGATGGAGGTTGGGGATCGATGATCTAAGTGTTGGAGAGAGTACCAAATGTCGAAAAATTTTGTGAAAAATTTTCTAAATGTAGAATGAGGATGAGAGAGTGATGACCCGACCACGAGCATGCAGGGTGCGAGAGTCCAAGTGTTGAAAAAAGAAAAAAAAATTTTGCTAAGTGTTGAGCTGGGGCAAGGGTGCCAAGGGAAGCCGCGAGGAGTGACGACCCGACCGCGAAAGATGAAGAAATTTTTCTAAGTGCTGAACTTGGGCAGGGTGTCGAGGGAGGCTGCGGGGGGTGATGACCCGACCGCGAAAAATGAAGAAAATTTTCTAAGTGTTGAAAAGTGAAGAGCGGGGCTCGGACAAGGATGGCGACGGAGGTGTGGACTTGGGATGGCGGGCTTGATGACCGATGGAGTCATAGAGGCAAGGGAGGGCAGTCGGGATGTGCTGTATTCATGCCCACAAGGTCGCATGGCCTGTGGGGGTGTCGGCTGACGGAGTTGAGACTCAGTAGCGTGGCTCGAGCCACCCTGCGCGCCACCTACCAAGTCGTTGCAATGCGAGGCGGGAAGGGAAGGGAACCTGGCCTGCTTGGGGTAGGAAAGGGAGGAAGCCCCCAATGGAGTGGGAGATGGCACCAAGGGTTGTGCCAGCAGACTTGTGCAAGAATAATATAGCTTGGAAATTCTCTAAGTCTGGGAAATGCAACTTCATTGATAACAAAAGTAGGCGACATGCCGTGGTACATGGGGATTGAGTACACAAAAACTTGCAAAATGACGGGAAAAAATACAAGTGTAGAAAATGTACTTAGGGCAGGCTAGGACTTGGGTGGTTGGTTCACATGTTCCGGACTTAGAGCTTGAGCTTGCCACATGCAATCTTGTTTGGGAAGACAAACTTGAGGCCCCTACACCACTTGAGGCCGTGACCAACCTTCCGGTGATAGGGGTAGTAGTTGGGACGGGCTAAGTCTTCCGGGGTAGGTTCGTTGTCGACATTGAGCAGGGTTATGGCATTGTCGTCCATTCATGTCTCGAGGAGATCACTGACAGTCTTCAAGTCACACGGGTATTCTGGGGCAGGTGTCGGCTGCCCTCTCTTGTCAGGGCGTTCATCCCTTCTTTGGGACTGACGCTTGCGGTTGGTGTCGTCGTTACTGGTTGCTTCTATTGTCACGGCCGAGACGAGCTGAGTTTGGGGCTTCGGGGTCTTTGACGGACCGACTGAGTCATATGTGCGTCGTGCAGCTTCTTTGAGATGTCCCCAAGACCGAAGTTGGAGGTTTTCAAGGTAGACCCTGTAGGTGTCTTTCATGTTCTTGATGCAAATGGGGACAAGGGTCTCATCTTTACTGAAGTCAGTGCACTCCAAGCACTTGTGATGAAATCACGTAACTAAGGCATTGAGGTCTTCCCCAGGGTTTTGGCGGATTCTGGCAATGTCAACGATGGTCACCTGTTCCGTCTCCTAGTGAAACTTGTCAAGGAAGAGCTGAACCATGTCAGACCAAGTGTGGATAGTGTCGTCAGGAATCTTGTGCTACCAAGAGTAGGCAAGGCTAGTCAGGGACTTGTGAAATTCCCGAAGCTTCAATGTGTCGCCCCGGCCATATTGCTCCAATGAGCCGACGAATCTTGTTAAGTGCTCACGGGCGTTGTTAGAGTTGTCAAAGGGCCGGGCTTGGGCCGGCCCAGCCCAAGCCCATCGGGCCTGCTGTGGGGCCGGGCCAAGGCCGGGCCAGTGGGGCTGCCAACCGGGCTGGGCCGGGCCGGGCCTGCCGAAGGGAAACCTAGGCCCAGTCCAGGCCCTGGCCCTAGGCCCGATATTTGGGGCCCGGCTTGGCCCGGGGCCGGGCCCGAAAGTTTTTGTTTTCTTGTTATTCAATTTCATCTCTAGCCTCTAGGCAATATTCACAATTTAACGAACCTAATCTTGGTGAGCTTTATTAATATGTTAAACATTTTCATACTCTTCTTGGTGAGCTTTATTAATAAAATCTTAACACATAACAATTTATATAGAAAAATAATAAATGTGTTCATAGGCCCTCCTCCTTTTATCCGGGCTTGGGACCGGCTGCTTGTAAACAAACAGGCGAAGTTACCTATTTTTTTATATATACGAATAATATATATCTTGCGTGTAAAAAATTATTTTATATATATGGAAAAAAGTATATTTTGTGAAAAAATTTATTCTTAAAACTCTAACAATCAAAATAATAATGCATGTCTATCCAAAATATCAGCAATCAAAGATCAAGAAATCTGCAACGTCAACCAAAAGGATCAAAAGAGGAAAATAAAAACAAATTACCTAATCATCCGGAAGTACTTCAATATCCGAGTCACTGCTCTTCCTATCATCAATCGGTTTATCTTGCTCGCGGTATTTCGCATCAAGATAATCCTTCCAACATACACATAGCTCGAGCGACTCGGGGTTAAGACGACTCCTCCTGTCATCCAAAACCCTCCCGCTTGCTGAAAATGCCAACTCTGAAGCAACCGTGGAGGCTTGCACTGGCAGTACATCCCGTGCAATTTGGGATAAAGTTTTATACATGTTTTGATTTTGTTTCAAAAAATTTAACAAATTAAAATTAATCTGTTCTTGCCTTGATAAATCAGAATAATGATCAGTATTTGCATATACACCAATCTCATTAAAAGAGGAAAAATTATACGAACCTCCCGAATTAGAAGTACCTTCACCTGGTAGTTGTCTTGCTACTAGATGTTCAAAGCCTTGAAGGTATGGCGCATAATACCTCTCAGCAGTGGATGATGATGTAGCTCGCCCGCGCACGTCAGCAGAATTACGATAGAGGTTGAACAAGTCCTCAAACCTCTTGCTCACTTTTGCTGTGAGCAAGGTTGTGTCCTCTGCTGTGTAGCGCATTAATTTCGATATCTCTTGTATCGAGGCGTTCACGCCATGCAACTTTAACCTAGGATCTAAACAAGTAGCCACAGTAAAAATAGCAGGCAGTTTCCTCCAATATTTATTAAATTTTTGATCCATCACTTGTACTATTTCCCTAAAGGGTCCTATATATCTCCATTTTTGTTAACATTGTAGTCATCTTCAGAATTTCTATTACAGCGAGAGGAGAGGTGGGATAGTACGTACCAGACAATAAATTGGTAGACGTGTAGAATACCTCCAAAAATTCAGCTAGGTATGTGGCCATCTGCCATTCCTCTTGAGTTGGCAAGCCGGCTGGGAACTGGGTTAGTAGAAAATGCGTGTAGACTTCTCGGTATGCCAGAATGTGTAAAAGCATGTGGTATGTAGAGTTTCACCTGTGGACCACATCTGTAACTGCTCTCCTGCGAGGCATATTATATTGAACACACAACGTTTTAAATTGTTGTGTTCTCAAACTCGAGCCATTAACATACGCTGTCATACCCCTCATTTTGAGCAGAATATCTCCTGCAGCAGCTAAACCATCTTGAACAATTAAGTTAATAATGTGACAAACACAACGAACATGAAATAATTCACCATGAAGTACAGGTTGAAGCGTCTCCTTTAAAGCTGCAACAGCAGCTTTATTATTAGAAGCATTATCAAAACTAACACTCATAATCTTATCCTTAATTTTAAATGTGTTGCATGCTTTTAATATAAGAATAGCAATGTTCATTCCATCGTGCGGATAAGGAAAGTGCTCGAAAGCGATGATTCTCTTGTGCATAACCCAATCTGCATCAATCCAATGAGCGGTCACACAAGAATAACTAACAAAAGTATAAGGAGATTGCCAAATATCAGAAGTAAGACTAACTTTACCGTCAAATTTATCGAAATAATCGATAAGGCGTGCTTTAGCAGCCTTGTACTGTCGGAGTGCATCGGATCTAGTTGTGTTTCTAGTAACCTTTTTGTACAAAGGTTGGACGTATGTGTTCATATATCTAGAGTACTTAGGATTATCGGCAAAAGAAAAGGCTTGTTCATCATGAATAACAAATTCAGCGAGACCGTCTCTTTGCTCTCGCTGATTATAAACAAATAACTTACCGTCAAAAGATAATTGCGTTTGGGTAGGTTCGACGTGGCCTTGTCGAGGTGCACACTGAGGATAATGCCTGTTAAGATGTCCATTACCACTACCAGTCGAAAATAATTTAAGACAGTACTTACATTGAGCTTTTCGGATGTCGTCCACCGTAATTACGTCGAAATGATTCCAACACTCGGCTTTCTTCTTTTTCCCCCTTTGGACTTCTGGCACGTTATCGGAGGCATTGCTCGGCCCTTCTTCATCATGACCAGGCATAGGGTTGAGATTATGCCACTGAGTAGTAGCTTCACCAACCGAGCTGCGTCCTTGACTATAATGCGGGGGGTCTTCATCAGGCGTGTATTCAAAATCTGGAATGTTTTGATTGAACTCCCAATTGGCTTGGGTATCTATCATAGAGCCTGTACTCATTCGTCCACGAACGAATGGTTGTGTTGGTGCTTGGATTGGTGTTTGTGATGGCCGTGGCGCTGGCGCTTGTGCTGGTGGTGGTGCTTGCGATGATGATGATTTCTTTCGTGATGACGTTGCACGCCTCATTTTGTTCAATAATCCAGACATATTTCACGCTAAACTTTGTAAGAGTAACTAAATACACAATTATAAGAGTAGTAATAAGAAATAACAATTAAAAGAATGAACGAGTAACAAATATTAGAGAGTTAGTAATTAAAAAGAATTTAGCAAGACTAGTAATTAATAAACAAGAGTACTAATTAGTAAATACTAGTAGTAATTAAAAGAATGAACGAGTAACAAATATTAGAGAGTAAGAGTAATTAAAAAGAATTTAGCAAGACTAGTAATTAATAAACAAGAGTACTAATTAGTAAATACTAGTAGTAATTAGCAAGAGTAGTAATTGGAGAGGAAACTAGTAGCAAAGCTTGTTGTGAGAGTAAGAAGAGAGTAAGAAGATTGGTGTGAAAAATTAGAGAGAAATTGTGTGAATTTATAGATTTTAGAAACTTCACAAAAGACCAAAATACCCCTACAAACTATCCGTTTATAGTTGTTGGGGAGGGTAAGAGTGTAAAGGAGTTGAAAAATATAGGTTAGACTAAAATACCCCCCAAACTAGCCGTTATATAGCTGTTGGGGGGGTAAAAGTGGAAGTTTGGAAAATGGGGAGAAGAAAGGGGGGGAAAAGCAAAAGATTCAAAAAATGTGGGGCCAAAACCGGGCCAAAATCCGGGCCGCAGACCGGGCCAGGTAACCGGGCCAAAACCGGGCCATGCCGGGCCGGGCCGTTTTTCCAGATTCTTCAGGCCTGGTCCAGGCCTAGGCCCCAGGCCCTACGTGTGCGGGCCTCTACTGTTCATCCACGGGGCCGGGCCAGCCTGGGCCAAAACCGGGCCGGGTCGGGCCAGCCTGCGGGCCGCCCGGCCCGTTTGACAACTCTAGGCGTTGCCCTCGCGTCCGTTAAAGAGCGCAAAGGCGGGTTGCTTGTATTTGAGTGGGTATGGTGTGATGGCTATGTCGTTGGCATATGGCGCATGGCCTGTCAGTTGGGCCGATGAGTCGAGTGTATAATTCTGTGACAATCGGTGGAGGAGTGCGTCGAAGTCTGACTTGGAGACATAGTGGGGGGATGGTTCTTCATGGCCAACAAAGGGATGGTGACTGGCTAGGGCACCGCGAGCCTCCGAGCCCCCTGATGAAGTAACTGGATGAGTAGGAACAACAGAAGGATGATATACGACATGTGCTAATAACGGCAAGTGTATGGGGGTATGGGTGGGTGGGCGAGACATATCTACCAGTTGACCGATTGTTTGATGTTGCTCCGTTGGGTAGGGGTTAGGCTCCATCTCAATGGATTCGTGGGTTTCGGAAGAGCTTATGGCTGGCACATGTTGAGGTGCAACAACAGGGAGGACTTGTTGCAATACTGGTCCGAGGTCTGCTTGCGGTCTGTGTGACGGCATCACGGGATGCGGTGTATCAGCTATAAGTGGTGAAGATGTCGCGAGTCCTATCGCCAAGAGTCTGGATGATCGAGGCGGCGGTGGTCGCGACACTGTGGCCTGAGCAGCGTCAGGAGGCAACCCAGGTCCTGAAGGTCAGATTGGTGCAGTGGGTTGTTGCGAGGCGAACGCCTGTATAGATCTTTGCATTTCCATAATGGCGGCCATGGGAGTGGTATACGAGTCTTGTAGGCTGGCTATGGTGGGAGCGAACTGCTGGATGGCCGCATTGACTGCAACTTCCACGTCAGGTGTGGGAGGGTCTTGGAGGCGTGCATCGCTAATCCCCTCTTGGTCGTCAAGGCGACGCTCCTCTCGGATAGTGGGGTTGAGGCGTTGGCTGGTTGACCTGGTAGCTCTCCCTTGTACAGGCATGGTTGCTAGGGTGCGGCAGACTGCAACACGATGCTTACCTCCCCAGCAGAGTCGTCAAATGTTGCCAAGGAAAGAGGGTTTGTTGCCACGTAGAGGTGCCACAAAGGATGCAGTCTGAGTTGGCTTCCAAGTATGCAAAGTGGGAGACAACAAGGATGGAGTAAGGGCTGAGAGCAAGGCTCCCCAGACAGGTCGCGAGGGCTGGCAGCGCCGCGCAGGCAGGGTGACGACGAACAGGGCCAGCGGTTGACAGTCCGTGTCAAGGGTGCAGCGTCAAGAATCCGATGTCAGGGGTCCAAATGTGTTTCTCTCACTAGAACTCCAGAGAGAATGTGTTTTAGAGAGAGAGTGAAAAATGCCAAATGAGAGAGAGAAGTCTTTGAATAAGCTTCAGAATCCACTATATATAGGCACAAATATGCGCGTGTCATCAGCCGACACGTGTCATCCTCTAGGAGTGACACGTCGCAGTAGAGGGTCCCGCAGTCTTGATTGTCCGTCGAATTGCCGGTCCCCGAGTTCGTGTCGTCCTGCCCTTGCAGCGTCCCTCTGCCTGTCTGAGGAGACTGACCACCCTGCGGTAGCATGGTCAGAGTAGCCCGTTGCCCCAGCCTCCAGTCCAAGCCCTTTACTGAATCCCACGAGATGCGTCAAGAGACGCGCGAAGATCCTAACAGCGATGAGGGTTGCCCCTGTAGCCAACTGCCAGGCAGACTAGGCGCGATGCCCTCCGAGGACCTGCTCCCGTCCCGGAGTGACCCGGGGGTCATTGCCCTGGCGGTGTCGATGATCAATGGTAACACGAGCGGCCATGCACACAGCTCAATGCTTAGAGTCTGTGGCGAGGGGTCCTCGTGCCGGAGCACTACGAGCGGAGCCCCCTGGTTAGTCCGTCGAGTGATTGTGCCGGCGATGGCCTTAGGGTTGTAAGCCCATCCTTGTTGCGAAGGCCGGAGCCTCCGGTTGATTGTGCCCGCGAGGGCCGGAGCCCGTCGGTTGATTGTGCTGGCGAGGGCCGGAGCCCCCAGTTGAGTGTGCCCGCGATGGCCGGAGCCCGTCGGTTGATTGTGCTGGCGAGGGCCGGAGCCCCGGGTTGATTATGCCAGTGATGGCCTTAGGGTTGCGAGCACGTTCCGCGGCGAGGGCCGGAGCCTTGTGAGTTGATTGAGCCGGCGAGGGCTTCATGGTTGAGAGCCCGTCCCGCCGCGAGTTTGATTGAGTCGGCGAGGGCTTCGTGGTTGCGAGCCCGTTTCGCCGCGAGTTTGTTTGAGCTGGCGACAATGAGCGTCGCGCTACTGAAGATAGCGGGGGTGTGTTGTTGGAGCGAGAAGCCAGTGCCGTGCAGCAGGTTCCCCCCCAAGGACAAGGGAGGCCGACCCCCTTACAAAGTGGGTGGCCGACCCCCTTCTCAGGGGAGTGGCCGACCCCCTTACAAAGTGGGTGGCCAACCCCCTTCTAGGGGAGTGGCCGACCCCCGTCTGAGGGGGGTGGCCGACCCCTTTACAAGTGGGTGGCCGACCCCCTTCTTAAGGGGGTGGCCGACCCCCCTTACACAGTGGGGTGGCCGACCCCCTTCTCAGGGGGGTGGCCGACCCCCTTCTTAGGGGAGTGGCCGACCCCTCGGGGGGGAAATGCACTTTCGATCGCCGTTTGAATGCTTAAGGCGCGGAACGCTTTGACCGAGCAACGATGTTGAGCATCGGAGCGCTTTGACCGAGCAATGATGTTGAGCATGTTTGACTGCCGAGCGGGTGACGTGTGGTGCCACTGGGGTCTTTTAGCGGGCCCTGGGGTGCGGTCCGGATAGGTTGTGAACACACTTTCAAACGGAGAAGCACGTACAAGAATTATTATTTTGAAATTATAAAAGTCACTAAAACAACATTACAGTTCTAACGTTTTCAATGTTTGTCCTCCTTGCACTCTTAAACTCGGTTTTCAATTTATCTTTTCATGAAATAGTAAATAAAATAGGGTTATAAAACAAACATATTGCTTGCCCTCCGTACAAGTTTGTTTGTCTGAAAGCAAGTGAAAATGAATTTACAAAATAGATAAATTAAAGCTTCAATACTTTGTAAAAATTTGTCAACCAGTTAATATAGTTGTAAATACATAGAAGCAAGAGTCATTTATTATCCTACGCGTCACGTAATGGATAACGATCTTTTACGAAAATTGAATATTGTATGACTTGGTGTTTATTGATTGATATCTATAATGCCGAAGTTGTGGACCTTGTCAGTTGATAGACAATAATGTAAACTTCTTTTTTCATAAACAAATAAATTGACATAGAAAATGACATATATTATTATTACTTAGATTTTTTTTTTTTTTTTTTTGTGCAAAAAAAAACTGGACCGTAAGGCTCTAATCCAACCGGCAGGGAGGATTGCGTCTCGAGGACCTATAAGGCCGCCACATACATCTGAGCCCCCGATTCCCGTACCTATGTCGGGGCCAAATCGTAAAAGGACTCGTGTGTGGAGCACAAGCAGGGCGATGACGTAAGTTTGTCACCAACAAGTGTGGCGGGCAGGATTCGAACTCAGGCGAGAAACCTGGATTGGGATGTGAGGACCGAACTGTGAGAGAGATATATAAACTTTTGTTACAGTAACATAACACAATCTTATACTACTGTACTACCTTAAATCTCGCCACGTCAAGACGAACACAGGTTGTACAAAAATTCCACGAAACCCGAGGTAGCCCCTATAAGAAAATCCGAGGCCCCCATCGAAATCGAAATAAATGCCCCAGTTCCCCTCTCTTCCAAAAAACTATCCAGCTTTCACACACGCACAGAGTCTCCTCCATGGACTGACAGTCACCACCACCTCCTGAAAAATCAAAACTCTGATCTTCCCCATGGAGAACTACTCGTACAATTCCTACCCGGAATCGGGCGACTCATCTCCTCGCTCTCGTGAAATCGATTTCGACCCTCCATGGGACGACCAACAACAGTCACAAGCCTACAAGGTCAAATTCATGTGCAGTTACGGCGGCAAGATCCAACCCAGGCCTCACGACAATCAGCTATCTTACATCGGCGGCGAGACCAAAATCCTGGCCGTTGATCGCACCACCAAGTTCCCCGCCCTCGTCGCCAAGCTCTCCGCCCTGTGCGACGGCGACGTTTCCTTCAAGTACCAGTTGCCAGGTGAAGATCTTGACGCGTTGATTTCGGTGACTAATGACGATGATCTTGAGCACATGATGCACGAGTACGATCGGCTTTTTCGCGCTTCGCCCAAGCCGGCTAGGCTGAGGCTGTTCTTGTTCCCGGTGAATCCACCCTCGCCGGCTCAGAGTTTTGGTTCGAGTGAGGACAGATCGGACCGGAAGCGGTTCATGGAGGCGTTAAATTCTGGTCCGGTTCAGTCGCCTACTCCGCCGTCGGCGGTGGCGGTTGCTCCGCCGGGAAATGCGGACTTCTTGTTTGGATCGGATAAGGGCATGCAATTGCCGCCGCAAGTTCGGGTTATTCCGGATCCTGAAGTCCCGGTACAAATCCCGGTTTTGGATGACCGAGTCGCCGGGTCGGATCCGATCCAGAAGCATATACGTGATCTGCAGAGGTTCCGGATCGGAGAAGAGCGGGCTGGGTATCGTAGAAAGAGTGAAGAGAATCTCGCCGGAAATGTCACCGGTGATTACTACGTTCCGAAGATGCCGGAAAAAGTAGCTCCGCCGACATTGCCTGGGAATGCACCGATGCCGATGCAAATCCCGTCGAGTTACTGGCCGGAAAGTCAGATGGCTACCGGAGCCTTTCCGACTAGTACCATGGGGTCTGATCAACAGGTTTACATGATCCCTGCTCAGGCGAATATGTACCACGCGCCGCCCAGCGGGAGACCGATGACCGGCTTAACCAGTCAGGGGTACTACGCGGTGCAGAGGATGCCGCAGGAAGTTCACCGGGATCAGCAGCTGTACAACGTTGTCCCACCAGCTCAATCTGCTGCTGCGCAGCCTACTCAGCCGCAGCAACCACCGCAGAAGGTGGCGGGTTATTCTGAGGGGTTTGGGATGGCACGGCCAGGAACTACGGGAGGAGTTGGGATGGCGGAGACTGGGTACGTGGGGTATGATGCGATGGGGAGGCAGGTGTACTACACGGCGGCGGCAGGGGTGGTCCCACAACAACAGCAACAGCAACTGCCGCCGCAGTACCCGGCGATGGCGGCTAATGCGGCGTACGGCGCCGATATGAGATCGGCTGGGAATTTTAATCAAGAGGGTGTTAAGGTCATTGCGGCCAAGGTGCCACAAACTTCGGTTTGATTTTTATCTATCTATCAATATTAGTTTCGATCTGAGAAATAATTGTTTGCTATTTTTGTAATATATATGCATGGGTACTACAACTACAATATGCTCTGTATATGGTTGTGAAATTAAATCGAGTTCATGATTACTTGTTTGTGATGATAATGTAAAGTTATATGCTATGATTAATTCACTAACTTGATAATAACGCTAGTCTGTGCATGAAATAAGCGCAGCCTTAAAGCACTTCTACGCATGACTCTTTTTCTTTACTATTAGGACTATAATAATAATAATAACAACAACTTGGGATGGTTGGTTGGATTTCACTCAACTCAAAAAAACTCACGCGCTTGGGTTGGATTAGGTTGGGTTGAGTGAATGTATTTCAGCTTCAATGGTAAGAATTTGTTTTATTTAAACAAAAAATAAAGTGGCGAACAACAACGGTGGTTGTCAATGGTGGTCGAGGCGCCGACCAAAGACACTGGTGGCGACAGCTGTGGAGGCAGTGGTGGAGGCTGGTGGCGGAAGTGGCGCCCATGGCGGTGGTGGCTGTCGGCGGTGTCAGATGACAACATATGACAATTCAATGGTGCATGGTTGTTCTTATTTAAGAAAGATACAAATGTTTTCTTCAAATGCTCTGGCGCGCGTGCTGTGTGGTTCGGATTGGCAATTCAAACTTAAAGGCAACCAAATATTCTAAGTTTCATGGAGTGGCTCATAGCCTGGATCAATAAAGGGAATGCTCCTAAAAGATCTCAATCCAAAAAGGCAACCACCATATTCGTTACAATATGACAGATCTGGCTGCATCGTAATGTTGTTATCTTCAAAGGAGAAGCCTTCAATCCGATGATCATCATAAGGACAGTTCAAGCTCAAGTCCAATCAACTTGAAATTCATTTCTTGACGCATCATCAAGGCTACAGAAAAACGGGATCATGAAAGCGTTCCAGTCATCAATTTTCTGACCTACAGCCTTGTACAATTTTCATGAAAACATTTGCTCGTGTCATGGTCGACAAATATGTTTCGTGTTAACAGGATCTCATTTTCAACAACACAGGCAAAGATCTGGACTTGGGATCTGCATTTCAAAGCCGTTATGACACATATGAGGTTCATTTGCATGCACATACTACTCTCAAGACCCTTTTACTTCACAAGCTCTTGCTGTTTTAAATACTTTGAAATTGGCAAAACAAAATAATATGACCCATATTGTCTTATATACTAATTCTGTTCATTTAATTGCCCATATATCGGGAACGAAGGTGATTAGTGCCATTGTTGCCCCTATTTTGTATGATATTTGCAAGATTAACACCTATTTTCATCATTGTCGGGTAATGTTAGGGAGCAAACGACTACTTCAAGAAGTGATCGGACTTGCCACTTTTACTTGTAAGGCTAGATCGGAAGTCTCTATGACATGGGACAATGTATTAGATGCTTTTCGATTTATGAATGTCTAATGGACAATGTCTAACTCCTAGCTTTTTATTTTAATTTATGTTCAATGTCTATAATATATGTTACAATCCTTTGTATGACCGGGACGGTTTATTATGTATAATATTTCTCTTCTAAACCAAAAAAAGAAAGATACAAATAAAATATGAGTTTTTAACCCAATAAGTTTTAGAAAACTCCAATTTAAGATAACCGATTATGATATGAGTTCAATTTATCGAGTTCATGATAACTTGTTTGTACGTGATGATAATGTAAAGTTATAAGCTATGAGTAATTCACTAACGTGATAATAGTGTATATCAGTGCATGAAATAAGCGCAGCCTTAAAAGCACATTTATTTACATATGTGACTCTTTTCTTTACTATTAGGAATATATAATAATGATAATAATAATAACAACTTGGGTTGGTTGGCTGGGATTGCACTCAACTCAAAAAAACTCACGCGCTTTGAATTAACTGAATTGAGTCGATTGAGTTGGGTTGGGTTGAGTGAACGTATTTTAGTTTTAATGGTAAGAATTTGTTTTATTTAAACAAAAAATAAAGTGGTGGCCACCGGTGGTTGTCAACGGTCGTCATGGCACTGGCTAGAGACTATGGTGGCGGCGGCGGCAGAGGCAGCCCCCACGGCCGTAGTGGCTATCGGCAATGTCAGATGACAACGGATGACGATGCGACGGCATGTAGTTGTTCTTAAGTGTTTGGGTCGGATAAACGTTCACATCTTTTGAGTTAAATTGATTAAATTTATAAAGTTCCAACCCAATTACCCAAGTTACCGTCTTATTTACCGCCTTTCCACCTAGAGGCGATAGCCTATAGCTTATTTAGTGTAAAATTTGATAGGGTCGCGTGTGTTTGTCCTATGAAGTACGAAAAAGGTATACTTGAAAATATCAATGATTGAACATTTCTTCCGTATGATATTCATTAATATGATAGAAACAAGGGTTTGATTTCAACACAAACTAAGAAAAGGTGGTAACAATTCTTAAGAGGCCACGTACCAATCAGCGCAAGCAAGCGCTTAAAGAAGTTTACTAAAGAATAGATAGAAAAATAAATTACCACTGATAAGGTTATTTAGTAGTACTAGTTAACAAGTAGCAGTTGTACCCCCCGCTTTGTTAGTTTTCAACATCTGAAACAGACGATGCCACGCATTAGAGTGTGAACTAAGATCACAGGTGTCCCTGTGTATGTGTGCTGTGTGCTTATCATTGACGGGGACTCGCAGCATCATCATCCTTGATGGGGACTCACAGCGTTACGTGTTGCCTGCCCTCTGAAAAGAATGTGAACATTATTTCTGTGTCTACTAATAATGACACAGCATGCAGGTAAATGCACCATGGAATTTTATTATATTTTTTTTGACTTTTTAATTAGGTCATGTTTTGCAGATACTCGATAAATAAGTGATGACCCAATGTTTTGTTCATCAAACTGTGAGGGCCCAACTCTATGTACATTTACAACGTTTATGCCTCACCAAAATTTGTCGATGAGACATGAGGAAATAACAAAATGCTACTGGTGAATGGTCTCGACTCACTCTTGAACATGATGAATACGTTGCGGTTGATTCGGTCTGGAAGCTGAAGATCAAACCTGAGTGACCATTATCGGTTTGAGAAATAAAAAACGAGCAGTAATTGAATTGTTTCGGTTTCAACGATTTGAACTTATCAAACTAAATAGTCTGAATGAATTGGATGGTTTGGCCTTATAATCAATCTTGAACTTGTTTGGGCCTATACATCGACTATTGTGTCTTTCTAATATATATGGTTACACGTTTTCTGTAACCTACCTATAGAAGCTAAGGTGTCGTTTACTTATATATTTGGTAGTTAAATCATAAGTAAGGTAAAAATAAGATAGTAATTAGGATTGGATTAGAAACTAAGTACTTTTAACTGTATAAATACAATATAAGGCTGGTTTGGTTTAAAACAATTTCAAAACAATCAAACCCAGTCAATTGTCTTTCTATGTTAAATTGTGGATTTTATTGTTAAATCGATTTTAGCGGTTTAAATGTTCACTCTTATTAATAAGTAACTAAGTTAAAGCTCTGACTCGAAACAGAAATGCTGCTATGAACTTTTTCGAGCACACAGTTAGCACTCTGTTAGAAGGCTTAACTTGACTCGAGAAGTCACAAAAGGGAAAGGCAAAAACTGGACATATAACAAAAGAGAGAGTTAATTTGGCCATCTTCACTCGAGACAAAAAACAAAGCAATCAGAGGCTGCTAGTTGGCACTTTGTGCTGCACACCCTTTTCTTATCCCGCATTGATTTTGTCTGCTGCGCGAAGAGTATTGGAGAAGTTTGGTTACATGTATCAGTCATCATATGGAAAAAGAACACGCAGCTTAAACAATTGACCCAAAAGACAGACTTTGAAAGGGGGTTTCATGGCAGCTGATATATTCCACAGGCAGGTGTAGATATTTCCTAAAGGAAACAAACAACCATCAATGGCCCCATCACCCATATATCTTTCTCCTTCAAAGCGTGGCTGTCCTTTTCTTCTTGTAGATAGTAGTTGCTTCTTCACCGGTTCTACACTGAGAGCCTCGTCTCTATATGTAATGTGAATGCTGTGACTGGTTTTGATTACGAAGGCTTGAGCAGGCGTGGCGCCAAGTTATAGGACGCGGGAAGTTTGTTTTGGGTTTTGACCCGACTGCTTTAATTTTATCAGTTTTATGGATCATGGTTTTAAGTATTATCACTTCATAAATGATTAGCTAGAACATGGATGATGGGGAACTCTCTGTCCGTTATTATTATTTTTTCTTTCCAAATTCAATCGAAGTTGATGTCAAGCAAGTGCGTTCGTAGTGTACATGAGTGTGCTACAAATGATACATTTCAAGTCATTTGTCAAGTGTTCAGTAGTGCTACATAGTAAGGGTACTGTAAGGGTAAGATTAGACCGTAGCTTACCATATTCGTTTTCTGTTTTTAGCAATGATGATGAAAATTCTTTTTTGCGTACTTTTACCATTTTCTGTTTTCGTTTTGGATACAATTACTCAAATAGTCAAAAAACTGAAAAAGCTAAAGTCCAGCTTCACTCAAACTTAACCCAATATAAGAAAAAATAGCTATTTTTTTTTGTGAAAATGATAAAAGTACACGGACGGATTTTCAAACTGAATATGAAAATCATGAAAATGAAAACAGAAAATGAAAACAGAAAACAAATATGGTAAACGACTGAACCTGAGAAGTGACATTATTGTGAGGGCGAGGGTTTAGGCGAATACTATCTGACTGTCAATAGTCCAAGCTAAAGTCCAAGCCTCACAGTCCCAATGTCAGGATCCAACATGTCAAGGTCTAAGTATTGAGTTAAGAGTCTCAATCCAAGAGCTTTCTCTCTCTAGGATCTTAAGTTTTGGGGTTTTAGATTGAGAAAGTGAGATTTGTAAATCAGTTCAAAATGAAATCCAAAGTCCGCTAGAAGTAAGAACTTTTTTTTTTTGGGGGGGGGGGGGGGGGGTTATAATTGTCGGAGCTCCTTGGGCTATCGTGTTGCATAGTCACTCTGTTTGTCTAGTAAGACCGACTCACAACACCGGTGTCCAAGAGAACACCTTTGATCTAGCAATAGTCCAAAACCCTTACTAAGTCCCATTTGGGTGGGGAGGGGAGGGGGGGGGGGGGGGGGGTGTCAAGAGATGCGGAGAAGTTGACAGTGGCGGGAACTATCCCTACGCCCGATTGTTAGGTTGATTAGGTGTGATGTCCTCCCGAGACCTACTTCGGCGCTGAGTGACCCAGGGTCACGATCCTGAAGGTGTTGATGATCACCAATAACGTGAGTGCGACGGAGTCATAGCTCAGACGTGCCTAATGTCACGCAAGTTACCCCAGGTGAAGATAATGTCTTAAAGAACGAATCTAATCCACTGCGAAGGGTCCTCATGCTGAAGCACTACGAGGAAAGCCCTTCGGAGATGCTTGACGTTTAGGTGAGCAGGTGGAAGCATGTTCTGCGTCCAAGGCGAGGAGCGCATGTTGTGGTGAAATTATAGGCCAATGCCGGGGGTGTGGTAATGTAACGGAGTGCCGATGGCACGACTACCTTAGTGGCGTGGCGCATGGGCAAAGCGGGATGTGTGCAGTGCGAGGACATGGAGATGACACAAGGGCGTCGTGCAGGGGCACATGACCCAACGACAATGCATGGGTGCGACCTAGCGAAGTAGTACCGTGGGCACGTATGGTAGAGAGCGGCGCTCAGGCACAACCGAACATTGAAATGACTGGCGCCGTGCATGGGCACGTCGTAGCATGGAGACAGCTTGGGCATGGTTGAAATTCGTGATGCTCGGACACGGGCGTTGTGCCAGGGGTATGTGATGTGAAAACGATGCTCAGGCGTGGCGGTACACAGGTATGGTGACAAACATTATGCCGGGAATGCTTGATGTGGAAACGATATCGGGTAGCATTGGGCATCGCGACACGAAACACGATGGAGGTAATGGAGAAAGGGGATCCCCTAGGAGAGGACATACCAAGGATGAGGGGTTAGGAGCCCTCAAAGGGCAACGAAAGGGAACTCACACAGAGAGGGAGCCCCCAAGGATGGGAAGGCTAAAGTTTCCCATCCAAGAGAGAGTTTGAGCAAACCCCGTAGATCGGAAGGCCTCATGTTGATCCCAAGGGGAGACCTTGCGCCAACCCCCAAGGGGGAAACTTGGGCCCACCCTTAGGGGTTGGAGCTCAAGCTGATCTCTAAAGGGGAGTGCGGGCTGACCCCCTAGCCGGCGGCACCGGTGACTCCTTTATCTAAGAGAGGCGGTGCCAAATCCAACACATAAGATCTGGAGAAAAATGCAATAACAAGTGACATGAGGCGTACACTGGCCGTTGATCAGATTAGTAGCGTTAGACTTTGTCCGAAGGATCCATAATATTGCATGGAATTTTTCCCTGCAAATATTTCTGAGTGAAAATGAACTAGGTAACATGGTCAACATGTGAAACCAGAATCTTTTCGTCCGGTGGGAGGAGCTAAGACAAAGACTTGCATGGTGTCGTATTAAGGGTTCCAACAAAGCAATTAGTGTGACGGTGTAAAATAGCTTAAGAATTCTCATAGCGAGCTCTTAGAATGATCCTAATTACAAGGTAAGTATTTTGGACCTATGTTTTGTTAAATAATAACTTCTTTCAAATCTAATTATAAATTAATGAGTCTTTTCTTTTCTCTTTTTTTTTTGGGTCAAAGTCCATTGTATTTTAACGAGTCTTTTCATTAACTCCTTGCCATGAAAAGTATAGGACTTTCTCACCTACGCATCAAAAATATTGAAAATCTGAGCCATAAAAAACTACGTTTGATTTTTCTTTTTCTGCTTAGATTCGAGAACGACACAACCAAACAACATGCTAATGTTGGGTTTTGGCCCAATTAGGCCTGCACCTTACAAAAAGAAAAAAGAGCCAGGCAGAAGCGACACTGAAAAAATCAAATACTGATACTGGGTTTACAATTGACCCGGTCACCATATTTCTAATCCGGTCTCATATAATCTGCAGCGGCGGCGAGAATGGCAGTTCCAATGCCAGTGGCACTATATTCCGGTCTGGCATCTCGAATATGAAGACAAGTTACTGGCTAGATATTGCTGCTCACCTTGATGTTAGAACTGCTGCACCCTACAAACTACGCGCATGCACAGAGCAATATTAGGCATTTTTGGAGTGTCAATGAGGTTAATGTTACCCAATAACGTACTTGAGAGCTTGACTTGCTATCGTCAGAAAATCCCATCAAATCGCTAGATTTCGTAGGAATAAGTCCCTCGAATACTCTCTTCCTTGCTCAACGGCATCTTGGTGGAAGAATCGGGAGAGCAGGCTGCCTAATCTATTTCTTCAATTCACATGGTGATATGATGAGCAGAATTTCATCAAAAGCTAGTTTTAATTACAAAGCTTTTACCTGCTGAGAGCTTTAAGAGATTCATAAGAAAACACCCGGCCCGTGAGAACATACATTATTGTGCCTCTGAACTATGAAAGCTTCATATATCGATGTCACTGGCCCGTGAGAACATGAAGAAAAAGAAAAGTATGCATACTGAGTTTGATCAAACTGATACCTGTCCTGATGGAACTTGGAAGGATTAGCTAGGGTCTTGTAGGTTGGTTCACCGAAGCAACTCGCGTATGCTAGCGTTTTGTTTGAGTCTGAACATCCTCATCGCATCGAAGATGAATCTTACCCTTTGCTTGAATTCCCTAACCCCGTCGATCTGCCGTGCACCATGTTACCGTCTCGTACTCCTCTCCTCTCTAGCATTACTCACCCAAATGGGCTTCCCGGCCACAACCAATTCAACATCATCTTCATGCAGAGATAGCTAGTTTCCTCAACTAGTACAAATGTACACATTCACCCGTTGCTACTCAATTCTTCGTCAACAACCTCTCGGCAGATGTTCGCCACTTTGATCGACAGATCAGATATTTGCATGCGCAGGCAACGGTCCTTGTTGTATTTTCTAGTATAGTTACCAAGTCTGAAACCGTGTTGCTCTTGCTTGCGGCAAAAGGAATGGTAGATATTGGTGCCTGAAGTTCCCGAAAGAATTTTCTGGCGTAGCGTATGAATAGTCCCTTAACTTCTTATCTTTGGCTTGAGAGACACTGGTGAGAGCTTTCGATTTAAGTACCATAACCACCACTACTTGCATACGTTGGTTTTTGGCGCTGGCTGTAATTGCAGAAAGAGGGACCTTCTAGTGGCAATGCTAGCTTCAACGTTCTTCTTTGGAGTGGAGGTTGCATGAAGATGAAGCTTTTCCTAGGAAGCAAAGTTGTCAAAGAAAAAGTGAAAAGGTCCAATTAACAGTACTGATTCCATGTGTTGGCCCGTCCGCCAACTCAATGTGCCTAGCGCGACTAAAAAATATCGTTGATCTGTATTGCGAGCGACTATATAGTTTTTGAAGTTCTGCAAGTTTTCAAGTATTTGAAACAATCAACTACGTAATCATGTGGTTAATCGGTTCAAATCTTATATTATGATTTTTCCAACACAGTACATCTAGCTTCATTTTTGGCTCTGTTTTCCTCACCATTGGCCAAGTATGGTAGAGATATATGTTGATACTGGTCAAGCAAAGACAACTGGAAGATTTGGATTTCATGGTTTTATATCCATTTGATGGATTTGTTAGCTTTAGCATGGAAAACTGGGATATAGGCCTTTTGGGTTAAATACTTGTAGATGAAGGGTTTTTTTTTGAAAATTATGAAAAAGGGGGGTCACTTTTGAAAATCTCTGACAAAGGGGATTAGTCGGGAAAAAAATGTTTTTCTTAAAAGCTGATTTTTCCATTTCCCAAATTACCCCTCTCTTTATTTGTCTCCGCATACAACACTTTTAGAAATCGCAGTTTGAAACCGCGACTTCAAAGTAGAAATCGCGATTTTAAACAACGTTTTTAGTATATATATATATGTTTTCCCTTTTAAATTACGCAGAAAATGAAAAAAAAATGAAAATGTGGTTCTGAACCACGTTTTCTATTTAAAGTCGTGATTCTGAACCACGTTTTCTATTTAAAGTCGTGATTCTGAACCACATTTTCTACTAAATCGCGATTTTCACTTTAAACCGCGATTTTCAAAAGTGTTGTATGTGACAAACATGGAAGGGGTAATTTGGGAAATGGAAAGTCATCATTGGAAAAAAAAAACCACTTTTTCACAAGTCATTCATTTTTTCAGAAATTTATAAAAGTTGCCCCACTTTTTCACAAGTTTTAAAAAAAAACCCATCATCCCCAAAAGTTTTATCCCAAAACCCACCTTTTTCTAATTTTCCCGCACTTTTTTAAGTAGCGAAGGCTTGTATATCACAATCTTGCCCAAAATAAGGCATATCTTTCTCGTCCAAATGCACCCATCCTTCAATTCCTCCACTCTTTATTTCCATCCATCAAATTGACCATATTCTTAAGAGGAATGTGCACAACGCTGGCCTAAACGGGCTTTCCCCAACCAAATTCAACTTCATAAAAGGGAATCTTGGACCAACTAGTAAACAAGGAGAAATTCACCTCAGAATCGGATAGATTCTTATTCGACTCCAGAAAAAGGATCAATAACTACCTTGTAACCATCCTCTCCACTTGACAGTAACTTTCCACAATCCTCGACATAATTTTTGACAGAACCACCAAGAAGATCCACGAGATGCCGAAAATCCATTTTGTGGCTATATTGGGCGGTTGCTAGACCCCAAAGATTTCCAAAAGTATGGCGTGGAATTCCGAGAATTGTTATACCGCCTAGGAAGACTGGATGGGCAGCAATGTACTCCCTTGATGGACTATGCTTTGTACAATCTAAACCAATATATAAGAGCCTTCCATATGACCGCACTCACCAACTGCACCGTTGAGGGTTTGGTTTTGCCGGTAGGATTAACTCTTCGGGCATGATATATGGCTCTCAGGCTAGATATGTCATTCTCATTAAATGCAAACATCTTTGTGACACTCACATCTGCACTCATCGGTCCTTGGTGCTCCCAAAGCAAGTCCATTTAAACCTCTTCCTTGGAAGAAAGAAATCGAGTTAAGGCTTGGGCAAATTCCATCAACGCTCTGTTTTTGGCCCGCAGTAGCCCATCCAAAGATGAACATGGCAAGGGTGAATGCATCGGCAATCGTGTGTGAACAACACCCACTAATAGCTAGCCTGCCACATGCAAAGATGGTGAGCTGAATGGAGAGCAATTCAATGGATCAGAAACCTCATCATCCGCACCAATTTCGCATGGAATGAGATGATTTAGCTCGTCTGCTTCCCTTTTAGGCCAAGAAGTCCGTGGAGTTGAGTATCCACTTTGGCGACGACAAATTCAACACCTTGGTCATTACAATAAATCGAGCAACTATGTTTTATGTAACTACCAGCGTTAAGACCAGTTCTAGTGATTTTTCAAGCTAATTACAACTTGAAACAATACTATATATTTTGGCGTTGTTGCCAAAGGCTGCATGGTAGTAGAGAACGAAAGGCACATGAAATGCGGGAGCAAGTTCGTCGAGGAATGATAAGTTTTAGTTGCGGAGGCTAGGAGGGGTTAGTTAAGGGTTTTATAAAAAAAAAATTGGACTCAATTAGCTTTATAGAGTCTGAGCGGAGGATGCACGAGAAAAGCATCATTATGGAAGATCCGATGTCTAGTGTTTAGTGACAAAAAGTCTAGTTAAGTAAGGACTTTCGTTTCTTTGCATTAATAAGTACTTCTTCAAAGTCACTTCGCGTTAATAAGTACTCCTCCAAGTCATATGTAACTCCTACATTTTGCCTAAATAATTTTTTCGGTAACATACTTAGGCCCAGTTTGACAAACTTTTTTTGCTCTTTTTTTTCAGTTTTAAAAAACTGAAAAAAAGGAGCGTTTGGTAATCATTTTTTTTTCAATATTAAAAACCAGTTTTTAAACTGAAGAGTAAAAAAAAAAACTCCAGAAACTGGTTTTTTTTCTTCACTTTTGATTTTTTTTTCTTAGACCACCACCACCACCCTCCCACCGCCGGAAGCCACCTCAGGCGACCACCGTCGGCCGCCAGCACCGCCGGAGACTGCCGGCAGCCACCTCCGGCCGCCGGCGACCACCTCCGGCCGCCGGGGACCACTGCCGGAGACTACCGGCAGCCACCTCTGGCCGCCGGTGACCACCGCCGGAGACTGTCGGCTGCCACCCCCGGCCGCCGGCGACGCCTGCCGGCAGCC
Organism: Escallonia rubra; assembly: GCA_033065855.1. Classification (NCBI taxonomy): domain Eukaryota; kingdom Viridiplantae; phylum Streptophyta; class Magnoliopsida; order Escalloniales; family Escalloniaceae; genus Escallonia; species Escallonia rubra. Next base: position 9,941 of record JAVXUO010000985.1, on the reverse strand, counting down.
ACCTCCGGCCGCCGGCCACCACCACCACCACCGCCACCGCAAACCACCAAAAAAAAAAGTCAAAATAAAAAGGGTTACCAAACACCAAAAAGAAAAAAACTAAAAAAAAAATGGGTTATCAAACACCCACTAGTTTTTATAAAAAAAAAAAATTAAGCTGCTCTTTAAAAAACTGCTCTTTAAAAACTGAAAACCAAATTTTTTTTTTTGTCAAACGAACCCTTAGTTTTAAATCTCAGTGGCAAATTTTCTTTGAATTCAACACAACTAAGAAAATGTGTTAAAAATCGTTAACACGCCACACCGATCAGCACAAGCGTTTAAAGCAGTAGTAGAACAGCAGCATCACGAGATGGTCATTTAGCATTAGAAAAGCAGTACACTTGAGAGCCTCATCTATCTATATGGCCCCATCAATGGCAACCAAACACGCCACACCGCATATATCTGTACGTTTAGGCAAGCGCAAAACACCCATCATTGTCCCCATCACCCAAATCTCTCTCTCTCTCTCGCTCGCTATGGCCGTCCTTTTCTTATACCGTAGAATATATATAGTTGCTCCTTCACCGGTTCTACACTTGAGAGCCTCATCTACATGTAATGTGAATCCGGTGAATTGTTTTAATTACAAGGTTTGAGCAGTGGACAGTGGAGTTTGGGGGTGTGTTTGGCTAGGGGAGAGGAATAATGGTGCGTTGATGGTGGTTGCGGAGGGTAATAAGAATAGACAAGGAGAGTCTGTGTGTATTCGAATAAATATGAGGGGGAGAAATTTGACTACTACCCCGATCGAAAGGATATTCCTCTTATTCTCATATAACAACAATTAATAGACGATATATGTTTTTAGTGACACTAAAATTACCATTTTATCTAAAGAAGAACTTGTAGTGTTGTCAAAGTTTTTTTTTTTGTTAGTACAGGAACATTTATTCGTACTAGTTGTGTAGGAAATATGGGCCCGATTCAGATCAGACCCAAAGGCTGCCACATAGGGGCTCCAATTTTTTTGGCCGGAAAAGTCAGTAATCTGTCTATTACCGAACAGTCACGAAGGAACCATTGTGATGGTTCCCTCGCAATTCACAAAGCTGAGAGTTTTAAGTGTAGTTATGGTATATTAAATTTCTTTAAGCGTATTTTTTGTCAAAAAATGATTTACAACTATCTACAATTTTAAAAGTAATCTAGATAGATGAGAATCCTACAGGACCATTTCGGATGGATGATCCATACTAATAAGACAAGGTTCCTATAAAAAAAAACACAAAGGTAACGTCAAGGTCCACATTGATAGTTTTTTTCTAGCCTAATCACTGCAGCAAAAGCATACATTATATAAAAACAGGACGTTATTTTGTTTTTCTTTTTAATGCATGAACATAGTAAGTCAATCGAAGGACTTTTAGACCCTTATATGTCTTTTCTGCCAAAGTTCATGATAAAAATATAAAAAAAGAAGAAAGAGAAATAGATAAGATTAAGATAGCGTTTGAAATCTAATTCGTTTCTAGTTTTTTTTTTCAGTTTTGTAAACTAGAGAAAAAAAAAACGCGTTTGGCACATAGTTTTCGTTTTTTTTTTTTTCCAGTTTTGAAAACATGACTGTTTTTTAAAACTCCCTTTTTTAAGTTTTGGGTTTCTAGTTTTGATTTTTGTTTTGAGACCACCACCATCACTCCCCCCCACCAATTGCCACTTCCACCGCCCGTCGCCACTGCCTACCGACGCCGGTCACCGCCATTGTCCACCACCACCTGCCAGCACCGTCGCCGACCACCGCCCTCAGTCGGCCACCGCTACCACCACCAGCGCAACCACCACCAAAGAAAAAACTCAAAATTAAACTGGGTAATCAAATACTCAAAATAAAAATTGGGTAATCAAGCACCCATTTATTTTTGTAAAAAATAAAAACTAAACTGGTTTTGATTTTTATTTTTTTGAAAACAGAAAATCAAAACTAGAAGTGATTTAAAACAGATCCTAAGTGACATTTGAAAGGGTTTACATTTTTTAGATGTTTGGTAAATGGTTTGAGTTATTTTTTTTTCTTCAGCTTTTTAAACTAGATGGAATTTAGGCTTCTTTTTAAAACTCTAATTTGGAGTTTTGAGTTTTTATTCTCATTTTGAGATATAGCCTTCAAACTTTACTAGAAGCAAATTAAAATCATATTACCACCACCACCATGTCGACAACCAACCTGATCTAAATCTGCCGCTACCGCTCCACCATCGTCGCCACCCACAGACCTACACTACCACGATCAATTCCCCCACCCCCGGCCACCACCACCATCAGATATGTGGGAACTGGGAACTTATGCCAAAAGGCTATGTCATCGTCGGAGATTCATAAAGATCCAACAATGGATCAGATTTGAAGCCATGTCCATCGAATTCCCTTGCGTCCCACCGTCACCACCATTAGAACCATGGGAATTGATAGCAAAGGCCATGAAGTCGTGGTGTGTCGGCGAAAATCCAGCGATGGATTGCTTCATGGTGGTGGTAGCAGAAGGGGGAATTGCTTTTGGTGGTGCTCTGAGTTTTACCGCATGGTGGTTGTATGGTGGTGGTGGTTGGGAGGTATTCTCTTGAAAAAGAAAAACTCCTAATGAAATACACGTTTGTTTTTGCACGAGCGGGAACTAAAACAAAGTTTAATTTTCATTGTTTTGAAAATTTCAAAACTAAAGCCTAAAAATAATTTTAAACAAACCATAAGTCACTTAGGGCAATGAGATTCTTTCTCACTTAAGTTCCCCCATTAAGTTCTTTATTAGTTTAACAACAAATTATTATTCTTGTGCTATTCGCTTATTGAACATGATAAGTAACCTAATTATTATAAGATTCATAAATAACAAGATCCATTGTAGCACTTGGCATTTCCTTGGATTATGGATCCCGGGTCCAACTTCCAGCAACGGAATTCCATTTTTTTCATCTACGGTTTGTCTATCTTCTTTTCCCCATTGATAATAGTTGGGGAACAATATGCTAAAGAATTTATTGGTGTAGCATATGAATAATCTCATAGCTTCTTATCTTTGGCTCGAGAGACACCGATGAGAGCTTTCAATTCAAGTACCATAACCTACCACACTACTTGCATAGGTTGGCTTTTGGCGCTGGCTTTGTTTCGAGTCTGTTGGAGTAATTGCAGAAAAGGGGACCTTGTAGTGACAATGCTAGCTTCAATGTTGTTCTTTAGAGTAGAGGTTGCATAAAGATTAAGTTTTTACTAGGAAGCCAAGTTGTTGAAGTTGAAGTGAAAAGCTCCACTTACCGTTGATTCCACGGCCCATCCGCTACTTAATGTGCCTAGCGTGGATGGAAAATGTTGACCTGTATTGCAAGTGACGATAATTTTTTTAAAGTTCTGCATGTTTTCAAGTATTTGACACGATCAACTGTGTGATCAAGTGGTAATTCAGGTTCTAGTATTGTATTATGATTCTTCCAACACGGTACATCTAACAACATTTTTGGTTCTGTTTTCCTCACCATTGACCAACTATAAAAGAGAATTATGCTAATGTTGGTCAACTAAAAAAAACTGGAAGATTTGCATTTGATGGTTCTATATTACTGTAAAAAAATTGATAGTTTTAGAGTGGAAAATTGGGATATAGGCCTATGTGAAGCTCTTGTAATTTCTCCCACTAGTTTTCTTAAGGCCCTCTCCCTCTTTTCTATAGAGTAATTGCGATGATTTTCTGTTCTTACCATCTCCATGAACTTATTAATCATATAGTAGGTTTATGAAAGAACGACAGGTAAGCGGCCATCAGCTTCTTGATACATAAGTTCATGGATAAGTGTGCATTGCAGATGATAAGTGTCAGTAAACAGAAACCGCTAGCAATATACAATGAAGATTCCAGACTTCTTCTGAAAAATCACAAGGCAGACTTCTCGGGCACTTTATGATGATGCACTGAGTCAGTAGTGAAGGCCTTGATATCACAATCTTGCTCAAAATAAGGCATATCTCTCGTCCAAATGCACCCATGCTTCCACTACAAGAAAAACAGCTTTTTTCGACGGACTTTTAGCGACGGATTCGAATCCGTCGTTAAAAGTCACTTTTACCGACGAATTTTCCGTCAGTAAAGGTCCGTTGTTAAAAAAACTTTTTCGAGGGATTTTTCGTCGGTAAAGATCTTTACCGACGGAATATTCCATCGCTTATTTTTATTTTTTTCCTTTTTTTCTTTTGCCAAAAAAAATTGAAAATGACTTTTACCGACGGACTTTTGCCAACGGCCAAAATCCGTCGGTAAAAGTCCTTAAAATTAAAAAACGCTACCCCTTCGTTCTTTTCTCCCCGCCGCTCACACCATTCCCTTCTTCTCTCTCTCAGTCTCTCTCTTTCTAACCCTAAATCGTAACCACTCACCTCCCACACACCCAACCTGCTGCCGCACCCCCACCCTGTCGCCTCTACTGCTCGCCGACACACAGGGGCGGAGCTACGTATGAACGAGGGGGGGGGGGGGGTATTGTACCCCCTCAACTTCCCAAAAAAAAGTTCAGTCTGCGACTCTTTCTCTACGCCAAGTCTCTCACCCACTCCCCAGACCCAGACGGCACACACCCACTCGGCCACTCACCTGCAACGGTCGACGGCGACACGCGGACACGGCAGGGGCCCCTGCCTCCTTGAGTCGACTCTCTCTATTGAGCTCGGCTCAGATCTGGAACGAGTGGAGCCAACTAATAATATATCATCAATAAGCAAGCAATACAAGACATAATATATAAAAGAAAATTTTTTAGGTTACCACTTCCCCACGATGTAACCATAGACAAGTATATCCTTTTATGCAGTATATAGTAACCCACTTAAAAAACTTATAGACGCTTATACGATTTAGCTGTCAAGTTCACGATAAAAAAAAAATTAAAGAAAAAAGAGAAACATATAAGATTAACGTGATGTTTAAAAGGGTTTTCGATTTCAGTTTTTGAAACCTTAAAAAAAATGATGTTTGGTAGACAGTTTAAGTCTTTTTTTTTACTAAAGTTTTTAAAAGTAATTGTCAATTTAAGCTTAAGACTCCAATTCGGAGTTTCGATTTTTTGCTTTTGATTTGCCTTTTGAGATACAGCCTTTAAACTTTATTGGAAGCAAATTAAAACTCACATTTTGAAGAAACCTATTCCTCGTTTTCCACCATAGCCACCATGCAAACCCCGGCCCCTCCCCCATAACTAATAGGCTTACTATCACAGCCATCACTACGATGCCCACACGACCAGATAATCCACCATCACCATCATATCCTCCAACGCCATCATCCAACACCACCACCACTGCTAACAGAAACGACCACCTTTACCACCATGTCGGCAATGAACCTGATCAAAACCTGCCATTGCCACCCCACCATCGTCACTAGCCACCTACACCAACACCATCAATTCCCTTACCTGTTGTCGCCACCATCAGATATGTGCAAACTGAAGGTGAAGGCTATGTCGTCGTTGGCGGTTGGTAAAGATCAATCTGTTAATCCGATTCGGACCTATTGCTATTGAGTTCTCCTGCCTGCCACCGCCACCACCATCAATTCCATGGAAATTGACGAAAAGGGCCATGATGTCATTGGGGTGTCGGTCAAAATCAGGCGATGGATCATCTCACGGTGGTAGTGGCGGGTGACAATATTGATTGTGGTGGTGCTGTGAGTTTGATTGGCAGCGGCGGTGGTGGTGGTTGGGGGGTATTCTGTTGGAAAAAAAATTAAATATGGAAGGGTTGAAGAAAGAAAAGTCACAAAAGAAAATAATAGAAGAGAGACCGAAAAACAAAAACTCCTAAAACTAAAGAGAACAAGAATTTTAAACGCACCCAAAGTCACTAGTGCAAATGCTAAAAACAAGATGTAGCATATGGCCACGAAGGTCCTTATTAGTTTAACAACAAATTGTTGTTCTCGTGCTATTTGCCTTAGTGAACGTGATAAGTAATTTCATAAGATTCATAAGCAACAGATCCTTTGTAGCATGTAGCACTTGCCATTTTCTTGGATTATGAATCCCGGGTCCAATTTCCAGCAATTGGGATATAGGCCTATCTGAAGCCCTTGCAATTTCAGCCACTAGTTCTTTTCTATAAATTTGCGAAGATTTTGTTTTCTAACAATCTCCATGAATTAATTTATTTGTCTCGCAAGATTATGAAAGTTCGGCAGGTAAGCAGCCGTTAACTTCTTAATATATAGTACAGTACATAATTTCGTGTGGATTGTGGATAAGTGTCTTCAGTGGAAACCGCCAACCATCTGCAAAGGAATTTTCCAACTTCTTCATAAAAAAATTCACAAGGCAGACTTCTTGAGCACTTTATGATATTGCAGCGAGTCAGCAGTGAAGGCCTTGATATCACAGTCTTGCTCAAAATAAGGCATATCCCTCTTGTCCAAATGCACCCATGCTTCAATTCCTCCACTCTTTATATCATCCATCAAAATGACCAAATTCTTAACAGGAGTGTGCACAACAGTAGCCCAAACGGGCTTTCCCCAGCCAAAATCAACTTCATAAAAAGGAAACTTGGACCAACTAGTAAACAAGGAGAAATTCACCTCGGAATCGGATAGATTCTTATTCGACTCCACAATAGGATCAATAACTATCTTGTAACCATCCTCTCCACTTGACAGTAACTTTTCACAATCCTCGACATGTTTTTTGACAGAACCACCTAAAAGATCTACGAGATGCCGGAAATCCATGTTGTGGCCTTCTCCTATCTTATATTGGGCGGTTGCTAGACCCAAAAGATTTCCAAAAGTATGGTGTGGAATTCGGAGAGTTGTTATACCGCCAAGGAAGACTGGCTGGGCAGCAATATACGCCCTTGATGGACTATGCTTTGCACGATCTAAACCAATGAGAGCCTTCCATATGATTGCATTCACCAACTGCACCGATGAGGGTTTGCTTTTGCCAGTAGGATTAACTCTTCGGCCATGATATATGGCTCTCAGCCTCGATATGTCCTTCTCATTAAATGTAAACATCTTTGTGACACTCACATCTGCACTCATTTCGGTCTTTGCTGCTCCCAAGGCAAGTCTATCTAAACCTCTTCTCGGGAAGAAAGAGGCCGAGTTAAGGCTTGGACAAATTCCATCAACGCTCTCTTCTCGGCACGCAGTAGCCCATCCACTGAAAAACGTGGCAAGGGTGAATGCATCGGCAATCATGTGTGGACAGCACCCACCAATAGCCAGCCCGCCACATGCAAAGATGGTGAGCTGAATGGAGAGCAATGGATCAGAAACCTCATCAACCGCTCCAATTTCGCATGGAGGAATGAGATGATTTAGCTCCTCTGCTTCCCTTAGGCCAAGAAGTCCTTGGAGTTGAGTATCCACTTTGGCTATGACAAATTGAACACCTTGGTCATTACAATCAATCGAGCAATTATGTTTTATGTACCTGCCAGCTAGAGGGTAGTATCGAGTTAAGATCAGTTCTAGTGATTTTTCAAGCTGGTTACAACTTGAAAGAACGCTAAATGTTTTGGTACTGTTACCAAGGGCTGCATGGTAGTAGAGAACGAAAGGCACATGAAATGCGGGAGCAAGCTCGTCGAGGAATGATAGGTTGTAATTGCGGAGGCTAGGAGGGGTTGGAGTTGAGGGTTTTATGAATTTTTTGGACTGGATTTGAACCTTCATCGTGTTGTGCTCGTTTAGTTCAATTTTTCACTCCCTCAATTAGTTAGTTTTATAGAGTCTGAGCGGAGGATGCATGACATAAGCATTATTATGGAAGACCCCAGTGCCTAAGGTTTGGTGACCGAAAATCTTAGTTTAGTAAGGGCTTTTGCTTCTTCGCATTAGTAAGTACTCTAAAGTCAAATTTGGCTCCCGCATTTTGCTTAAACAATATCTTCGATAGTAACGTAGCTCCAACATGTTTGTCCTATTGAACATGAACACCCTGGCCTCAAATCACAATGACTGATTTTCTTTGAAAAAAGACCACTAACAAAATTTGGTACAAATCCTTGACACGCCACACCAATTAGACAAGCGTTTAAAGCAGTACCACGAGATGGTGATTTCATTAGTCATTACTAGCTAGTATTAAATTAGAAAAGCAGCGCAGTTAAGAGCCTCATCTACCTATATGGCGGAGGGGATAACCAATAGAGGTGTTGTAGCCTTAATTACAGCCGTTATATCAAAATGGACACACCAAGTTTTGCCACGTCACCCAACCCACTAAAAGCACGTCAAACGGTGCTTGCGGAGTTAATACCGAACTCTCTCTGCGGTCCATCTCCTCTTGGAACCGTTCATCTCCACCCTTGGAAGATCGCTCTTGCTCAATGTGTCTTTCCAGAAACACACACTCTCTAGAAATTCATTTTCTCGGAAATGATCTACCTCGTTTGATCCCTTGCTCTGTTACCCAAAAAATCAGGATCTCGAAGGCAATTTTCGTTGTACCTTAACAGGAATTTGATCTTCACTCCCAAACTGATATGAAATTGGACTTCGAGCACGCGCACAGTGACCTGGGATAAGTGTAAAACCGGCTGATCCACTAAGGGCCATAGAATTTTTGTCAAGCAGAAGGTGTTTTGTTCATTAATTGGTTTGTTGATTTATTGTTTCATTCTTGTATTCATGGAACTTGGCCCTGTAACTGTGTTTATTCCATCACCTGGGCATTTTTGATTTGATAAAAGAAATTATCTTTTGCTTCTTCTTCTTCTTCAATTCCCCATATTTTTTGTGTTTAAAATTCAAAAGTGGGTGTAGAGCTGGAACTGAGTAAAAAGAAATTATTGTTCATGTTGTTGGATTAGTACAAGATCGGTGAAGATTTTAACGGAAGAAGTTTGGTTTGTTAACTCCAAAACGCACCGTTTGACGTGCTTTTAGTGGGTTGGGTGACGTGGCAGGATCTGGTGCGTCTATTTTGATCTGACGAGGATCCGCCTCCCTCCACTTAGGGCTGAAGAAGCTCAATTTGGGTAGTGGTGAAATGGCCGTAATGGTAGCCGTGAATGAGAGAGTTTGGAAGCTGAGGCCGTAATGATATCATCCAGAAGGATTCAAATTCAACGAGTGTGGTCTGATGCCTAAGCACGTTTTCATTTGCCCAATTTTATCGAATATTTGGGATCAATTCCAGACATGCTTTTTATTACACGCAATACTTATCGAATAATTCTCGAAGTAATGTGTATTACTGGTAGTACTTTTTATTAAGCCTAATCTTTTGGCTATTACAAGGGAGTAAATTAAAGAAAAGAACAATAAACTACTAATTATTTTGCCTTTTGTTTTTGTAATGAATATTATATGGGTACTAGGGCTCTACAGCGTAAATAAATTTGGAACTTGTTCCTAAGACTATGTTTTAGAGATATTGAAGGCCTAAAACATCTAGTTACAAAATCAGTCAATTTGAGAGGTTTTATGCCTCGACCTCTGATGATTTACTTCTCCCACTGCACCCTTCTTCATTAGCATGACCTCGCTCATATGCCTCGACCTCTGATGTTTGTTGAACTGACCATATGTACCACGTCTTTTGGGAGCATCCTCGATACAATCAGGTTCTCCATGGGCATGCTTCGAACTGCAACCGGTGTTTAATTGGGATGTATACTAGCATACCACTGGCATTAGAGTGCATGATAAAAGTAATACTGCACGCTTTCTGTTTCACGACTGGGTCATAATTGATTTACAAGTATTCACAATGATAAAAGTAGTCTAGATAGATAAGAACTCTACAAAGCCATTTGGGATGAATGATCACACAAAAATGACGTCAAGGTCCACATTGATAGTTTTTTTTTTTTTTTCTCTTTTTTTCTAGCTTACCCACAACATCAAATACAAACATGATATGAAAGCATGATGTTATTTTGTTTTTCTTTACATGTATTTTCTGCCC